>CAJNOL010000035.1:115740-274630 GCA_905250125.1 Rotaria sordida | reverse complement strand
ATTTATAAATGTTGTTCTTATAGACAAAAAAAATCGGAATTCTTCTCTAGAACGTAAAAAAAATTAGCTCCATAGAATGAAACCGAGTAGAGATATTTAAATTTTTCCTCGTAAAGTTCATTATGTACTACCCTATATATTCATAAAGAGAATATATTTAAGATCTAAATAATTTTGAAATGAATTTTCTATTTTTATTTAATAGACTTGAACCAATAAATGTCATATTAGCTACTCAACAATACATATTTACTGCGATAACATATGCACCAAATTCTGAAGTATTTATTTCGTTTTCTTTTTTTTTTAAATTTTTTCTTTGATAATTTCATTTTATTTCAGTGTATTCTTGCCGGTACTAGTACTGGTTCAGTTATGGTTTATCATTTAAAAAATCTTCCATCAGCAACTACAGTACGTTAATATTTTATTTTATTTTTTGTTTTGTATCATTTATTTAATTGCAAAAAAACCAAAATCATTGAAAATATTTTATAGGCAAATGACTTAATGGATATAATCGAACAACAAACAAATAATTTACCTCCACCAGAAGATACAACATCATCAGCCGCTTCTAAGGTAGCAGCAAAAGAAACTCGTACAGCTCCTAATGGAACAACATAAATATAAATTAAATTTTTTTTTTATTCTACATTTTTATTTAATAAAAGAGAAAAAAAAGACACATATCTGTCGAAACAGAAGATAAAGAAAAATCACCGGCTTTGTAATTCGATTAATTCATTTCATTCTCATTTTTGTTATTAAAACCAAGAAGAACTATTTATTAAATATTCAATAACACCTCGATAAGTTGTAAATGCATAATCAATATCTTGTGGAAGAGAAGAAAATCGAAATTTTTCTGTATAATATTCATGTGCAACTAAACAAATACTCGTATTTATTTCTGATGTTGATATTAATTCACATATGAGATCAATAAATGCAGTTAATGTTTCATCAGCTGCCATTGGCATTGCATTTGATGATGAACGATATGAAACAGCAGAATTTTTTGGATCAACAACCATCAATGTTTTAGCTGCCATTGTTAAATCAAGTGCTGAACGAATACATTTAGCTTTTTCATATGCTGATTTAAGATCATCAAGTTTTTTTAATTCATTTAATGCATTTTGATTTATTTTTAAATTAGTTTGATTAGAATTTTGTTGTTCTTTTTTTTGACGTTTTTGTATATTTTCAACTAATATTTGATCTTTATTTTCATTATGTTGAATAATAATTGGCCAAACTTTTGTATATGTATTACCAGTTATATAAATTTCACTTGCTAATTCAATATCACGATCTTCACAATTTTTATTTAATAATTGATATGATTCTTGAAGAAATTGTGATCTTAATTGACGAAGTTTATCAAGAGCATTTTCAACATATTTCGGTAATATAACATATGTTTCATTAAATAAAAATAATGCTGTACGTAATCGTGCAAATGCTGGTTCGATTTGACGTACGGAATCAAGAAACATAAATGATGCTTCATAACTTGCTGTTGCTCCATTAAATTTAGGTGCCTATATAAGAGATTGAATTTGTCATTTAGAAGGAAGATATATTTATTTACTTAAGACACAAAAACTTCTCATGTCGCACTTTTGTTCGCACTACTACCAATATACCGCGATATCCATAAGAATCGGCGGTAGCGCTTACGACTTTCAATTACAGTTATAGACGATTGTAGAGAATGTTTTCTATCCAAATTCGAATTACTTATTAGAAAGAATTCAAATTAACTAAGAAGAAAAGTTTTAGAATATATTTTGCTAATAAAAAGTTTTTGCAGAGCATCCATCATAAAAATTTATATTATAACTGGAACCAGTTTGCACTGTATGGCAAGTACAGACAGCTCAGACGCATCAACATTATCAGAGTCCATCGAAATCGACTCAATTTTGTCAGTTTTAACAATAGAGAGCTGCAGGTCCTTCCACATCCGGGCCCGAATCCGGACTCGAGCCCAAAGTTTTTTTTGTTGGACTCGGTTACACGTTTTTGTAGACTCACTGCTCCTCAGATGAAACATATAACAACAAGATATAACTGTACGTTGAATTTTTTTCCTTAGGGTAGTGAATAAATAGCTAAAACCTTGATCCTTTACTTGTTCATGTACACGAAGGGCGCCAGGTATTGATGGAAAAAACCTCGGGTTTGGATCCGGCCGGGTCCAAATTTTAAATTTTTTCCGGTTCCGAGTTCACGTTTTCGTGGACCCGCAACTCCCTGTTTAACACACTTTAAAAATATTCACCCATTTTGCCCCAATACACTATGATACAACACTTTCAAAAAAAAAACCGCAGATATAGCACACATTATACCGATCGGTGTACTGACGATAGTTTCTGGGCACTTAATACATGGATTATTTTGCCAATTTATTATACACTGTAAAATAGAAAATAAATTATAGAGAACCGAAAAGCATTTGCTAGAAATACCTGTATGAATTCGACAACGAATTTCTATTTTCTTGAATATACGAAATTCAAGTTTTTAGTTTCTCGTTAGAAAATCACGGTCGTATTCATATGGACGTTTCTAGAATATCGAACTTGATTTCGTATTTTGAACATTTTTCAGAAAATAGAACATCTACCTTGGTCGACAAATACGGCCCGTTTACGACGAAATACGGCATGTTGACAGAGCTGTATATCTTCGTAAATACCTGGCCAGTAGTACGACCATATGTATGATAGAATATGGCTACGTTACGACATCTTTACGATAAGAATACGGTATCGTATACAGACAATAGTACTAGAGATGTTATAACGAGAGCGTGAATATGAGTATAGTCATGTCTATTTTCCCTATACCAACACTTATAATTGTCATGCAAAAATTTTCGTATACGTGTATTGAAAGAAGATTGTGATTTTATACAAAAGTAATATCATAGTTACTAGGAAATCGCTCTTATGTACTTAATTAAACATGCAAAGATTATTCTAGTTGGTATAATTATATAAAATGAACACTTTTGTCATAAGGAAAATATCTCAAAGTGAACAATCAATTTTAAATGCAAGGACGATATATGAGGGTCAGTATATAGTTCAAAAATACAAATAATGAGAAAAATCAGAAATATTTTTAGAAAAAATATTATACTGAATATCTCTCATGACCAATAATAAAAATTTATTGCTTTTTTTAAATTATTGTATGACGAACTAGTATGCGCCAGCTGCAGTTTATATAACTCACATACTCATTGCAGCTGCCGAAGAAAAGAATGAACTCTCCACACCGTCGACTGATTTACCTATGTGACTAAACAATGACTTTATCGTCGTCATTGTTTAAATGATTTTCGAAAAAGTAATGTTAATTACTCCCTTTTTTTTTGTAGAATCTTAATTGATTTTCCAATTCGTTCGAAAATAATTGTTTCAGAGAATTGGATTAAAATTCTACTTTTTGGAAATCAAACATTTCCTGAAAACTATAATGCTGTTCGATGATTAATCCTAGTTTGAAAATGTTTGAGCTTTTGCTTATTCATTTTTCTAGAAAGTAGATTTTGTTTAAAATTTGCAGTACATACAGACTAACTATTGATATGATTAACAAAAAAATTTATCCTTCTCAAAAACTATCGAGTATTCCATATCGAAATCTCGATTTTATCTACTTGTTCTGTTTCGATTGAGATCGAAGTCAATATGAAGAATTTTATGTTATTGACAAATATGCTTTTTAATGATAAAAATGAGTCATGCTCAATGTTTTCTTCGTTTGTTACAACTTTACGTAAATAACGAGAGGATCGATATAAATAATTCTTTGCATATTTAAAAAAAAAAGTGAATCTTTCTCTATTTGGATTTATCAACAATTATTAAAGCTTACCGGTGGTGTAAAAGGTTTGTTTATTGTTTTTCCTAATGAACCATTCTGTGAAGTTTTTATTCCATTAATATCAATTAATGGTTGTTCGATAATTAATATACTATAAGAACGTTTTCGAATACTATCACGAACATCTTCTTGACTTAAAATTTTCACATGTTTTTCACCTGCACCTCCTTTTTTATAAAAAAATCGTATAGTGCGATTATTATCAAACTCAATTTCATATTTGTCATTCCATGACACATGTTTACGTAGATAACATGGCGAAGGACGAAATAGATGTGATTCAAATATGTCACGTGTTAACGTAGAATTATTTAATAGATGTTGTGGTATAACAATTATTGAACATGCTTCCTGAGCTTTTAGATATAAATCATTAAAATTCGATGTTAATAATTGATAAAATGGAAGATCTTCAAGTTCGGGTGTGTCTGATGAAGCCATAGAAAACATATCATATGATATATATAAAAGTGATAAAATGAAACGAATTAGTAAAAAGTAAATATCGAACAATACCTGGAGCTACTATCAATTAGAATAAAACAGTAACGACTATTTGATAAAATAATGAACCAATTAGAATACATCGTCGCCTTTTTTTTTCTTTTTCATTCACTTTCATAAAACATTGTTTTGCTATCGTATACCTAGAAAAACATGATAACTTTGAAATAATAACTCAGTCGAAAGTACGAGAAGAAAAAAGAAAAACAAATATCTAAAAATATCAATTATAAATTTTGATAAAACAAATGTTAGATAAAGTAAAAAAAAATAAACGTAGAAGATTATTCAGTTTAAATCATTAAAATATTTTTTAGATTAGAAAATGGCTTCAACAACTATACTAAATGATGATGATGATGAATTAATATCTACACATGAAACTGCACCTTTAATTATACAAACTCAAGGAGCTTCTTTACCATCGGAATATGCTAGAACAAGACATTCGGCTTGTTGGGTTATTATTATTTTTTCTTTTAGTTTTGTTAAATTATTTAAAATTAATCAAAAAACAAACTTTACAATTTTTTTAGGATTTTCCTGGTCGTTGGGGTGAAGTAACTCGTATTGATCTTTCTGCTTGTCCTACGAATTCAACACCAGTATCAACCGTACTCAATGAAGTATATGTTTCTACAACATCAATAGATTCTGAAATAACTTGTAAAGATCGTATTCGTAATTTAATTCATCGTAAAAAAGATATTGATAAAAGTCACAAATTGTTGGGTGAATGGCATGCAACAGCTATTGCTGGTAATGATATTTCTTCATCATGTCTTTATACTGCAGGAATATGTGCACAAAAAGGTAATGAATTTTTGATTTTTGTTTTTATTTTATTCATATTTAAGATCTCTTATTTTATTATAGCTGGTCAATATTCATTTATTTCCTTATATCTAGTAGCTTTTGTTCTTTATTTATTTCGTAATATTTATGCTGAAGTTGGTCTTGCTCTTCCGTTAAATGGTGGTGCATATAATGTTTTACTTAATTGTACATCAAAATTAATTGCATCGGTTGCAGCTTGTTTAACATTAGTTTCATATATAGCTACAGCTGTTGTATCAGCTAGTTCAGCTATTGCTTATGGACAAAATTTATGGTCTGGACTTGATCCATCATGGGCAGTTATGGCTTTATTAGGATTCTTTTGTTTATTAACATTATTAGGTTTGAAAGAATCAGCAAATGTTGCTTTAGTTATATTTGCTATACATGTTGGTGCAATGACATTACTTTTAATAATGTGTTTAATAAAAATAATGCGATCATATGATTCAATAGCTATGTTTGTAGAAAATTGGCAAACAAAACCTTTAAGTAATGTTCCTGAAAGTATTTTTTATGGATTTGCATTAGCCTTATTAGGTGTTAGTGGTTTTGAAACTTCATCTAATTATATTGAAGAACAAAATGTTGGAGTTTTTCCAAAAACATTAAGAAATATGTGGTATGTGGTTTCGTTATTCAATCCATGTAAGTTATGGATTTGTTTTACATTTTATCTTTATATAGAATTACTTCTAGCAGAATTCCATCGAAAGATTAGAATGTGAGGACGTCATAAAGATTAATTTTTCTTTTTGTAAACGAAAATATTCAAAAAAGATTTATCATTCGTTCTATTCCGTAATGGAAAAAGATGTTAGTTAATAATATATTACGATTTGTGATAGAAGAAAAATGAGCAAAAGATATCTTAAGTTGATTTTCGTTTACCATGATCGAAACCAATTTGTTTTGTTGATAGAGAATTTAATATTTATAATATCCTTGTATCGCAAAAAAAAAACTAGTGATTCTTTTTAGTAGACAATCTGATCGTACTTAATAAAACACATGAAATGGTTATGATATTTTTTCTTTTTAGTATTTTCATTATTGTCTTTATTCATAATGCCACTTTCTGTAATTCTTCAACATCGTGATGATCTTTTAGCTGCTATGGGTGAGGCAACACTTCAAACAGGTTCTTCATTATGGCTTCCAAAATTAATTTCAGCTGATGCATTACTTGTTCTATCAGGTGCTGTATTAACATCATATGTTGGTATAACTGGTTTAATACGTCGTATGAGTTATGATCGATGTTTACCAATATTTTTATCATATACAAATCGATGGCGTGATACAAATCATTTTATAATAATTGGCTTTTTTCTTGTTACAAGTTTACTTCATTTTATTGTTCGTGGTAATTTAGAAAGTCTTGCTGGTGTATATTCAATATCATTTTTAAGTGTTATGTCTTTATTTGCTGTTGGTAATATGATATTAAAATATAAACGTTCAACATTACGACGAAAAATTTATGCATCTTGGCCACATGTTATATTAGGATTTTTACTTGTTTTAATTGGTCTTATTGGTGAAATAACACTTAATTTAATTCATATAAAATTTTTTCTTTTATATTTTGGTATAACATTTTTTATTGTTATGTTAATGTTTTCAAGAAATCGTGTTTTAAAATTTTTTATTTATTTTGGTGGACCAAAATATTGGTTAGAAATGCTTAATCGACAATATAAAAAAATTGAAGATCGTCCAATGTTATTTTTTACACGAACAGATGATCCATCTGTTTTAAATAAAGCTATATTATACGTACGAGATAATGAATTAACACATCTTTTAAAAATATGTCATGTCTATGAAAATGAACAACAAATTCCACCTATGTTAGAAATGAATATTAGATTTCTTGATAGACAATATCCAAAACTTTGTCTTGATTTGGTTAGTTTATTCTGCTTCTTTTTTTTTCTTTTGTATCTTGAAAATTTTTATTTAATTGAATTATTTTAGATACTTGTTAAAGGTCGATTTGATCCACCAACAGTCAAATTACTTAGTGAACGACTTGACATTCCAACAAATTTTATGTTTATAACATGTCCAGCTGGTAATTTTTCTCATCATCTTGCTGAAATGGGTGGTATTAGACTTATTACTCATTCGTAATTGATATTAATTTATTGTCAGATTGTTCAAATAAAATATATTAATTATTCCATTTGTAATTTTTTTTTTCCCTTTATCATTATCAGTTTATTTTTGATAACAAAATTATTAAAAATGTATGACAAATAACAAAAAAAAAACAACAAATAAAGCTTTTTTCTTTTTAAACAAGCAATACTGAATCAATAAATCCTTGTCCAGATGCAATACCACCTTCAATATTTATTATTGGTTTACTTCGTAATAAAGAACCACCAACTCGTTCATAAATTACTATTTCATTTTGACTAATTAAACTACCAAATATACCTAATTCACCATTGATTTGTTTCTCAAAAATAAATTCATTCTTATCATTAGGTCTTGATGAACGTATTAAACTTGAATTTATTGGAGGATATATACGAGACATAAGAAAATAACGATTTGATTCTTTATTGGCAATAATTTTATCAATATGTTCTCTATGCACAAAAAGGATAAGTAAATAATAAAAAAACAAAAAACGAAATGAAACTAAGATTGATCTTTTTACCTAAGTGAAGAACCACAATACACATTTCCACCTAAAAATATACAAGAAAATTTGATTATTACCAAAAAATATACAACAAATCTAATTAAGATAATACTTAAAAATATTGAAATCTTATATAATATGTGATACGAAATGGAAATGAACAAATATCGATCCCTATTTCTGTTGAATAGAAGAGTGGTGAAAGAAAACTTTTTTGGATTAGAAAATAGAGAATTTTTTTCTCTGCCGAATAGTATAGAATTTGTTTGTTGTCACAGATTTACAAACGAAATGATACAATAGAAGATAGAAGCACTAACAAAATGAACCTGTAACTTTCATAATTATACATTCGAAACTTATTTCAATGACATAGTCAACCAAATCACGATTTTCAGTTTTCTTTTTGGATTTAGATAATTTTCATTGTCTAAAATAATATCAGAATCATAATGGATCATTTTATTTAACTTTCCGAAGTTCGTTCTAGCTTTTCTTTGTTTCTCGAGCTTTCTTGTCCATCTTTGAAGTATTCCAATGATTTATGATAATAATTGATAGTTGATTGGTTAATGCTGAAACGCCTAGTTAATTTACATTGGCTAATACCGCAACGATTATGAATAGATTTCATCAGGTGTTTTGATTTTCGATTAGAAAGTTTCACTGAAGGATCACTTTTTAATAAAAATTTTGGTCTGTCCATATTTCAAATATTTGTTCTTAGAATGTCTTGCTTTATAATATACTTAACTGACGTTTTACATGACTTATCTAATAGATCAATATAAAAATTGCAAATTCCTTCTACAAGTATTTCTCTTTCTTTCTGGTATTATTTTCTTTATGAATATATAACAAAATTAAGTTAAATACAGTTCGAAAGAGAAGAAAATTTAATATCGGTTGAAAAAAAAGTTATTGTTGAAACACGTATTTTTATCAAAGAGATATAAAGATTTCATATTTTGTATTCTTATTCGATATAAATAAATTGTATATGACCTAAAAGAGGAAAAATTGTTTATTTGCTCATAAAAAAAAAAGGTTGTTTTCAGTATTTTTCAACTGAAAAGAAATAGGAACCAATATTTGCCTAGTTACTTTCGTATCACATGTTATTTAACATAAATGTAATTAATTCAATTGAGAGTTAACTTTAAATTAGTTTACAAACTCGATTCAGAATCAGTTAATAACTATAATAAAATATATTGTTTAAACCATTTGTTTAAAGCTGACTATAACATTATCGACTTTATTATTAGATACATATTTAACTTTTTGTTTTTGTGTAATAGGTCAAAAATTCTGTCATTTTATTTACTAAATTTATGGTGTTATATTTCCTTTAGATAAGTTTTATTAAAGATCCTTTAACAACAGAACTTTGTTTTTTTTGTTGAAACGATCGAACAATGTTTAACTTCATATTTTTATGATGCATAGATCTCTATGAGAGTAGAACAAATCTAAAATGATCCAGATCTATGATAATCTAGTACAGAGATCTGATGTTAGACATTTTGGCAACAGGCAGAGTGATCCAAAAGTAAAATAATACAGAGTTTTTCGATTTCTTTTTTGTACATGATCAGTTGGCTCTCATATCTATATTACATATATAAGTGACATTAGTCAAAGATGCAGCACATGATCAAGTATCTAGATTTACTGTTATTTATTTAAAAGCGTACAAGTATAAAATCCCCAAGAGTGAGCAAACACATCTGACTGATAATCTTTGTTTGAGTTCATAGGGAGAACTGATAGTGTAGATAAAGTTTCTAAAAAATGTTCGTGCCATTAGATCTTTCTTCTCGTGTTATGGTTTATTGTAAAATGTCACGAGAAAAATCGTAACAAAGAATTTCGGCCTGAAATTCTCCTCAACAATAACTCTCATAGTCTTTATGATTTCCCGGAAATTTCAGTTCAAACAAATAATTTCTTCTTAAGATATTATATGCCTAAAAACTGGACTATTCTTGGAACTCTTGTATGCAAGTAACGTTTTTTTGCAAATGTGTTATCTTAGAAGAGAAACATTCCTTTTAGCTGAAACTTTCAGAATATCATAATAACCTTGCGAGCTATTTTGTGGAGAATTTTAGCGCGAAATTTCTTGTCGCGACTTTCCTCGCGATATTCTGCAATAGACTGAAAATTCAATAAAACGATCATAGCTCGAGAGAAAAGGTCTAATATCACAAATCCTACAGAATTTTTATCTACACTATGAGTCAATCCTACCTACCTACGAGCAAAATATGAATTGAAACAAAAATTATCAGTTGGATGAGTTCCCTCATGAGTTCTAACAGAACGTTTATTACACAAAATCGAGATTACAAAGAAAAGAAAAATAAATCACCGAATACAAGAGTTAACTGCTTGTGTTGTATCTATTTGATATCTTCACTAGAGCATATATAAATACTAGTAAAGGAGACAAAATAATATCTGTTGTAACAGCAAAAATTATAACCGCGAATCGTGTTTTCTTATTTTTAGTCACTCAGTATTTGTACGCTTCTGAACAAATTACATTACATCTAGATGCTGATCTTATACTACATCTTTAACGAATGTCAGCTAGTATATATAATATAAATATAGTTTAACTGATCATGTACCACGAAGAAATTTTAAAAAAAGCTGCGTTATCTTACTCTCGTTTACATAGCTTGTAAGTCAAACTCGAATAATTTCGTTATACACAATTTTTTTTATTGTACTACAATAATACCTTGAAATCCATAATATGAAATACAATAGAATTCAATAGTTAGAAATATTCTTTCATCAGTTATTTTTTATTTGAATATTTACCTCCTTCTCGACTTTGTTTCAAATAGAATGATTCCGGTTTATCTAATATTCGTTGTTGTAAAATCGAATCATTGATCGTCTATATCGTTAATAAAAAAATAAAACATTCAAATATTTCTTTCATTCAACCTGATCAATAGTAAACATTTCTTCTAAAATATCTCGAATATCATCAATATATTGTTCATGTTTTTGAAAAATTTTTTCTAAAAAATTTTTTTCAGCTAATGCCAATTGAAAACATTTCATTCCAGCTAAATGATATCTTAAACTAGGACATTTTATAGCTCGAGAAGATTCTAACATAATATAAGCTTGCCAAATCTATAAATAAAAAAACGACACACACACAAAAAAAAATATCATCAATAATTCTTACATCTTCATTATAAAAATGTTTCGGATCGTATGCTGATCGATAGTAGATAAGTGCAACTTCGAAATCATTACTAAATTTGTTCAAAAAAGATACCATTAATTTATTATCGAATAAGAATTGAAATAAAATAAAAGCTTACAAGTAAAGAATACCTTTGGAATCAAGAGAACAATATTGACAAATATCGATGAATGTTACATGTTTGATAAGAAGAGAAGAATTTCCATATGATAAAAGTCCTTTTTCAATTAACATTTGATCACCAATATTAAATTCATGTTCAGGTACTATAAAGAGAATTATAGCTCTAAAAACAAAAAATGAAAAAAAAAGCTAATCAATGAAAGAAAAGAACGAAAAGATTTTCAAACTTTGAATTATTATAAATTTTCCATGATTTAAATAAAGTATCAATAATAAGATCATATGATTCATTTTTCGGCAACTTATATTAATAATAAAAAAAAATAAAGTCTTACTTTATAAAAATTTTTAATTTACTTGTGATAAAAGTTCAGGATGTATTCGTTTTAAAAATCGTCTAAAAATAAAAATTATTCTTTTCAAAACATAAAAAAAAAAATGAATCATTCTACTTGTGCCATTTATGTATAAGTTTAGCTGCTGCACCAAGACCAACAGCAATAGTATTAATTTCAACAAGACGAAGTTTTGTTCTTTCTCTAAAAATATTCATTTGTTGTAACATATAATCTGTTCGAATAATACATGTTTCAGCAATACTCTATTATTAGCAGATATTTTTAATTTCAATTATATAATAATTTACTTTATATGGTAATTGTTGAATTTGATTATAGATATTTCTTAATCGTCTTATAAATGGATCACATTCAATCAAACTAAATATATTTATTAGCATTTTTATAAAAAAAAATCTATTTTTTTTTCTTATTGAATTTGTTAACTTTTTCAAAATAGAATCCATTAAATCAATATCATATGCAAGATATTGAACAAGTATATGAATTCCATATTGAATTTTACATGCTTTTTCATATTCATTACGTGGAAATGATGATGGATAGATTGTAAATGGATATGGAATAACATTTGAATCATTCTGAGTATTATCATTGTGCGTAAAACAACGTTGAACAAAACCTTAAAATAAATTGAAAAAAAGAAAAGAAAAGAAAATAAGATAAGAGATAAACATTCAAATTGATAGACTTGCCATGGATTAGAGCCCATCTTTGACATTCAGAGTTTAATTCATTTCGATCTAAATTATCAACAATATTTTCCAAAGAAAATTTCGATATTTTATCATTCTCTACCATTCTAGAAATTTAAAAATGAAGCCATAACAAATTATATATAATATCTTATCTCTTTTAATGTACGTGATTTTATTTGAAAATGCAGGATAAGTATAGATATATATTTCTGTTTATTTCAACAAAATTTCATTGAATAATTTCGAAATACTAAGCTGATAAAAATAGAATTCAAATATAAGTCGTTTGATAATAATAATCTCAATCTATTTACATTATTAAAATGATTAGTTGAAAGATAAGACAATAGGTCTACTGAATGCAAAGCCGTAGATATCATTTGATAATGAGTTTAGAAATATAAGGATACATATTTCATACATATTTGTATTCTAATGAATCATCTCAGTATGTCTTTAATAGAAGTTTTATTCAGCACAAAATACTAATCCATATTTTACCTCTACATTTTTCAAGTCAAACTAACAGAAAAAAATTTTTTTTTTGAGATGTTGTAGGTGCCTCGAATGCCTTGCGTCAGCTTGCTATAATTATCATTAAAATCATCATCATAAATGATCATCATTTTTTGTTCTGTTTTATGAATAGTGATTATAGATGGCCAACGAATATTGGAAAATATTATCAATCGATAGATTGTGCAAATTCACTTTGAGAGAAATTCGAGGAATTAAGTATTTGCCAACAATTTATTTGTTATAGGCAGATATATTTTTATGTATGATCTTTGATTTAAAGAAAATTCAATAGATAAGGATTAGTATGAAAATTTTTTATATATAATATTTCATTCATTAATATTTTCAAAAAACTCGATAAAAATTATTTATTACACAAAAATATTTTATGCTTTCAGCTATCAAGTTTGTATCAGATTCTTTTTTTTTTTTGAGTTACGAACTAAAAAATCGAAGAATCAAAAAAAACATTTATCTAAATGATAAATAAACCATGAACTTATTGGCAATTACTGCTAATCTGATCATACATACAATGTCATAACACAATCAAAGGATGGGTAAGTAAGGGAATCTCTTCAGATGTCGAATTGTATTTCGGCAGAGACGATGTTCAATGGGAAAAGTTACAACTTGCCCAATGAAAGCTTTCTGTCGAGAAATAAGTAAAATATTGACATCTCAAAAATGAAGGCCTGAAAAATCAAATCATTCTAGAAATCTCTATCACACACTAGTATTCATCAAATGAGCACTGTCTCGATCGAAAAACGATTTGAAACTTGGAGAGATTCCATCATTAGCTTCCTCTTCATCGATCAAATCTGTGTTAGAAAAAGTCCTTCACGGAACAGAGGCCAGAGATCTGAGTTTCACACTGTCAAAATTCTGGTTACGCCACTAATACAATGAAAGTCAAATATTTCAAAATAGAATTTTGAATTCAAGTTTTTTTTTTTGAGAGTAATAGCCACAACAAACAGTTCTACTAAATGTCTGATTGGTGTTATCGGCAAAGTTTTTGCTAAAAACTCACTTTCATTATATGCATAAATGAGGATTTACCCAATAATCAATGCTATAGAGTTTCTCTTTTAGATTACATCTTTAATTAATATTTTGTTTTGCACAAGTGTAATGATAATAATATAGCAATTCAAGATATTTCTATATGCTGAATCTCGAATCATCATATAAATAATAATTTATTATATTTCCATAGTCAAAGATTTGCAATTAATTTATCAAAATTTTCTCTATCAAATGATGAAGATTTTGACGAATAAGTATAATTCGATTGAATAAAATTCTTTCTATCAATGTATATGCTTGAATAATAATGAAATTCTTTTATTTTGTTTTTTATTGTCTATTAAAGTAATGATTTAAGAGAGCAATTATACGGTCATCAAGTACACAAAGAACTCTGTAAAAAAATCCATTTTTTTTGTGGATTCAATGCATCCATGTCTGGAGTTACATCCCAAAAATTTTAGCACCCAGTATTCTTTCTTTCAAATGTTAGCCAATACTGACTTTTTACTTTCTATGTCATATGCTTATGAGAAAAAAAACCAGGAAAAAGTATATGATAAAAGTTGTATATGCTTTTGTTTCAATAAGTTACTCAAATTTTTCACGAATTAGATTAAAAGATAGAGAATTAAAAAGTGAACAAAATGAGATGTTACAATATAGTACATTGTTGATCGACTCAAATTTTATAAGATTAACACGAATGAGAAATAGCTCTCTTGAGAAGCGTAAAATGTTTGTTTGATAACAATCTATCTCTTGTCAGAATTCCGAATCAGAGAGTTATTTTAAATATTAAGTAAGTTTCTATTCTATATAGAGTGACAAAAAAGTATTTAAAAATAAATGGTGTGCTCGGAGCAAAACAAGGTTCACGTCTCTCTGTTGTACATAATGATTTTTTAATAGAATAAAAAATCATAGCAGTTTTCATTGTCATAACATAATTTTAAAGTAAAATAAACACGACATTCGGAATTAACGTCAAAAAGTATAATGATACAAACATATTCTAGAGAATTTTTTCTTGCAAAAAACTGATCTTTGAGGTATTACGGAGTAAAATTTTAATAAAATACAACTTTGAAAGATCACATATGAATTTTTCATTAAAATGAATTTCTCTAAAATTTATCTGACTCAATATAGTTTTCGACGCTAATTCAAAATGTCGTGTTTATTTTGCTTTAAAATTATGTTATGACAATGAAAACTGCTATGATTTTTTATTCTATTGAAAAATCAGTATGTACGAGAGAGAGAGAGACGTGAATCTTGTTTCGTTTCGAGCATATCATTTATTTTTGAATATTTTTTTGGCATTTTGTATAGAATAGAAACTTGTTTAACATTTATAATAACTCTCTAATTCGGAATTCTGACAAGAGATAGATTGTTATCAAACAAACATTTTTGCGCTCCTCAAGAGAGCTATTTTTCATTCGTGTTAATCTTATAAAACTTGAGTCGATCAACTATGTACTATATTGTAACATCTCATTTTGTTCACTTTTTAATTCTCTATCTTTTAATCTAGTTCGTGAAAAATTTGAGTAACTTATTGAAACAAAAGCACATACAACTTTTATCATGTACTTTTTCCTGGGTTTTTTTTCTGATAAGCATATGACATAGAGAGTAAAAAGTCAGTATTGGCTAACATTTGAAAGAAACGATACTGGATACTAAAATTTTGGCGTTGGTAATTTCAGACATGGATGGTCTGAATGCACAAAAAAAGAATTTTTTTTATCGAGTACTTTGTAAACCTAATGACTTCACGGTTTCTCTCTTAAACATCTTTATCAGTCGTTCATGTCTTTCTTTTGACTTGTATATTTATAGAACAGAAATAGGAACATTTTAGTTTTTTAATACATCTTATTTCTACTGAATAAGTAGAATATCTCACATGAATTTAAATCAATTCTTAGAGATGATAAAAAAAATGACTTCGAGACATTTCATTTAAAAATATTGTTTGTTTATATTTAAGGAATTTGATTCTATTTGTTGTTATACATGAAAGAAATGTGCAAAATAAGAGAAATTACTCATGATATTAGTAGATCTGTTTTTTTTCCTCTTACAAAAGTCAACATTTAGCAGAGAATGTTTTTATTCAATTTACATTAATAATCATGCATATTGATGTGTATATATATGATAATTAGAAAGAGTAGCAAGTTCATGTTGTTTTCGGCTTTTTTTTCTATTTTGTTTTGATCGTCAAACTCAAGTGTGCGTACTCTCGTAGTCTTGTTTTCGACATTTTCTTATTATTAGTTTTATTTCATCTAGAAGTTTTCAAATAAAATAGAACTATATACAATAAACAAATCAGTTGATCTCAATTCAGCTATTATTAAAGTTGAAGAATCTAATAAACACGTGAGTTTTTGATAAAAATAAACGATTTTTTTTATTCAGAGTTTTAACTCATTGGTTATAGTTTTAAATTCCAGCAATGTTATCTTTATAGCTTAGAAAAAAAATTTACATTTCACTGATTTTTTTTAGAACTAATGTACTAACCATGTCTGACATAAAAGAAAAAAAAGCTGATAATTATATATTGAAAATGGAATAAGAAGGATCATTTTACGTTTATACCATAGGCAAATCATCTACTGATAGATCCATTATGAAGTAACATAATCTTAATGATAGTAATAAATCCTATCAGCAGTATTAAAAGTTCGAGTGCATATTATTCTGTCGACCAATTTGTAGTGAATTTCTTACATCAAATTGAAATGAGTACTTTTTCAAATGTGGAGCATTTTTAACAGGATAAGTGAGATCAGATAAATAATTTACTTTTTAAAAAAAGAATTTTATTCATCGTTATCCTTCATTCAAAGACTTAATCGATAAATTGAATTCATAACAGTGAAAAAATCTTTTTATTTCTCATAAGTCAAGTAAGTAATTGACTCAAAAATTTTTACTTCTGTTTTAATATTAGAAATGATTTCTTAGCATATCGATATTTGATGTGATCAATTAAGGATTTTTTTTCGATAGATTAGCCTCTTATAAATTATTAAACAAAGAGTATTAAAGAAACAATTGCATGACAGTTCCAATATATGTAGGTAATAAAAACAAGTGTTCTCTATTATTATAAACAAGTATCACAGATACAGAAGCATTGCCTTGGGGAAAAGTGCCAGCAATTTAATATCGATAGAAAAAACATCAGTTAAGGTATTTTTACGTAGTTCGATAGAGCTCTATGAGCTTTATAAGAAAAAATATATCAACAATATTTTAAAGAGTAGTATTGAAAGAATAGGTTAATAAATTGAACCCAAAATTCCATTAAAATGCATTAACATCAGACACATTGATTCTTGCTATCTTGGAAATTTACAGGATCTTTTTTCTCAACATGAGGCCAGCGAAAAGTTATGTATCCTTTTAATTTTACATTTGAGCATTTTTGAGAAAACCGATTTCTTTCATATCAGTGGCCGGTTCGAACCGAGTTTTACTGGTTCGAAAATCGATTCTATTCGTTTTCGGCCTTTGCCTCATACCATAAACAATTGAGTCACAACATGTGGTAATGTATTTTGTGGTTTTGACTATCAATAATTGATTTTTATGCAAAATCAATACAGTTTTATAGATCAGCACAAAACCCTCCATTGAACAAATTATATTTTATTTAAAAAAGTTTTTCGTCAAAATTCGTCCTCCGCTGCGTATTTCCTAAGCTAGATTTCAGTCAATTTTTCTCTAGCACTCCGTGCAGACCAGAAATATTTTTTCATAAAATATAATCTATTCGATGAAGGGTTTTGTGCTAATCCTGAAAATCGTATTTATATGGCATAAAAATCAATTTTCGATAGTCAAAACCACAAGATACAACCACATTTTGTGACTGTTTTGCCTAAAGAATAAAAGAAATCGGTTTTTTCAATAATACTCAAATATAAAATTAAAAAAATACGTACTTTTTTCCTGGTCTCATATTCACTAAAAAAAGAGAGAAGCTGCTCCATAAATTTCTAACATAATGAGAATCGATACAATTGATTATACATATTCTTGTAGAGTTCATTGAACTCTATTGAACCATGTAAAAATATCGCAATTGATATCCTTTTGATCGATCTTTGAATTACTAGTAATTTATATTCAATTACAAAATCCATTTTTTTAGATGATATTCTTGAATATAAACTACGAATAAATGAGCAAATAATTATTGTTTTTTTTATAGACACTCTTATCAATGTATTTTTCTTTTTATTTCTTATGGATATCTGGCTCTTGTCATATTCAAGTGTTCCGTTATAAAAATTAAGACTTATCTAGAAAAGAAAAAGAAAACTCTTCCATTATAAATCATCGAATTGTAACCTTCCATGAAATAGAGCAGATAGAAAATATCATGAAAAAAAAAAAGACTCATGTTTATAATCATAAACAGTGAAAACAATATGTCAATCTTGAAAACAAACTTACATGTTATATAAATATAATCATTATTTTGAGTACAATCTTTTCTATTGTTACCAAAAAACGATATTTTTATTATTAGACAAAGATGGAAGAAAAACCAATTATCTGTATTTACTTTTGAGTATTGTTATTTTACATGTAAGAGAGAAAAAAAAAGAAGATTAAAAAGTCTTCCATTGATATTATTTTTTTATTATTATCATATTAGTGAGTTTTTAATACGTGTCTGAGAAAATAATAACTAGTCTATGATAAACATGATTGTGGCTAGAATTTCATACTAGCGATATGATTATTAGAAGAACTGTAAAGTTAAAATTATGAAAGAAAAAAAATAATCTCTGCTTTGAATGAATAGACATAATATTGATATAAATATATGTGCTTGAAATATAATCTCTTACCTAATTTAGTCATAAATAAAACCAATCTTCTTTACTTATCATTGTTATCGATAACAATGATATCTTATCTTTATATAAAATCTTGAAAGACAAACGGTCATATTGAATATGTCACTGATTGTTATATTGCTTTGAGTTGTAGATGTTTTTCGATGATAGTTCTCAGAGCTCTTGTTATAATACTTGAGAAGGTGATGATGATAACAACTTAGTCGTTATAAATACTCTTGATTCATCTTTTTTCTTTTTCATTGTCATATGACTCAAACTGATTATTATTACAATATTCATGTAACGTACTGAATACGTTTATAATTATTTATTACTTTTATTACTCTCAATTATATTTAATAAATTTTACTATCCATTGTCTTTTTTATTATCAATAATGTTATACTTACACACGGGTTGATAAAGTATTGAGTCGAGTGTAGTTTGTCTTTGATAATCAGAACCTAAATAAGTTTTACTATATGCAAATAACTCTAAGCATATTTATTCATATAAATATAATAGGGTATGACATATATATACTATATATATATATTAATTCAAGTCTGTTGAATAATACAAATAGGAATAGGCAAGTAAAACATAAAAAAATGTGTAGTTTGGAATCAAATTGTTTCTATGTAAAGCTTTCGTTTTTGTTACTTCACATACGCACAGAAAACAAGACATGATTAGCATTTATCTTCGTCTTTTGATGTTGTTAATCCTACGTGTGTAGAATGTAATAATATTGAAAGAAGAAAAAAATTGCGCATCGATTTTTTGTTTGATATATACAGTGTACAGATAGAAAATTGAATTTCCGTAAGAAATTTAAGCTAGATAGTGAACGAGATGACAATCAAGAATAACAAAGTGACTAAATAGAAACCGAACGACTCTCGATGATGACATGGTCAAACGAATACAAAACAAAAAAAAGAAAGATGAAGATGTTTTTCATCGTATTACTAAGGAATCGTCTATGTATGTAATTGAATGAGTGAAAAGAGAGAGAGAGAGAGATAAAAAGCGGAAGAAAAAAGTCAAAAACAAATCGTATAAGATAGACTACTTCAACAGATAATAGATTTCTTGATTACTTGAAAAACATCACTATAACTAATATCTCTATAAAACAAAAATATCGACAATGTTAGCAGCGGTAAGACAAAAAAAACAAATCTTTGATTTATCTATTGTTCTGTTGATTAATTATTAAATTTAATCATTGTAAAATGGCATCTTTTGAATATAAGAGAAAAAAAAGAGCAAAGAAATATTCTCATTTTCTTTTATAAAATGACATGACTATTATTATAAATCAAAAGAAACACTTGTTTTCTTTTTTTGTTATGTTCCTGCTATACATTTCTTTTCACTTGATAGAACACTTGAGACATATGTTTAACATTTGTCTCTTAGTCATATTTACCGTAATTCATTGAATTAGATTCCCTAAAGTAATAATCATACTTATTTTTTCAATTATTATTTCTTTATAAATATAGGCTGCTCGACGAGGAACAATGCCACATACTCATTGTCTAAATACAATGATTTCAAATACATCAACGAATAACAAGAATTCCTTAACATTTGAAAGTGTTGTATGTACACAATTAGAATTAAAACGGCGTGCAGAGTCATTTTCACGTCGTCGAAGTACAGTATGTCGACGACCATCAATACATATTCCATCAATAACATCATCAAATCGACGTATAACATCAACATCTGTACCATTTAAATCTCAACCAAATGATCGAGCATCAATATCAACAGCATCAGATATTTCAACACAATTTTTAAGCATAAAAAATTTGAATGATGATAGTAAATATAGACAAATATCATTAACTTATTCTATTATTCTTGCTACCTTAGGAGGTATAGGTGGCCGACAATCAATTACTTCTATGTTCTATTGGGATGGATCATCGAGAAATGCTCCTACAATACAAAAAGTATGAAAATAAATATTAAATAAATTATGTTTTTGTTTTCTTTTTCTATTCTTTTGTTTTTCTAAATAATTTGAATTTTTTTTCATCTAGAGTGAATCACGTGCATCGAAATGGAGTATTGATTTTCATAAAGAAACACCTCATTATGGTAGTTTACGTTCACGTTTAATTGAAGAATATACTGATTGTGAATCATTATTTGAATTTGTTAAAAAAACTATACTTGTACTTATGAAAACAAGTAAATTTACATACATAAAATTTTGAAATCTATAAATAAATTATTTTCTATAGAAGGAGCAACAATTTTTCTTGGTCTTCTTCTTATTCTTCCTATTATAATGATGGGTATTGGTATGTAAAAAAATATTTTATCTTTCAAGCGACAAATATTTGTATTTTTGTGAAACATGATGTAAAACGAGTATTGAAGTATATAGAGTAACCATTTGTACGCTACCTCCTCTCATAGAGCAGGACAGATAATATCATGAAGACATTAAAGATACCTTGAAAACGCATCCCCGTCCTTCTCCATCACAGACAGTATCTCAATAACATCTATCCTATAATATGTGAACTAATGTAGTGGAAAAAAGGTTAAAAATAAAGTATTTTTGATTTTTTTTTTCTATAATAGTAAGTAATTAGTTCAAATTCAGATAGTTATTTTCATAATCAATGGAGTTTTCTATTTAATGCATTCTATAGCAAGATTTCATAGAAGGACTATCATATTCGACTTTTTTTAAAAATCTTACCATTATAGTTCATGTATGAAATTTTGGTGTACAATGCATTAGATAGAAAACTTCATTAGCTATTAAAATCACTACCTGTATTTAAGATAATTGCTTAACATTATTGAAAAAAAAAATCAAAAATATGTTCGTAAATTTTTTCCCATTACCTTACTTCCTTATCGCAATATCTGAAGGATTAAGTAAAATGACAGTGAGAAAGTATGTTTGAAAATCGATAGAATAAAACAATCTTCTAATGATTAGTAATAGCAACTACATTATGTTTCACCTTTTTAATCCCATAAAGATAATACTAACAGTTTTTCTTTTTTTTGTTTTTTTTGTTTAGGTGTTAGTCATTTAAATGATTGTCCACGTCAAACAAATTTACCAATTTATTTATTTGTTGCTGGTATTGTATGGACAACAAAACTTCTTCAAAATATTTGGCATAAATATCGTTTACAACAAAAAGTTTTAAATGATGAAGAACCATCATCTGATCATAATGATGGTCATGCATTTATTGATGCTTTAATGACATCATTTCTTATAATATGGTTTTTTTTAGGTCATTATTGGTTAATAACTATTGGATATCCACCACATTTTGAACAATTATTAGAAAATCCTGATATTTGGTGTCATAAAACAGTTGTTTTATGTGCACTAGCATCTATACTCATAACTTATTTTATATTAATTACATTTGTTAGTCTTGTTATATTTCTTGTATCCTTTACTCGATATACAATTATTAAACGAGCTTCAACAAGTTAAATATAAATAAATATATATATTTTTTTTTGTCTTAATACTTTGTCATTTATAATTAAATGAATTAAATAAGCTATCTCATGGAACTAATACCCATTTCAAAAAGAAAAAGGATGAGTATTTTTTGGAATAACTTTTGATAGAAACCAGATAGAGAGGTTTGGTTTTTACCATTTAAAAGAGGAGATGAAACTGCATCGAATCGTCTATACTAAATTTTTTTTTTCTCAGAGTCTACCATCAAGTTTGTTAAACACAAAGGATTGTCTAATGTAAAACTTTTACGATCTCAATTTTCAGGAGTGCAATAGAATCATTAGCTGAAGATCTATAAATTCTGTAAGTCCGATGTTGTAACCTTTAGCCAATCATGAGTTATATATATTTTACTGCATGTTATCGATAGATTTTTCATAGAAAATTGATCTTTTTTTTTTATCATTCTTTTAACGAAAAATCCACCTTATAAACTTATTAAAAAGTCTGCATTTTTCGAAAAAAATCGGCGAGAGACTCTGAGAAAATTTATCAGAAAAAAATCTGATATAGACTATTCGATGCAGTTTCATCTCCTCTTTTAAACGGTGAGAACCAAACCGCTCTATCTAGTTTCTAGCAAAATTTATTCAAAAAAAATATTCACTCTTCCTTTTTGAAATAGGTATTAGTCATTTGAAGAAATTATGCAATAGACAAAATATGACGTAAAAAAATCGTAGGTTGTATACTTATGATTATGTGTTGTATGGAAAAAAACCCAACATTTTAACTTCAGGAAATCAGTGTTGGTTACTTGTTTCTTTCTGTGTTAGAAACAACAAAAATAAACACATGTCATGAGTATCACATAAAGAGAAATACGGAGGTGTATCGAAATGAATGGTATATTCCAGGTTGATTCTTTTTAAATACATGACATTATTCTTTTTCTTCATAATTATCAGATGCCATCAAAAAATATTGGAAAATTGAAGAATATATAGAAAACAAAAATCAAAATATTATTTCATTGTATTTTTCATGAGTTTATGATCTAGTAGTGAACACAATTTTTATTGATTTAGAAAAAAGAAAATAACAACAATTTAACATCAACAAGTACGAATAAGATATTCATCGTTTTTTTCTTATTCGTTCATGGAATTACAAAGAATCCTGAATGAAAATGGTAAGTCATTTTAATTTCCGTTATATTATGAGTCATAACCACAGTACTTGGTATTTTCTAGGTGACGTCATTTTGAGTAAATATAAAAATAACCTGTTCTTTTTATTTATTTAGATTACCAAACATGTGTACATCAAGCTCGTTCAGTGAGTAATTTAGATAAATTTATAATTTGTCCAAATTTTACATACGCATTTCATGCTGAATTGGAAATTAATTTAAATTGGAATTTTAATGATAGTTTAGAACGATGGTATCTGTATTTTACAGATATTCCTCTACCAATAGGTTGGAACTATGATCCTCATGTGAATGATTATACTCCAGCTCAAGTATTTTTATATCCACATGATAGATTAATAATATCTCATAATGCAAAAATAAAATATCGTTGTTTAAATTGTCGAAATGAATGGACAACAGCACGTGGCAGAGCTATATTTCAAGCAGCAATCCCAAGAATTTATCAATATAATATTTTGTATATAAAATTATGTACACAACAATGTCGATTATGTGGAAGCGAAATTCAACCATCGTGGTATTTAAGTGAAGCAACTCGAGTTATGAAAAATGTATGTCGAATACTAATAGAACAATTTTATTCTCATCGAAATTTTACATTACCAATATTTCAATATTCTTCTTCTTCTTCCGAGGAAGGACTTCAACAACGAACAAGTCAAACAAGTGGTCCTCACCATCAACATTTATGTCGAGCTTGTCATGACGGATATTGCTTTGGTTCTCATCGACAATATCAAGGAAGAAATTAGTTTAAAAAAATTTCATTCAAGTGTTTATTATGTAAAAATTACAACAATAATCCGTATGTAATGATCAGATACAAAAAGCAATTTTTGTTTTATTAACAAAAATGATTAAGCAAATATATTTGATAAAATTGAATATTATTTCTCAATCGTCGAGATTGATTTATCATTATAATACATATATATTTTTTTATTATTTTTATAAAAAATTTCTACCTTCTATTATTTTCTTTTTTAATTTTATTCACTTCTAAAAATATTTGTCAACCGGTAAAAATTGTAAAAAAAACACAAGGACACTTAAATAATGAATGATATGCGACAATTCTTCTGTTGACATTTCTTATGAAAGCAGATCTAAACAGATTTTTTAAAAAAAATAACATCTATGTTAGTATTTTCTTTTTTAAATCTTGTATTTATTATATCATATGAATGATTTCCTAGATCGTAGAATCTATTTTGTCAGAGATAATACATATGATTCATAGGTTTTAGTCATCTGTTAGATATGACGTGGTGTTTATGCAAGATACATGTCTTTTGTGTATCGCATAGAAAATAAATAAGAAGAATGAATCTTCAACCGTTTCGCAAAACTATGATTATTTTGTCTTGTTTTTTGTTTTTTGATAAGACAATTGTCGATTATATTCTTTTATTAAAAATAAATAACTATAAATAGAAAGGAAAAAAACTAATTCAATCATTATCAATTCATTTGTTATTGCCAACATTCTGTTTTTTTATTTTTTCAAAATAAAAAAGATTACATATCTCTAACATGTCATTACAACAACTCGGAAATTTAGCAATAAATACTTCATAGTGAGAAAAAGAGTATAAAAGAAAAGAAAAATTGATTTCTACAAAAAAAAAAAATTGTAATAGTTGAGCAAGAACGATAAAAGAACATCATTTTCTCTTTTTTCTCTTTCTCTACTTCTTATATAAATATATAAACGTATCTTCTAGCAGACATATTTGTAATCGTACGGTAGGCATAAGACAGAAAACGATTATTGGTTCTCTCTCTTCTAATCTTGCATCATTCATCCACGTCATTGGAAATTTCATCATTAAAATGTAAGACTATTCTTAGATAGAGAAAGGTCAAAATGGGAAAAAACCTTTTTTTTCTTTCCCTATTCTGTGTTTTTTTTCCAAGTAATACCGTTTTCTTCTTGCTCATTTTTTGCTTTCATCTTGTCAAAAACAAACCTGGCAAAACATATTGAGATTGTTTCTACGGTTTTAAACTTACGAAAAGAAGTTTTTTCATTCTTAATAAAGACATTCACATTGATGTAGGTTCACCTTTTTTTCTTTCTGTTTTTTCGGGGAAACGAAAATCTCCTGTGTCTCAACACAATCATTCTTTCATTCATTCTTTCCTTCTCTTCCTTCTTCTATTTGTTGTTATGCATTACTCTTGACTTGCATTTTCCCCAATGGTTTTGTATTAGCCTTTTTTTTTGCTTTTTACATATAAATATAAGATCCATATCCACATTTATTTTCAGATTTTAAAAAAAGATATATTGTCGTTTATTTAAAAAAAAATATAAAAATAGCTGATATGACAGGTTCGTTATTACTTCATCGTCAACATAGTTCTGCAGCAGGTTATTCAAGTACAGATAAAATGACTCGATCAAAACTTCGTCGATGGTCATCAGCTGAAAATCATAATATAATCGAAATAACATCTGATAATGATCATCGACATATAGGAGAATTATTAAATAAACATGATCAAATAACAAGTGATAATGATTCAGGTATTGAAGATTTTGATCAACAAGTTATAAATCTTGTTCCATCACAATCAAATAATATTGACGATGATGAACCATCAACACAATTTGGTGCCTGTGATGATGAAGATTTTGAAATAAATCAAATATTAAATGTTAGTGAACAATTAATATATCAACAACCTTTCGACCTTTATAACGATGGTAAATAAAAATATTTACTATTTTTGATTATTATGAATTCATAAATCTTGTAATATTAAAATACTAAATATCGTTTCTTTTTAGTTTGTCTTGCTGCAAATGTACCAGATAGTGAAAAAAAGAATATTTGTTCGAATGCATGTGAAATATTTCATGGTGAATTTGCTCGTGATATAATCTGTCCGCTTGCTATAAATTATCCTAATATACAATATTATCTTTTCTCCGAAAATGAAGTTCATAGTGATCCATGTAAATGGCCTGGCTTTGCTTTTGTAAAACTTGATAATGCAAAAGCACAATTTAAATGTCCAAATACTTGCTGTGGTCGTTTATGGACATCAATGCGTGCTCGAATATCATTTAAAATTAGTCGACCACAATCGAATGGTTTTGTTATACTTAAGATCTTTGGACAAATTTGTCAACAATGTGAAACTGTAGCTGATCCATTATGGTATACTGGTAAGTTTTTATTAAAAAAAAAATCTATCTTTCTTTTATTATTTTAATATATTTTTAAAAATAAATTCTCTTTTTCTTTGTTTTAGAGGAAATTTGTCGTGTTATGAAAAATTTAACTCAATCAATATTTAATGAATTTTTTCCTAAAATGATTCATTATAATGTATTACAAGGCACGAAAATGATTCAAAATATGAATCGAATTACTCAACGTCCACGTCATGATCCTAATCAACGAATAGGAAAAATGCGTGCACCACATGATAAATTTCATTGTGAAGCGTGTCAACATGGCTTATGTTTTATTTGAAAAAAAGAAACGAATTTGTATATAAATGTAATTTTTAGACTTTAGACTTTGTTTTTTGTTTCTTTTCTTCTGCTTATGTTCTCAGTTTTTCATTTATCTCTATATTTGTATGTGATTATGGCGTCAGTTGATATCATAGTGGTGGATATTGTACTATCAGTATATAGATGTTTCTTCAGACGTCTACCTTATATATTTTGCGTTTATTTTATGATTTATTTTCTCTTTTTTCTTTATCTTGTTTCACCTAAACGATAAGTTTCGTTTATTTTTGCTATACGTCCTAATTATATTATTATTATTATTTTTATGTTTTCTGTAGAACAAAGGGCGTTAAAAATAAAACAAAACCTTATATCGAAAACAACAAGTTGTTTTATTATAATTACTGAACTTGAAGTTACAACTATCTCTTTTTTTTTATTTTGTAGAAAAAGAACAGTAATCAATTTACACATATCACCATACAACAGTTTTATATAAGTATTAATCAAAATTGTAGTTTCATTTTCTACCTAATTTTACCTTGATATTTTTATTAATCAAAATATTAATTTATAATGAATATTACACTTGAATGATTTCAAAATCAATCATTCATCATAATTTGATTTTGTTTGTCGTTTAGATTCAGAATATTTCCTTTGAGAAGAAGATTTTCAGCAGATAACAATGTGTTTCATATTTGTATGTGACCTACTGATATAAAGCGTGGCGAAAAATCTAAATCAATGTGAAACGCATTTAGTAAGGCGACATTTGAATTTGCGAGAAACGTAAGAAAAAGAAATTATGATAGAAATATATTAAATTAGACAGTATATTCATTTATATATTTTATGTTTAGCAAAGATGAATTTCACACAAAGGATAATCCTACACTACTGTGACTTTATCTAAGAATAATTCATATGTGAGATGTCGCTAAAACCCAACTTCCTAATTTTAGTTGATGAGAAGAATTTAATATAATAAATAATCTTTGTCAATGATGTAAATAGGTTTTTTTTTCAAAATGAGTTTCATTCTAACTGCATGAATTAATTTTTAATTAGTTCGACATTGGATTTTGATGATTCATACAGCTGGAAAAATTATAATAATAGAGACAATTTATCTGTAAAATGATTGGTTAATTTCAACAAATAAATTATTTATTACTAATATTAATTAATCAGTTTACAATATAAAAAAAATTTTTTAAATGTTTTTATATTTCAAAATAGAAAAACCTTGACTTGACATTTATCCTTTTATTATAGCACCCTCTAGCGCATCCATAGTGAACTTTATGGTAAATTTTATTTTCTGACTATATATCCTAGAAGACAGACGTCAGTATTACAATGTTAGAAAAAAAAACTTGTTTCCATAATGATACTTTTTTCTTTCCTTTTGTTTTCTTCTGCAAAGCTTTGACGATTGTCGATAAATAACAAATACGAAATATGACAGCAGTTGATGATTCAGTACAAATGAAAATAAATTCATCATCAAGCAATTTATTAGCACGATCAAAAAAATTACCACCACCACCATTATGTTTACCAGCAACAAATACAACAATAGATGAAGAAAAAATTATAAATTCGAATCAAAAACGTGAACAAAGAAAATCTACAACTAATTGTTGTTTATTATCATCATCAGAAGATTGTCCACATAAATCTATACCATTTGTAAGGAAAAAAATATATATATAACCAATCATTTTTCTCTATCAAATCTTTTTTTATTTTTCGTCCATCATAGACTCTTCCTGCTAGTCAACGTCCACAAATTCTTGATACATTAATGGCTTCTTCATCTACATTATTAGTACCACCACCATCAGAAACAAAAAATAGAAAATCTTATAATGCTGCTTATACGAATCAGATAAATCTGCTTAAGTAACTATCTATTGATTATATAAAACATTTATTTTGATTTGTCTTTTTTTTTCTTTTGTGTTTTAATAGACAACGTCAATCATCATCGAAAGTAACAATTACAGATGCTGAATGGATTGATTTTATGCGTTTAATTCTACATAAACCATTAGAACGTGAACTTAAATTATTACTTGATAATTATAAAATGGTAAATATGAAATTTTAATGTTAAAATTATAAAAAAGAAAAATTTTCTTTCTCTTTTATTAGACTTATTTTGATCGAATTAATGCACCGAATACAGCTGATGAAACTATTCGTTCAAGTTTATGTTCTATGGTTTCTGAGGTATGTTGAATTGATGAAAAATTTCGAATCAATAAGAAGAAAAAAAAAATAACAATCGAATACTTATTATATTAAAAGTAAAATGTTATTTTTTTTTGTCCACCCACGCGGGGGCTCGAACCCCGACTCTTCGGATGGCTCAGTTCAATTATTAAAACTAGGAGTCCGATGCCTTAATCCATTAGGCCACGTGGGCAAGGATTCTTTTTCTTTTAACAAAGATGAAATCTTATTATCCATCGTTTGTTCCTCAATCATGTGTTCCCTCTGATAGTTACCATATGGAGTAATGCAAAAAAAAAAATACAGAACGAAGAAAGAAAAGAAAAGAGAAATTAAGCGCAGGAACAAAATATTTGGACACCCGCGCCGGGACTCGAACCCGGACTCTTCGGATGACTCTACTCAAAAGAAATTTAGGAGTCCGATGCCTTAATCCATTAGGCCACGCGGGCGTATCTTTCTTGTTTGTTCACTATATATTTTATGTAGGCTTTAGCTACATACTCAGCCAGTTCAATATTACCAACACGAACAACAGATGATTTAACAACAAACATTTCTTCTCTTCCATCGACAACTATCACAAATAATGGCAACGCAAAGTAAACTGCTTGCGAAAAAAAAAATAACTTGAAAAAAAAATCTTCTATTATAGACGAAAACGAAAAAATACTAGCAATAGTCTATCTATATCTGCACCAGTTGCAATAAATAGTCAAACAAAATTTGTTATTAGTCACATTATACCGGGTAAATATGATAGTCATTATAATGGTAATAAAATGACATATCAACAGCAATTAAAACAATTTCAAAAGAAATATAGTCATCTGTTCAAAGTAAATATTTATATTTTAGTTAATTGAATTCTTTTATTTATGTAATGAAAAAGATAACTTAATTGTCTTGATTAAGCAGGAAACATTTCCCAATTTAAATATGAGTACAATTGATATAATTTCTAATTTTAAGAGATATTTGAGTATTATTATATAGTATTGGTAAAAAATATAAGATCAACATTTTTTCTACGATATCAAGCATTTAATTCAAATTACAATAGTAGTTTAAAAAGCCCATGAAGTTCTCTATCAAATGTATTCCATACCGAAATTTTATAGATATACTTTGAGAGGAAGATTTCTAAAAAGCCAAGCACAGTAGGTTTTGGATCTCAAAAAACTACGCGAAAATTAGTTTTTCAGAGTACCATCTTAAAGAGCACAAAATTCTGAATAAAATGACTAGGCATCACATTTCCTACTATTTTCTCTTAAAAAATTATAAGTTTTACAAAAAATATATTTTTTAGTAATACTATGATAAATTTCAGTTTTTTTTTTCACTTTTTTGTAATGCATAAGGAAAGCTCCTAGAATATGTGGCAACCCCTCATTTTATTCACGCTTTTGTTCTCTCTAAGATAGTATTCTTTAAAATTAAGGATGTGTAGCGTCGGTGTAAATACTGAACGATCAGTCGCCGATCACAGGACCTACTGGGATTCGCTGGAAAATTGAGACACCAACGTTAGTAAAATATGCCTTGCTTGTAGCAGTATGTTCCAATGCTTCAGTGAACACTGATGTTAGTGTGCACTAACTAACTGGTGGCGCAGATTAACCGAGACAGTATTATTTTCTTGTCAGAGCAAAGTTTCAAATATTAACGTGTACTTAATCATAGAACTTTAACAGTCAAAAAAAAGCGGAAAAATGATGCAAATTTTTTTGAACAATGGTTTACTTGAAGTAAAAATTGAGAAAAAGCTTTGTCTGACAGTATTACCTGATTGTTCTTTGTTTTAATTTGATACAACCCATTCGTTTATACTCTTGAACGGTAGATTCCCGTTGTGTCGAAAGCTTAATTGATTTTCCTGTTTTGTCAAAAAATTTGATACACTTTTTTTTTTACCATTTCCATTTCGTCGAAAATGAAAAAACGACTGTTCCCGTTTTGTCGAAAAAGAAAATTGTAGTGAAAAAGAGTATAATCAGAGTGACAAGCTCAATTTTCTTTGATTGACTAAAACTATTTCCTTAACAAGAAACTAATTGATATCCCTATACTAGTAATCTGTAATTTTGCAAAAGTACATATATATATATATATATATGTGGAGGAAATTATTATGATTTTAAAAGTTCAAAGACTAATAATCATGTCGAAGGATGGCATCATCGATTAAATAATGATTTAAATACTGTTATGCATCCACACTTCTATCTATTCATTCGTACAATTGAAAATGATTATGCATATAATTTAGCAATATCAGCACGTCATTTAGCAACTGGTATATTACCTCCACAAAAAAAGTTATTTGTAAATCGAAATACACGATTACATAATTTAGAAGAACGTTTTAAACAACAAACATTAACATTGAAGGAATATCTTGAAAAATTTATGCGATTAATCGAAATAAAAAAGTATTGATTTTTTTTTTCTTTTCTATACTCATATTTTCTCTTAATAATTTCTTATCTATGTAACTAAATATGCTTTATAAATGATAATCTTTTTTTCATTGATTAATTAGAATTTATTTTTTCGGCGAAACGAGAATAATCGTTTTTTCATTTTCGACGAAACGAGGATGGAACAAAAATAAATTTTCGACGCAACAGGAAAATCAATTAAGCTTTCGACGAAATAGGACCTAAACTCTCGAACTTATCAATTACATTTCATGCCCTAAGTTGTGCTTTAGAAAACATGTTTTTTTATGACGTGCATGGAAAAAAAATATCCGTAGATTAAACTTCTTTTTTCTCATGAACGATACCACTAGGAAATTTGAAAAAGTCGTGAAAGTAAATTAAAAATTGCAGACGATCGAACAAGTGTCTATACTTTAAATTTTACTTCAACAACAAACATATACTTGGAAAATAAACGAAACAGTTTTATAGAATGAAAAATTTCTCTATCGAAGGACTTTCTGGAAGTATTTTGGAATGATTGAAAAATTGTCCCATTTAATCTGCACATTCTTAACTTAAAAACTAATTTTCATACGTATAAAAAAAATAGGTCAAATATTTTTAGAATTCATTTTTCGGTAAGATGTACACAATCCTTTGTTAAACAAATATCGACCCTAGAGAATCTTATTTGAAAAAGATTAAGTATGTTCTATTCATACAAATTCTATGTATTTGTTTTTAGTACATACCCGAAAAAGATGAACAAGAATATCTTATACGTGAAGGTCATTTGAAAAATATTTCAGTTTCTTCTTCTCGTTCATCTAACAATAATAATATATGTTTAATGTTATACGATGAAGTTGTTAGTTATATGGACGAATATGATCTTGAATTGAGGTAATATATGAATTACTTTTGTTTTTTTTTACAAAATTATTTTTATTGATTTCTTTGTTTCTGTTTTCAGTGGAATATCTATTGATGATTCATTTGCACTACCAGAATCGATTCTTGCACATATATATTTATCCATTTAAGAAATGGCAAAAAAAAACAAAACCAAAAGACATGATTTGTATAAGCTTCTCTACTAATATTCGTTGTCTTTTTTTAATTGTCTTATATTCATTATAGAAAACAGTGTTTGGTTTATAGTATATTAATAATTTTTAATAATATAATAATCTCTTTTAAATAAAATTTTAGATCAACACACAATTTTCTTTTTGTTACTTTCTTTTTGCTTTCGATCAACGATTATATTTGGAAGAATGACTTGGTTAAATGATTGGTTAATGAAACAAATTCCTTCTTATAAACTTGCTTTAAAACATGCTGATCCAAGAACAAAAGATTGGTTTTTATTATGGACAGATCCGATTCCAGCATTAACATTAGCATTTATCTATTTGATAATTGTTACATTAGGTCCACGTTATATGCGACATCGAGAAGCATTTCATATACCATCATGGGTACTTTTTACTTATAATATGTCACTGGTCGTTTTATCAGTTTATATGGTTGAAGAAGTTAGTTAACAATTCGTGTCTATAATATAATTTGTTTTTTTTTTAATTCGATATTTAAGATTATCGTTGGCATGTATCGTAGAAACTATAATTTACTTTGTCAACCATTAATTGTATCGAATGATGAAAATGAAATGAAAATAACAAATGCATTATGGCTTTATTATTTTTCAAAAGCAATTGAATTTATAGATACAATATTTATGGTTGTACGAAAACGTTTTACACAAATAACATTTCTTCATGTATTTCATCATTCAACAATGCTTCTTATTTGGTGGGTTGTTATGACATGGATACCTGTAAGGAATCAACAAAAAAAAAAATATATATATATATATATATAAATTTTTATTTTTTAATTATATTTAGGGTGGTCAAGCATGGTTTGGTCCAGTTTTCAATTCAGTAGTGCATGTTTTTATGTATGCATATTATGGATTATCGGTTATTCCATCATTACGTAGCAAACTTTGGTGGAAACGATATATTACAATGTTTCAACTTGTAAGTAAATAAGGATGTTGATTAGTTTGTACTTTTGAACAAAAAATAGTTTTCTCCTTTATTGTATATTGTATTCATTTCGGTTCAAGTTTATGTTATTGCATCTGGAGGGAGGGGGGAGTGAATATAAGAATCATTTGATTGTGTCTTTTTTTTTCAATTAAACGGATTTAGATATGTTAAAAGGAGGTAAATAATTAATCTCTCACCTCCCAGAATAAAAGATAATGGCCTTATATTGCAGGCTAGATTTTTCTTAAAACAGTTGGGATTTGTGAAAAAATTTTCCTATGTTTGGAGAAGCGAGGAGAGACGGCAGCAAATGTCAAAAATATTCAGGCAAATATTGACAAGTTATAGACTATAATGCAATAAACTACTCATAGTCATATTTGTGATAAATTTCGAGTTAACATCAAACAATGAATACAATGTAGAATACAGGAAAAACATTTGTCAATAGAGTTCTTCATCGAATTTCGACGAACTCGAAGAAACTAAAAGAAATTTTTTCTGAGTCAATATTGAACTTACATTAGAGTAATACAGTCAAGTACTTTTACACGTACATAGCAACAAATTTATTCTTCATATGTTAAGTAATGAACAAAAATGCAATACTCTATAGATTCATAAATAAATTTTAAGAAAAGAAAAAAAAAATCATATAAACATTCTCATTGCCATGAGATGACCAAGATTCATACTGTGATGTTTTCATTCTACTGCATGTTTCTTTCGCAGCGCATTCTTTGAGTGTAGATATGGATAAACAAGACTCGCAGTGATCCATTCTTACACCTTGATTCGATAGAAACTAAATTGCTGGATCCGAACCGACAGTGATCTACTTTCATGTCACCTGAATTGTTTCTTTCTCTCTTGTCATGCTTGTTGGACTTTTTTCATCTTGTTTGTTATCATGAGCATGTAGTGTAATTTCAAACTAAACAACAATCGATTAGACATTGATCTTCTTCGATTTTGATAGTTAATCATCTGATAGGTTCTCATTCTTTCACACATTAACAAATAGTGCAAAAAAGAAGTATATATAGAAAAAAATCGTTCCGAAGTTGAAGTCAATATAATATAAAATAGTCTTTTGTTTTGTTTTGTTTTTTAAATTTAGATTCAATTTGTTCTTATATTCATTCATACATTTCATGCAATTTTTACTGGTTGTAATTATCCACTTTGGTATAATATTATTAATTATTTTACTGTTAATTTTTATTTTTGTGTTTATTTGTAGGGGATCATGGATGCTAGGTGGTTATATGATAATTATGTTGATACTTTTCACGAATTTTTATATTCATGAATATATAACTCGAAGTAATGATACTAAACGACGTAAACAACAATTTGATAACAAACATAAAGAATTACATGATGAATTATCAACAACAAAACGATCTCGACAAAATGGCATAGCTAAAAAGCATGAATAATTTTCAAAGAAAAAAAGCCCCAACAAAAGAATGATCTGAAATGACTTTTTGTGTTATTCTCCTCATATTTATACAATTGATGTTTATTCCTTTATTCATTTTGATATTTAGAGCACAAGAAAACCATGACCTATATCACTGCAATTTTTTTCTTTTCTATCAATAAAAATACGTTTATCTAGTCAAGTGTCATGCAATAAACAGAAAAAAATAGAAAAATTCTTTGTCTTATTTCAGATAAATTTAAATCTTTAAAAAAAGAAAAGATTAATTTTGCAATAATAAAAGAATTTAATTGTATGTTGATGTTTGTTTTGTTTTTGTTTAATAAAATATTTTCCTTAATATTCAAAGAATTTTGTTTTCTGGTAACCGCATCAAAGATTTTTAATAATGTCAAATAAACGAAAAGAACCATTTAATGATGATAGTGATAAATTAATTATTCGACCATTGTAAGTTTGTTTTGTTTGTTTTCATTTGATTTTTAATTTACAAAATAAATTAGGGGTGCTGGACAAGAAGTTGGTCGATCATGCATTTATTTAGAATTTAAAGGAAAAAAAATTTTAGTGAGTTATTGATGAAAGAAAAACAACAAATTTCTATTTTTTATTGTATTTTGTTCAGCTTGATTTTGGTATTCATCCAGGATTATCTGGTCGTACTGCACTTCCATTTATTGATAATATTGATCCAGAAGAACTTGATCTATTACTTGTTAGTCAGTAAGGAATTGGTTATTTTCTCTTTTGTTTCTTCTTATTATTTGTTTGAAAATATTTAGTTTTCATCTTGATCATTGTGGTGCATTACCTTGGTTTTTAAATAAAACTAATTTTAAAGGTCGTTGTTTTATGACTCATGCAACAAAAGCAATCTATAAATGGCTTTTATCAGACTGTATTCGTGTTAGGTTGAGTTTAGATTGCTTTTTTTTTTGTTAAAAATTTTTATTTTTTTAATGGTTTTATTTTCTAGTAATGTAAGTGCAGAAGAAATGCTTTACACCGAAGCTGAATTAATAGCAAGTATGCCACGTATTGAAACAGTTAATTTTCATCAAGTATGAGTTTTTTAAAAGAAAAGGATCTTTTATTTTCATATTTTGTTTTTCTAGGAAATTGAAGTTAATGGTATTAAATTTTGGTGTTATCATGCAGGTCATGTTTTAGGTGCAGCTATGTTTATGATTGAAATAGCTGGTGTTAAAGTAAATGATGATTATATGAAATATAGTTTATTGATTTATTGTTTTATATATATATATATATATATATATATTTAGATTTTATATACAGGAGATTTTTCACGTCAAGAAGATCGACATTTAATGGCAGCAGAAGTACCAAATCTTCGACCAGATGTACTTGTTACTGTAAGTTATTTTGTAGAACTCACATTTTCGATGAAAATAGTAAGTTTAAATCGAGGTTTTTGTAGCTCCCTCCCTCCTTAGGCCATAGTAACCGTGGGAGGCCAATGATGGTTGTACGAATTTCCGTAACAATCAAGAACAATATTTGGTACTCAGGTGCTGCACTTACTTCCTTGCTATGAATGTTCTAAATAATGTAGTTCTTGATTTTTGCGCAGATAAAAATTTATATTCAAGATGTCAAGGATGATGGGTAGTGATTAAGGGAGAAAAAACGAAAATTCCGTACTTTAAGGATGTCTTGTGTCACGAGCATATTAGTTTGAGTTCATTTTATTTAAGTCTGTGTACAGTCGTCATATGATCAACATAAAAATATGCAAATTGATCAAGTTAGAACTATTGAAAATAATCAATGTCAATGTTTTCGAGCATATCGAGATATATTATAGTGTGTTGAGATTAGAGATGTAGAATCTGCTGCTAAAACGAAAAAAGATTTCTGATATCAAAATAAAGGAAGAACCGAATTCCCTTTTTTTCACTCTCACATTCGAAGAAATCAATTTACTTAACATCTAAAAAAATTCATATAAAAAACTAATCTTTATTGATCATGCATTAATAGAAATAATTTTCATTCCATAATGTAATGCATTGTACAGTTACATAAAAGAAAAAATTGATTCGATACTTTCCTATCAATAAATAAATCATAGAAGCTGTGTACGAAGCCTGTATTCTTATTGCTATAAGAAGAACATTTCCCAAATCAAAAAAAATTTTTCCTAATACGCGTTGGCGTATACAGATAGATTATGGACTTCTAATTGAGAGCTCGTATAAATATAATGGATATGTATAGCAGAATTTAAATTGATGGTTAGAAATTTTTCTGAATTAATTAAAATAATATTTAGGAAGCAACCTATGGTGTTCATGTTCATGAACCACGTGAACAACGTGAAAATCGTTTTACTCGTCTTGTTAATGATATAGTTACACGTGGTGGTCGTTGTCTTATACCTGTATTTGCTCTTGGTCGTGCACAAGAACTTCTTCTTATTCTCGGTATAATTAATTTATATTATGATATTAAATAATCTTTTTCTTTTAATTTGTTTTTTTTTCTTACTATAGATGAATATTGGTCATCACATCCTGAACTTCATGAATATCCAATTTATTATGCATCATCTTTAGCAAAAAAATGTATGGCTGTATATCAGACATATATTGATGCAATGAACGATAAAATTCGTAAACAAAGTGCTGTTTCTAATCCATTTAAATTTAAACATATTGCTAGTCTTAAAGTATAGATAAGAAATATTTAAAAGTTGAATTTGTTTTGTTTTGTTTTTTTTTTTGTAAAATAATTTAGACAATCGATGATTTTGATGATATTGGTCCTTGTGTTGTTTTGGCTAGTCCAGGAATGATGCAAAGTGGTTTAAGTAGAGAATTGTTTGAATGTTGGTGTACTGATAAACGTAATGGAGTTATTATTGCTGGTTATTGTGTTGAAGGAACACTTGCAAAAGTAAAATTTTTTAATAGATAAAAAAAAACCAAAAATTTCTTTGACATTATTTAGATGATTTTATCTGAACCAGAAGAAATAACAACAATGGGTGGACAAAAATTACCATTGAAATGTTCTATTGATTATATATCATTTTCTGCTCATACAGATTGTAATCAAACAACAGATTTTATTCGTGAACTTCGACCACCACATGTGGTAGGAAAGAAATTTTATAATTCAATATTTTTTTATTTGTTATTATATTTTTAATATTAGATACTTGTTCATGGGGAAAGTACTGAAATGAATCGATTACGTTCACATTTAATAAGAAAATTTGAAGATGATCCCGAATGTAAATTATTAGTTTATACACCGAAAAATACTCAATCAGTTGAGCTTCGTTTTCGTGGTGAAAAAACGGCTAAAGTTGTTGGACAATTAGCAGCTGAAAAACCAGCTGAAGGAAATATTCTTAGTGGAATATTAGTACGAAGAAATTTTAAATTACATATGATGGCACCAGAAGATTTACAAAGTATTCAAATATAAAAAATATATTTAAATAATTAAATAATTATTTTTTAGATTATACAACATTAACACGATCTACTGTTACACAACATTTAGGAATTCCATTTACAGCTGCACCGAGGTAAAAAAAAATATTCATTGAGGAGTAATTTTCTAGTGTCTTTTTGTGAAACACAATCTAAAATGAGTGTTGAGCTACATTGTGTTTTCCATTTTAATCCCGTAGCGATTGTGCTATTTTCTACTATTGATTTCAATAGATCTTTGGTATTAAATTTATCTCAAGTAGCTGGTGAACTTGAACAAGTTGGTGATAAACAAAAGCCGGGTATTCGAGTATTTGGTGCAATTAATATTTTTCTTGAAAATAAAATGCTTGTACTCGAAGTAAGATTTTTATTTCATATAGATTTATTATTTTTCTAGTGGATTATTTAGTGGGAATCAAGTCCTGTTAATGATGTTTATGCAGATGCTGTTGTTACAGTTATTCTTAAAACAGAATCAGGCGATTGTCCGGGAAATACAGGTCAGAATTAACAATTTTTTTTTCTATAGTTTATTTATTTTATCGTTATTGATTTTTCGTGATATGAAAGTTTCTGAAGTAGATATCATGTGAACGTTAAAAGATAATCTTTACGTACATCCATAAGAGTCCCTATCGCTAATGACTTTTGACGTTTTCATGACGATAAATTTTAAACATTCAAATAATACAATGAAATTTTTATTGAAAGTTATCATTGATGAGATATTTTCATAAGATTTATATATTTGATTTTCTTTAAAAGTAAATTCAACTCAATTTCTCTTATGTATCAATCGATTTAACCTTCTAAACTCTGTAAAAACTAGCTATTTTTCAAGAATCTAAAACAAAAGTGAACCATTTAATAAAATCCAAAGCTCACTATTCTTAAGATCAAGTTTGTGACATTTTTTTTTACTGATATTGAACGGTTTTTGGACAGAATAATGCTCGTTTGGCTTCAAAGAAATATTATATTTAAAATCAGCACAATAAAAGATGAGTCGACTTCTGTACGTCTCACGTTTTTCCTGGCAGTTTGTTTTTCTGTCTCAATTTTTACCCTTGGTCGTTCTCAGGGATATTTGAAAAAAATGAATTTAATCAAAAACTCATTTGAACAATCAGAAGCAACGCTGGAAATTTGTAAAATACTATTGGAAGACAACAAGACAGGTGCCTAAATAATAAAATAGATGTTTCAACTAAATTCATTGTTTTACATTTCTCTGAGGGAACCAGAAGTACAAATTTGAACAAAAAAGCAAGGCACCAGGAAAAACTTGAAACGCACATAAGTTGGCTCATTTTTTTGGTACTGATTTCAAATATGATATTTCTTTTAAGTCAAATGGAAATTATTCTGCTCGAAAACTATTGAATATCAGTAAAGAAAAGTCACAAATTTGCTCTCAAGAATAATGAGCTTAGGATTTTGTTAAGTGACCTACTTTTTTAGATTAGCCCAAGAATTTAAGAATACCTCTACCTTTCGACTACCTTACGGTATTTGATGTCGTATAGCAACAGATTGCATAGCCTAATACCTTTCCTACAACTAATACTAGCTGTAGTCCTGTCCATAAGACCGGCTTGATGGAGAGTTCTTGCGCTCAATTGCTTGAGCTTTCCATACACATTAACTAATCATATACTAGTCACAAGAGCAGATGTACATCACAACATAGGTCAGCATGCTATCGGACGAGTGATCCAAGACAAATAGTCGTTAGTGACTTGTCAAGAATCCGAAATCTTGTATACACCCGCATTATCTGTTAATTATTTAGATACACCGATTCAAGTAAATAAAAAACATGTTCGAGAATGTTTACAAGAAACATTAAGCGAAATGTATGGTTCAACAATGGTTACTTTGTCTGAAGATCAACAACAATTATGTGTTACAATTGATGATAAAAAAGCAGCAATTGATCTCGAATCATTTGTATGTTTGTTATTTTGAAAAATTTCCTTTTTTTTTAAATTTTGAATGTTCTATTTTGATTTTTTAATTTTATAGGAAGTTAAATGTGATGATGAGGAAATTCATTCAACGATTGAAATAACTGTTAAACATTTAAGTGCATGTATTCAACCATTGAAATTAACACCCGCAATAACTTAGTCTAATTTTTCATTCTTTTTGTGTTGATTTGTTATATCTGTATAATTTAAAACTAAATAAACAAAAAATTAATGAAAATATACAACGCGTATAAACAACTGATTTTTATTCTATGACTACCGAATGATAATGACAAGATATGGATGTGCGTGGGTGTCAGCCCACAGGTAGCCAAATCCACAACCTCTTATAGTTTGAATTAATGTAGTTTTAATCAGAACATTAAAACACATTGCATGAAGAATTCTGTACAGACATCATCTTTTACTACTCATCGAAGATTTGCTCTAAATAAGTCAATTTTAAGCCAAAAAGAAATTCTCAATATATATTTTTATAGAGAGCATGAAATTCTTATTCTAGCTGACAATTTTTGATTCTTTTCAATGATTTATAAACGGGCAAAAGTTGAGTAGACATGTGTTGTGCTAAGATTTTTTACGAACAGGTGAGTTGTGCTTGATCATGTTGATCGAAATGTTTTCTTGTCAATATCTGGTTGGTGATGATAGATAGAATGAGAAAAATTTGGAACAATTTTACTGACCCACTTCGATTTTTTTAGATTTTCTGTTTTCTAAGAGATTCTTAGGTGTTGAAAACGATAGAACAGAAAAGAAAACTTGGTGGTCAGCAACACACAATCTATTCTGGAACTCTTTTCTCAAATTTTTATAATACTGATATTTCCTCTGATTTTTGTTCGTGATAATTCTTTTAGATATGCCTCTAAATATTCGAACCATTCTCAACTTATGTGGAAGTGGAGAGAGAGGAGTTCCAGCATCCATACAACAACTACAAGAGTAGCAGCTGATTTCGAAGGCATCAGATTACATGTGCCCTCGATGTAACCGCCCATTGACTCTTCGTTCGGATTCTTCACAGTAAGCTATCATATTTTAGTAGGTATTGTTGGCTTTATGTATATTTAGCATTTTTTAGGATCGACGGAGTTCGCTGACGATGTTATAATCCTGTTCAGATTGGCGATGGAACATCGAAAAAGAGGAAGAGAAGACAGAGGTGTGACTATTCAGTGTCATTTCGAAAAGGCACCCTTCTTCGCCCGATCACATCTTCATATTTGGCAGATTTTGATTTTCGTGAATTTGTGGGTTGAGAATGTATCTTTAACTGTCATTTGTAAGATTTTCTATTTATTGATGGATTCACTTGATTTTGTTAATTTTACCATTTTATTTAGCTTCTCAAGCTGAAATAGATTCCATCAGAACTGCGGTACACTTGGCCTCATTCTATCGTGAAGTGATCTATGACGCAATGATGATGAACAAACAACAACTTGGTGGTCATGAAACCGTGGTGGAAATCGATGAATCTAAGTTCGGACATCGAAAATATTATCGAGGGCATCACGTGGAAGGCCAATGGGTTTATCAGCATGTTTGAGCGAGAAACAGACCGTGTGATTATGATGCCCGTTGAGAAGAGGTTTGCTATACTAGAACAACATATTAGTTAATAGCAAGACAGCTAATTATTAAAATTTTAGAGATAGAGAAATACTGCTTCCAATTATTAAAGAATAGATCCTGTCTGGCACAACAATCATCTCCGACTGCTGGAAGCCATACGATGTTTTGAGTAGTGAGGGCTATGAGCATCTTCGAGTCAACCATTCCGTCATATTCAAGGATTCCGACACAGGTGCTTGCACCAATTCCATCGAAAGCTCACGCAGACACCCAAAGGTCGTCATGCCTCAGTACCATCGCAAGAAAGAGTTCTTCGCATCTCATTTGGCAAAATACATGTTCATGAAGCAATGCTATATACAAGATCTGAATCCGACCGTAGAGCTCCTTCGATTAGCTGGCAGAGTCTACAATTCGCTGAAGAAGAAAGAAGAAGACAAAGAGCAACTCAACGATATTGATATTGAAAATGAAGAAGCGGAGGATAACAATTTTAATTGATTGAGATTTATGATTGTTCATTTATTTCAATAAAATGGTTATTTACTGATGTCCTGAAATCGGACATATTATTTAATCCAAATTGTTTGAGATTTTTTGCTTCAGGGGTTAATGCTACTGCAAGTTTACATTCTTCATTTGATAATTTGTCAACAGTAAGAGATTTATCTTGAATTAAATGATCAATGAATTGTCGATATTGTTGAGAACGTAAAACAATTCGTTGAATATATTGATCAATAAAAAAAATTCGATGAATATTATTAATTAATTGATTAACTCGTTCGAATCGAGTTGATTTTTGTTTTAAATAAAATGATATGATTGAAGAATGTATATTGCTTTTAAATGATGATTGAAGTTTTGTTGATGAACAAAGAGATTTAGTAAAAAACGAATTAATAAATGAATCAATTTGTGGTAAACGCCAAGCTTTGACAATGGGTGAATTTAATGAATTATTTAATTCATCTAATATTGATTTTGAAACTAATTTTGGATATAGATCTGATATAAGAATATATGCAAATATAAGACGTGTTTCAGGATAAGATTCACCTATGGATGATGTATGAATAGTAAGACTATTACTCTTTCCATAACATCTAAATTAAATGAATATATTCTTTTCGATAATATCAAATAAAATTCGATTATTTCCTCACATTTCAAGTTTCTATCAGGTATATTCAATCTTATGATGTTTTTCAAATTTTTCAATTCTATTCTTTCTCCTTGATTTAAATAATGATTTGTGTTCATTAAATGACATTTAACAAAAAAAAACTAAATTTTCCTTTTTGAAAATCAAAAGAAAGTTTTCGTGTTTTTTTTAATATGGTTATTAGTTAATTAGAAAATAGCGAAAGATAAAACATACATTGTAATTCTATAGAATTCAATGGGAAGAAAACTAGCCACTAGTTTAATAGTTAAACTGGTCGACTATCTTATCGTCGACATTGAATCTCTCAATAATTGAAATGATATCTTATGTGATAGATTTATATTAAGTTGAATATATTGGATATATTCATCTTACTGTTTGATTATATTCGTAGCAAATCGTTGAATGATTTCTCTTTGTTGTTTATTTGGATGATGTTCAGTCGATTGAAGTAAATATATTCCATAAGAAATAATAATTTGTAAAGTATTTGTTGATTGTTGTAAATGGTAAATAACAATATCAATAATAGATATAATTGAATGAATATTATATGGTAAAATTTCTAAAGTAAATCTTATATTAGATGAAGATAATTGACTTAAGAAATATTCAATAATAATAATTTGTTCATTAGTTGATAAAGCACATTGAAAAAAAAATGAATCATTTAGTTGACGTTGATTAACATCTGAACCTGTTTTTTTAAATAAAGATAAAAAAAGAGGAAAAATCTTTTCTGTCATTAATTGATAACGAAAGAATGATAAATGTTGTTTATCTTGAATTATTCCATGACGTTCATATTGGGATATTAAATGAAGAGAAAGTGGTGTTGTTAATTGAGAATACATTTCAAATAATCGACGACTATCTTCATTTCCTTCTTTTAGGAGTTTTTCTATAAACAATTCTTTTTCAATATCTTTTGAAATAGCCAAATCAATTAACCATTTTTCTTCTTTATTTAATGGAAAAAGATTTTGATGTTGATGTCGATTTTCTAATAAATATTTAAAAGTACGAATTGTATTATTTGATGACCATTTACATCTATCATATAAAGCAAGAAATAAACGAAGATAATTTTCGATAGAAAATGAACGAGGTAATGAAAATGAGCCAATATCATATCCTTCACTTATCCAACGCGTTATATATTTAATTTGACCTAAATAAATAATTTAACCACTTGACTGTTAACGACGAGTATACTCGTCAAAGCAATCTTTATGGAAACGATGAAAACTACGATTCCTTAACTCTATTTTCTTTGTATGCTATGTGTCGACTCTAACATCTTGCACCTACTGGAGCTCATTCTACCGATTCTGATGTTTCATATCGATTATTCGATTACGCTTCTGTGTATCAAAAGTTGTTTTCACAAAAAAGCTTACTAGATAGTTTTGCAAAACTTAACAGTCAAGTGGCTAGAATATCATTTTAGAATAAACAAAGTGATTGGGTAAAATGGTAAAACGCTGAATATTTATTGAACACAAAAAACTAATTGTAATGCTTCTTAAGTCATTTGATCAAATGTTCCATCGTATAATCAACTTTACTATTGATTCAGATTCCAAAGAAATATGATTGATTATTTATAGAACAAATTAGAAATTTTTGGTGTCTTCAAACAGCAAATTGAGTCAAAAGATTCTCTTACTGAACTTGAGATTCATTAGGTAAAATACAATCTATGGCATTAATTCACAGAATGTTCAATTCATTTCTATTGAGATATAATTTCAATATGTAAATAAATAAGATTCTGCTCTTCCATTCAGATTATCCTCTAACAATACTTATCAGATAGAGAATTCTTTTAAACAATTACGAAATGGAAAGATAATCTTAAAATTTTTTTGAACACTATATCGAAGTCAAGTTGATAAATTTTGTTAATTTACTGAACTTGATTCATTTAGTTTTAAACAAGCAAAATTTGAGTCGATTCAATTTTCTTCTATTGAGAAATAGACAATTAAATTAGAAAAAAGAAATAGTTTTGAGTTTGGAATTGAGGACGAAAGTCTTGATATTTGAGTTTGAATTTGAGGCATAGATTTGCTTTGGAATCAAATCTACATAAATAGTTTCCAATTTGATAAGCTTTATGGAATTTCGAATTATTAATCTTATTTTTACCCAGAAGCAAACCCAAACACAAATAGGAAGGTTTTTGTTTCAAATCCAAAAATCTTTTTCTGCATATACCAAGTTATAGTAGAACATTTTTAATGATGCTTTATCTTATAAAATCATAGCAAATCCAAACCAGAAAATATCAAATCTCAAGATTTGGATTTGTTGCACTCCTAACTTAAACAACAAAAGAAAAATGATCAAAGTTTATTATGTATTAAATTTATCAATATCTAAAAAATATTTTCATGGCTTCTCGATGAAATAAATTAAATGTTTACTTACTTCTTTTCTTTGATTCTAGTAAAAATTTTAGAAAAAAAAAAGAATTGAAGGTTTTCAAATGAAAATAATCAATAATCAATACAAATTAGATTGTAAGTGCTATTCGATATGAATCATGATACTAATCAACTTTGAATGAAACTTATACTCTGGATATTAAGTAGAATTTAAGTAGTTACAATGCTTCTAGAATTATTTTATTTGAAAACAATCGACTTATATTTCTCATGTTTTATATATATATATGCTTATTTTAAATTAAATATTGTAATTTTTGTGATCTTTAATAAATAATCGACTTTCACTTTGTATGTTGTGATGCATTTATCGCTTGTCTTGCATACTAATTCTGATCTTGCTGAACTTTTCAACTATTTTTCGATGGTGATGTATAATTTATGAAATTAACATCTATTGAATTATTAAATTGCGAATTTCTATTTTTCCAAAAAAAATAAAGATCTGTTTGCTCTTGATGCTGGTGGTCTCGACATAGTTATGAATACTTTTGTTTAAGGTAACGCTACCCTTAAAAAAAAGTCAATTCTCATCAAAACAAAAGATAAAAAACTGAGATAGATGCAGGGTTAGATAGTCCAAGATTTAATCTTTCATACACGACATGATTTATTATTTGGCATCGCGTTTTTTCTAAAAATTTTAAATGACTTCCATCATTTTCTGCTTGAAAGATGTTCTTTTTAAAGAAAGAGCAGGAAATCCGTTGTTACTTTTTCTTTGTTTATGTGTTTTTTCTGATCGTACAACTTACACTTCTGTGTGGGTGTTAATTCTATATATCATATTTTTCTTACTGTTTCAAAGAGTATGTCAACATGCACGACATGATAGTTTCACTATTATATAACAGAATACTTTTATTATTAGAACTTCATTTCTTTTGCGTTTTACATGACTATGAACTTTCAATCCATTTTCTCTGCTTAAAAAGTAAGAATTTGAAAAAGAGAGTGGACTATGTCATATCCTGCATTCACACATACTCTTTCAAACAAAAACTAGTAAGTAACGTGCCAAAAATTCAACATTTCAGTAAGTTTTTGTTTTCGATTTATTTAGTATCATTGGATAGAACACTTCAAGCTACCTATGAAAAACTACTTTTTCAATGTTTTGGAAACTAGTTTTCCTGGAAATATTGGAGAAAAAGACTAAATTCTAAATATCATAATTAGAGTCGTCCATTATCACAGATATCTAAATATGCTTTTTTCACTTTGTAAAATATTATAAAGATTATTTCTTGATTCTGTAGATGAAATGGACCAAAAGAAAATCTTCTGTGTACAAATTTGTTTTTGGTCGATTTCGTCTATAGAATCAGGAAATAACTTCTATAATATTCTACAAAGTGAAAAAAAAATGAAATTTTTACATATCTATGATAACGGACAATGATAATTAATGATATTGAGAATTTAGTATTCTTTTCCCAATATTTCCGGAAACAACTTGTCTCCAAAAATTGGAAAAGTAGTTGTTCATGGGTAGTTCGACGTGCTTTACCCAACAACACTAAATAAATCGAAAATAAAATTTACTAAAATTGTGAATCTCGAGCACCATATATAGAATGAAGGCCTTTAGACAATTTTGAGTAGTCAAATGAGTTATATTGTACTCTTGTTTGTTCAATACCTCTCGAAAAAGTCATGACATAGGACTGAAAATTGTACCATATCGTATCCTCTGCTACTTCCACATGTTCTGAATATCTCATGTGGTTTGAATGTACTGGGTCCAAGATCGATTTTTAAGTGGAAGGATGACCTTAAGAGAAGAGAAGTTTTCAATTATTGCCTTAACATGCTTTGGAGTAAATTTTAAAAAAATAACTTGTTTATTATTGCTTGTTTAAAAAAATAATGGTCACAGGTATTTATGCAGTAACTCGAGAACGGAAAGTACTACAGAGCTGCGGTTTTCACCAGTCGAAAGAGGAAACATCTAGACGTCTTTGTCTCTAATATTATAGAAAACAAATTTATTTTAAAATCAATCATTTCTGCAAAACGTTGCAAAAGAATATATGAAAACAGTCTGTTATTCAGATGAAATTTTCATATTAATACGTGATTTAGATAGATGAACTTCAGATCCATAGTTTAAGATATAACTTAAACGATTATCTTTACACATCCTAATGTTAAGCCTATAAATTGTCTATTTAGTCTTTCGAAAAATATGAATTTCTTTTAATTTTTAAGCAAATTTTCTTACTTTTTATCAAAATTTGATCTGAATGATAAATTATTTTTATATATGTTTTCGATGTTTTGTAAAAATGGTTGATTTTAAAATGATTTCGTCTTATATAATATTGGAAAAAAGACGCCTCGAGATCTCCTCTTTTGACTGGTGAAAACCGCAGCTCTATAGCTCTTCCCAGTCTTTAGTTATTGCATAAATACTCACGGCCATTGTGTTTTTTTAAACAGGTAATAGTCAGACTTTTCCTATCTAAATGGTGTAACTTGTACGATTGAAGAGTGCCAGTAGAATCCTCCACAAGCAGAACTTAAGAATTCTGCCTTATGCATACCTACTTTTAGATACCAAAAAGAAATCTGCTTAGAATTCTATTTTTCTAGTAGAATTGACGCACAATTCTGATTCACTATCAGAATTTTGACAGACCCTACATACATATTGATGTATCTAAATGAAAATTCTGCTAAGAATTCTGTTTTTACAGCAGAATCAAACCAGAATTCTGAGTCACTAACAGAATTATACCTGAAGGCTTATACTTACTTTTAAATACTGAACATAATTCTGCTTAGAATTCTGTTTTTCCAGTAGAACTCAAGCAAAATTCTGAAACTGTATCAGAACTTTTTAAGATCCTACACACTTCTTCTTGCATACAAATCAAAACTCTGCTGACGAGGGAACATTCTCAACTGTCACATCGCTTTTGAGTCGAGTGTATGCGCATTCTGCAGGTCCTAATGATCTGTGAATACTCTGAAAAAAGTTCGTGCCGCTAGCTTATTACTGCCGAGATATTGCATTTTTACTGTATGTTTAAGAAAAAAAGCTGTGGTTCCCCTGAGGAACATTAGAAAAACTAAGTTTAGAATTTCGACTTGAAACTTTCCACAGAGATAAGCCTTAGTGAGAATAGTTTATTGTGAAAGTTTCAGATCTTTTCGTTGTTCCTACCCTAAGATACAGCTATGGTAAAATAGCTTATACACACCAGCAGATTCTGATGTTCTTATTTCAGAGTAGGAGCAATCAAAAGATCTTAAACTTTCACAATAAACTATTCTCATTGAGACCTGTTTCTGTACAAAGTATCAAGTTGAAATTCGAAACTCAATTTTCCTAGTGTTCCTGAGAGGGACCACGGCTTTTTACTTATACATACAGTAAAAATGCAATATCTCGGCAGTAATAAGCTAGCGGCACGAACTTTTTTCAGAGTATTCATAGATCATTTTGGTCTATATGATGCGCATACACTCGACTCAAAAGCGATGTGACATTTGAGAATGTTCCCTAGTCAGTATTTTATTTTTCCAGCACAATTCAAGCAAAATTCTGATTTTCTAGCATAATTGTGCTCCAATAGATACTCTTACCTTGTGACACTAAACATAATTCTGCTTAGAATTCTGTTTTTATTCTGAAATATAAACCACAAAGAAAATAATTGATATCTATTTTTGAATTTAAACTACTAATACCCATTTCAAAAAAGAAAAAGGGTGAGTACTTTTTGAATAACTTTTGATAGAAACCAGATAGAGACGTTCAGTTTTGAACGTTTAAAAGAGGAGATGAAACTGCATTGAATAGTCTATATCAGATTTTTCTGACAAGTTTTCTTCGAGTGTAGTATCAAGTTTATTAAACACAAAAAATTATTTAATGTAAAAGTTTTACGATCTCAATTTTCAGAAATGCACTAGAATCATTAGCTGAAGATCTATAAATTCCTCTAAGTCCTATGTTGTAAGCTTTAACCAATCATGAGTTATATATATTTTGCTGCATGTTATGGACAGATTCTCATAGAAAATTGACCGTTTTTCTCATTATTCAACTAAAAAAAATCAACCTTATAAACCTATTCAAGAACTTGGATTTTTTCAAAAAAATTCGTGAGATTCTGAGAAAACTGGTCAGAAAAATCTGACATAAACTATTCGATGCAGTTTCATCTCCTCTTTTAAACTGTGAAAACCGAACCTCTCTATCTAGTTTCTATGAAAAGGTATTCGAAAAATACTCACCCTTTTTCGTTTTTGAAATAGCTATTAATAATTTAATTTACGCATAAATGAAATTGAACTTAAATATAAATTATCACACTTTAGATTTACTTTTAAATATAAATTACAGAAAGAATAATTGATATCTATTTTTGAATTTGAGTGCTGAAAGTTTGATTTACGCATAAATGAATTGAAAGTAAATGTAAATTACAGAAAAATAATTGATATCTATTTTTGAATTTAAATAGTGATAATTTGATTTACGCATAAATGAAATTGAACGTAGATATAAATTAATGCCATTAAGATTATCAAAAAAATATTGTATTCAAAAATAAATACTGGGTGACCCAAAAGTCACACACCCAACAAAAAAATTGAATATCTCCATTAAGGCTTGAGCAAACGAGCTGATTTTTTTGTCAATGATAGAGGTATGTTCAAGGTTTATATCGATAAAGACAAGCCTAGAGAGACCATTCGTTAAATATTACCAGTAATCTCAACAAAAAAATTTTACTTTTTTATAGATAAGAAAAAAAACCAATTGACTTGACAAAGGATCTTTCTAGGTATGTCTTTATGAATATAAAGCTTGAACATGCCTCTATCATTGATAAAAAAATCAGCTGGTTTGCTCGAACCGTAATCGAGACATTCAATTTTTACTCGGTAAAGTGACTTTTGTACCGACTTGTACATTGTTTTTTTCCTATCTGTAGAAAAGTAAAATTTTTTTGTTGCGATTACTGGTGATACTTAACGAACGGTCTCTCTAGGCTTATCTTTATAGATATAAACCTTGAACATACCTGTATTATTGACAAAAAATCAGCTTGTTTACTTAAGCCTTAATGGAGATATTCAATTTTTTTGTTGGGTGCATCACTTTTGGGCCACCCTGTATAACTCTTTATTTTTTATGTTAAAATAAATATGAATTATAGTAGCAAGGGTAAGTGGTAGGATCTTGCAAAGTTCTATTAGTAGTTCAGAATTCTGATGGAAAAACAGAATCTTCAGCGGAATTCTTTTTATTTAAATCTACATATGAGAGGTTCCATAAGTGCGCATATACAAAGCAGAATTCTTAAATTCTGCTTGTGTAGAACTCTGTCACTGGTGAGGTTTAATTGTTTAGAACACATTTAAATAGTGGAAAACCAAAAAAGTGTCAAGAAAGCTTTTTTAGATCCTAGGGAAAAAACAATGTTTTCATCATAAATTCTTTGTATTAAGGCCTACCGACTTCGGGTTGCAGCTTTCGATCAAGGTTTATCGAGCTCTATTTATAGTCAAAATAGCAAACAAAAGGATTGGAGCTTCTGTACCTTTTTACATGGCAGCGGGACTTCTTTCGACTACTGTATGTAGTCCTTCGCGAGTATCCTTTTGATTTTCCTGATACATGTATAAAAAGTTGTCATTTTATGTCGCAATAGACTTGAGAACAGCAACTCAGAAAATACTTGCTGAAACACTACAGGAAAATATGTAGGTCAAACTGATGCTGTTGTTTTTTTTGAACCTTCCCGTGAGTATTCCGTTTCCTTATGAATAACACTCGAAAACAACACACTTTTAAAGATTTAGAATGTCCTTAAGTTTCACGATAATTAAAACGATAAGAGCAACAAAAACTAACCGCTACTCTCTTTGCTTATAGCTAACACAGGTGTGAATATAGCTGATAATAAATAATGAATCAGAAAGAAAATCAAATTATTGATCGATAATATTCCCTAGAAACATGTTGATATCTGTTAATAGAATTCTCTTAATAATGAATCTCAGAATGATGACAGCTTCTAAAAAAAAATTATTTTAATATGATTTAATGAATTACTTTTTATTTTTTGTAATTAATAAAATTAATTGGACAGTGAACCATTAATATATGATAAATGCTTGTCAAGATTAAAGCTACTAAGCGTCACGACATTATGTCAAGTGATGGAAGTTTTCTTGTATATTTTTTTCCAACATAATCTTTAATGAATGTAGATGTCTATCATACAGCTTGTTCAGCTAACGACAGCCCAATGTGATCAAAGTTGAGTAGAAGATTTCATGAACATAAGACCACCGAACTTATTCATTCAAAAATGTTTTAGAGGTTCTCGTATATTCCCTATTGATAGATTTCATTTGTTTTGGATAATGACGAAAAGAAATAGTGATAACCAGCCAGAAATCAAGCATCTTTTATGCAAAAATGATGAAAAAAGGACCTTATTGTCTGTTATCATATTTCAAACACTACTTTATCATTTAAAACAATAGAAATAATAGTGGTATTATCGAAGATTGAGCTACAATTTGACATCAATGAATCAACTTCTATTGTTGTCAAAACTATAAAAAAGTGTGCTTTTTTAAGGAGCTCAAAAAACATTGATGAGTGCGTTACTGTAATGTTTTGGTGATAACTCTTTGTAAGAATAAGCTTCCAAAAAACACATTTCACCATCATCAGGTCTGTTGTCTTAGCTTCAAACACAGATAAAAGCATTTTGTTCAGAGCGAGAAAATTTTTAGAAATGTGAACTTTTTTGAGTGGCTCTGATCGAAAGAGTCCTTTTGAATGAGTGTGTTACCACGACTTTCTATTCTTCTGGAATCATCGCAGTTTGACCAAATGAAATGAAAATTTTGGTGAAACTAGAACTTTCATATATCTTGCTGTAATGTAAGTTTAAGCTCTTTGCCACTTTTAGTAATCGAGTTATAATAATCACAAGGTTAAAATGGGTGAGTGCATTACTTGTGGACAGGCTGTATAGTAGAGTTAGATTACTTCTCGTTCAGGAAGTATCACAACCATCTCAAAATTTTCTCTCTACCTGCAATATTAGACATTCTAAATAAAGTTGACTCTTCTGCACCACAGAATGTGCATTAAGCATAATCAATTATTCACAAGCCGACGCAGGAATGGTATGAGGATTTTTTTGTTTAAAATACAAAAAAGAATTTTTTTTGCATTTCATATTGAGATTGTTGCCAAATTGATATTGAAAGTTTTTTATTAAGAACTTTTTATTTTCTTAAACTATAGAAAAAGAAGAGTTTTCGCCGTTATTTTTGATTATAGTTCATTGTAGCATCTAAATCTCAGACATTTTTCAAATTAAATGAACAATAATAATAGAAATACAAAACAAGAAAACATGAGAATTTAACTATCAATAAATGTCTTCATCATTTATTTTTTATTCATAGAAAAAAGAATACATAAAGCATAAAAAATGCTCGTATCATTGCAAACAAATCCGTTATTAGCAGCAATTACAAGAATATTAATATATTATGGTTATTCATTTATGTTAATTTTTGGTAATATTGGTAATGCTCTCAATGTAGTACTTTTTATTCGAAAAAAATTACGGACAACATCCTGCAATAATTGTAAGTAATAGTATCATCTTTCAAAAAAAAAAATGAAATAATTGTTTTTCTACTTGTTTTTAGATTTTTTAGTCTCAGCATTTTCTAATTTGATTGCACTGAATGTCACCATTATACCACTACTCTTTATGGAAGCTCAACATTTCGAAGAAACAGTGCTGTTGTGCAAAATACAAGGTTATATAATGAATGCTGCCCTTCAAATATCTCGTTATTTAATTCTCACGGCATCATTTGATCGGTTTGCTCTCTGTTCAACAAATGCTTATCTTCGAAAATTTTCTAATGTACGTATTGCTCGTCGATATATGATTCCTTCCATTATTATTATTTGGCTTATTATTCCTCTTCATATACCAGTTTGGATAAGTCTTGAAAACAATATTTGTGGATTTATCGGAATAGCAGTACAGTATGAATTTATTTATAGTATTGTTATGATCGGTATATTACCACCTGGTCTAATGCTTCTGTTTTCTTTATTAATATTTCGTAATCTTAAATTACGACAACAACGTCGACAAATTCATCCATTTATTATTGGTAATTCAATTCAACCGATAAATGGAAATCGAGATGCACGAATAAAAGATCAACATGTTTTAGCAATGTTACTTGTACAAGTTTTTGCTTATATTATTTCAAGTACTCCATATACAATATCTATGTTATATGTTGTTTTAACTACAAGTAATCATAACAATCCATCAAATGAACAAGAATCAACTATGATATTCATCATATATGTTACTAATATGCTTCGTTTTATTTGTCCATTTATGTCATTTTATTTATTTTTATCTGCTTCAAAATTATATCGACGAGAAATGATATTAATAATATTAAGTGTCTACCATCGATGTATTTTATTATGGAAAAAACCTGAGAACGATCTTCATCATCATCATCATCATCATGCTAGAACTTTGACGCGACACACTGGCCCAATTAGACAAATTAACCATCGGCAACAGAAAAAACAAGCATTCAGTAACAGTTAATAGAGTTGTCAAATCATTGTTGAATGAAAAAACTTAATCATTGAATGTATCGTACTATACAAAAATAAATTTTTTTATTGTCTGACATCGTTGTATTTATTATACGAACTTTGTTATTCTAGTGAACAAAAAAAAACCTAGCGCTTTGACGTTGTCTTGTAATGAAATAATTGTAGATTTATTGCTTTATCAAATTTGAATGCATATTTCGAATATGTGAAGAAATTTTAATCAAAGAAAATAGTTTTCATTATTCAAAACATTAATGGTAATGTCTGAAAACAATCAATAATAAAATGATGCTAGTATTTTCTGATATATGATTTTTAAACAAATTTCTAATTGCAATACATATAGATGTTTATTGTACTTATCGAAGCATTAATAAGTTTTGACAGCAGAATTACTACTGTTATTACTCAAATGCACATATCACGACTAGATTTTAATTAATGAAATTCACTTTGATGAAAAGAACTCCTATCTTTTATAGAGAGATGTGACGCACGTCTGCCATTTTTGTATATGATAAAAGAAAGAAAAATTTTGTTTCCATAAACTGCATTAATATTCTTATACATCTGCAATAAGATGAATTTTGTATTTTTAGTTTTTTTTACATCTTTGATCTTCTAGTATAAAGCAGAAAGAAAGAGAGATTCACAATGTAGATTAATAAAGATAGTATTTTTAGAACATCTTGAACAAAAAAAGCATAAAATATCTTGTCAATAATTGAAGAGTAAAAATACTCCAACAAGACACAATTCTATATTTGTTATTTTTGAGTACTTTTTCTCATTTGAAATAGTTATTGTATTGTACGAAATCATAGTTTATAATAAATGAAAATGAGGTTGCAACAACAAATATAACTAAAAAATTCAAACCAATCTGTTCAATCAAATTTTCAACAGAATATTACATCAGTTCGGGAACTATTTAATCTTTTGAGATATACTTTTCTCGTAATATAACATAATTGATATAGTACTTTGCGTTCGCATTTTCTTGTTCAGGAAGCCATTGAACGTTGAAATAATGCATGAATTTGTTGTTCGTGAATATAAGAATAAATGCAATAGATTGTAAATTTTATTCTTTATATTGAATATTTGGTCATAAAATGAAAATATCATCAGATCTTGTAGCATATATCTTTCGATTTCATGTTCTTCTTATATTATTTTGTTATCAACAATTCTTGTATTTATACAAACTCTTATATTACTATATTCATTAGATGTATAGATAAGTCAAAGAAAAACATTTTCGAAAAATCTTCTCTCTTCTTGATGGTTAAAGTTTATTCTTTTTTTTGTTCTACAAAAAAACATAATTGCATATCGAAAATGTCGATAGATTTCCAAGTTTATTCGACAAAGTAAAATTGCAATCATTACATATTCTAAAAATTCACTCTTATTCTTAGAATTTATATCATACAACTGTTTTCAATGATGATTCTTTAGTTAAATACTAAAAAATCCTTTTTAAATTTAGTATATTCTAATTGTAAGTATACAAGTAATGATTTAATAGTTAGTAAAATATATATCTTTTTATTGTGTGATGAAATTCATATAAATATATTTTTTCCGTGAAATATAGTATAGAACAAAATTGAATAATTCCGAGAGTAATTAAAATAAAAGTTAATTCTTTTCTTAGAAAAAAAACTGATAATTGCAGCATTAATATATTTTATATAATAATCCATTCATCATTTTCTAGTCAGGTTGGCAAGAACACTTGTTTAGAAAATTAAAAAAAGACTTAAATAAGATTTGATGAGGAAATATTCGCAAAAATGTCAGACGGTATTACATTATGTTACTGACTTCAAGCGATACTTTTATTTTTTAAAACAAGTTATATTTGATCTGTAAATTTTGTATGAGACATATTATTCCAGGAAAAATCTGAAAAAGAAGTTCTTCTATATAATACTAAACAGAAAAAAGTGTTTAATTTACTGGGAAGGATAGAAAATGTGTTTTACAGAAATATAAGAATCACAGCAGTTCGATGTTAGTGAAAATATTAGCTATGAAATTGTTAGAAGTCGAAAGCTTTCAAAAGGCAAGATAATAGAAAATTTCACACACTATTAGAATCTATAATTACTTTTCCACACAGTGATCCTTATATTAGGTAATAATAATTTTCAAAAACCACTGAAAAGTAGAAAAAAATTCGGATGTTTGGCACTAGCTAATTCAGAGAGTACTTATTGTACACAATTTATGTTTCAACACATAAAAGTAAGACAACAGATAAATATATGAAATCATAGCGAATTTTAAGTTCTATCGGAAGCCTGTATTTCTATAATGATGAAAAATTTTAGAATGAAACTTGTGGAGACAGTGACAAAACTCAGTTCGTAGCAATCTGATGATGAAGGTGCTTTCATTGTATTTGATATATTTTCTAGCATCTAAATGCAAACTAAAAAATACATATACATAATGATAGAAAACTCGAAGGATCTTCAACATATGTAATGATGTTTTTTTAAAATGTTTTCTTAGTAATGATATAGTAAAATACGATAACTCTTTTCATTATTGAATGAGATAAAAAAACAGGTAACTGAACTTTTGATCATTGATTTTTGAGAGAGCAAAGTAAGATATTAACGGAAGTATAAGAGTCTATATATATGAACAAATATATATTCGACTATTTGAAACTCAATGCAGTTAAGATTATACATGCTAAATTTTTTTTTTCTCTCCTTCTACGTAGGTCTGACCAAAAGTTCTAAGAACATTAAATAGTAATGGAAAAATAATGAGATATTTTCAATTTTATTTTATCAAATGCTGAGCATAGTTGCCATGATTATTTATGTCCGGATCAATCCTTTCTACCAATTTATTAAAAGTTTTTTTGACCTCTTTTTCTAAAAAAATTTTAGCTACCTTGGATACCATATGAGTTAATCATGTTTCATTTATTTAATCACTTAAACTACATTCGATAGAAGTAGTTAGCCAAAAATTATATAGTATCAGGCCTGGCGAATATGTTGGGTATGACATTATCTTGATGTCTTCTTCTGTCATAGAATCAATGTCATTGGATGATTATGAAGTAAACGACGATCGTTAAGCAATTTTGTACATTTTGAATCTAATGTCCATTTTTTTTCCATATTTCATTAACAAAAGGCTTCGGGCAATTTTCAATATAATAATTATGATCTACAGTTTTGACTTTATCTACGCTCAGGTTTATTTGATTTAAAGAATATACTAAACAAAGTTTTGGTTAAAATCTGTTTTCATGAACAACAATCTTTGACAATGCATCTTCAATAAGCCAGTTAGCATTAGAAGACTTATGACTAGCCTATCTAAAATAAATCGATATCACATCATTAGTAATGCTAGAATGCAACTGACATGATCGAACAAAATTCCATTAAATTTTTAAAACAAACGAAATATAATTAGCTCATGTGGTATCCAAGGTAGCTAAAATTTTTTTAGAAAAAGAGGTCAAAAAAACTTTTAATAAATTGGTAGAAAGGATTGATCCGGACATAAATAATCATGGCAACTATGCTCAGCATTTGATAAAATAAAATTGAAAATATCTCATTATTTTTCCATTACTATTTAATGTTCTTAGAACTTTTGGTCAGACTTACGTAAGAAAAATGTTTAACACTGATTGTGGATTACTTTTCAGAGATTGGCAAGTCATTTTTGACTTGAATCATGTCAAGTCAAAAATGGCTTTACTTGATCCAGATTTTCTTTTGATTAGATGATGATTTGATTAGACTTTCAGGCTTCACAGCGGTAGTAATTTCCTGATTTTTTTAGAAATATCCTGATTTTTCTGTTTTTGACTGATGATTCTAAGTTTTTTCGGATATTTCATAATTTATCCCTGTGAGACTATATCTATATGATTATGACGCATGTTTTTTGTTATAACCAGTTTATGTGTCAAAATTTATATAAAAATATTTGTTGAGTATGTTCAACAAAAAAAAGAAAGATAATTTTCAAATAATTGAGTTTTTAAAGCAGTTAGCTTAGTATTAGTAGATAGAGATGCACATCGTGCCTAAAAACAAAGCGGAGCGGAGCAGTTGCGTCTAAGGATAACTGGAGAAATTATTTTTCGCTAATTTTTTTTTTCATATTTTGTTGCCATACAATATTTCTTGGAAATAGTATTTTATTTTCGAGCATTTACATATGAACAATAATATAGAGTTGAAAATACCGCAATAGAATTTTTTAAGCAAGATATAATCAAACATATAACGAGTGATGCATAAAGAATGAATCATTTTTATTCTGCTTTTTTGAAGACTATAGAAAGTTTCTAGCAAAATCATTCGTAAACATAAAAGATAGCAAATTTTCGGCTCTAGAAGAATATAAAGTCAGTTGATCAAAAAAAAAGTGTGTCTTCATATGCAAACAAACTAAATGGAAAGATATATAAAAATTAGTACTGTTCCTGTAAACAATCAAACTGATTGTAATCATTCAGTTTAAAGACGTTTCATGGCCGTTTTATCAATAGCAACCATGTATTGGTGGTTGAAATTGTTCTACAAAATTGACTCTATCGTTCAAAGTGAATTATTAAGTTGAAAAAATTGAATTCATAGAAAATATTTGACTTACATGAATAACATTTCTGATAAAGTAAGAAAACGAATTCATGTCATCAACTGACGAAATGATTTTTTAGTTTCGAAAGAAAATATGTAGTCTATGTTAAACATAATATTAAATGAAGATATATGCCTGAAGAACTTTATCAGAGCTTACATTAAACAAAAAATGAAAAGATTTTTACTTCGTAGATCACCCTAGACCACATTAAAAATAGATATCAATGGAAATTTTAATTTCTGGTAAATTCTTTTTCTAATTGATGAAGTTCAAAACAAATAAAAATTCTCAATTCGTACTATTTATTGTAGAATGCAAATTGTGTTCACAAATACATTCGACTAGAAAAAGATTTTAATTAAACAAATGTGATCGAGATGAAAAAAATTCGAAAAAGATATCACAGAATACAGAATTGATTTTTGTATCATTTTTGGTTTCATTTTCATTTACATATGAAAAACAATGTTTTTTTTTTCGGTCAACAAACTTACATTCTTGTAGAGCAGAAAATTTTCTATCTTTTTTTGTTTAGGAATGATTTTGCCAGAAACTTTCTAAGATCCTCAAAAAGACAGAACAAATGTGGATCATTCTTTATGGGTCACCCGTTGTATATATAATTATAGGGTACACGTTTCTATTGTAACTTATTTCGTAGTTAAATTTGTATAAGTTCAAGTTGAAAGTGAATATAAATATTATGCTCGTCACAATTAAATTGACTGAATTCTAATTTGGATCGATATGTTCTGAGAATAATACTTAATCAACATTTGATTAAGATTTTATTTATAACAAATGAGTATCAAAACGCGATAATAAAACTGACGCTATATCATAATGAATGAGTCTGTCAATGATTAAATTGCTTCTCTCAGCTTTTCAGCGTTTGATGTACATTCTTTGTTAAAAAATCCATAATAGCAGAGTTTAACAGCTCGTGTAATTTGAGCGCGGCTACTCCACCCTCCGCATGGAGGTACACATCTCTGATCTCAGCAATCTACATTTTAATTTTAACTACCATGATTACGTCATCCACTTGTATACAGATTTGATGGTGAAAAGTAGTATCAGAATAAATTTTACATTTCCTGATTTTTCGTAAAAACTTTTCTACCTATTATCCAGCTTTTGCGACATACGTTGCTGTGGTCTCTGAATTTGATTCAAGTCACGAATGGCTTCCCAAGTGGAAAAAACTTATATCATTCTTACTACAAAATGTTCCCAAAGTCTAGTGATGGTCTGAGTCTTGTAAGGTCTCATATCATTGTATAAGATCATAATTTTAGATCTCATTTATATAAATAGTTTTGTGCATTTAAATAAATATTTAGACGCTACTTTATTTAGAATTGAAAATAGATCTTCTATGTAGTGATGTTGATCTGCTAAAAAATCACTCTACAGTTAATACAATCAATTTGATTATGTAAGAGCAGCTTTTCTTTTGTTTACATTGTTGATTTTTCTTTCTTTTTTTAGACCACTTTAACAATCAAATTCAATAAAAGTCATTTTGTCTAATGTTTTTTTTCACGACATGTTTGTGTTTTCATTTAGTTTTGGTAATTTTTATAAATAAATAAACATATGCGAGTAAAGATAAAAGACTTTCTTCAGAAAACCAAATGATAGAAGCCGAAGATAGGAAGAAAATCAAGTATGCAACGTTGTGAAAAACCTTGGAAAAACAATCATATATGCTTTTGTTCTCACCGTGAAAGAGCATACAGTAAGTTCTTATATGATCTTGCAAATTACTCTGGTTAGTTTAGGAAATAAAGTGTATTGTTTTCATTTAGATAAATCTCTTAAACAACAATGGTAGGTAGAACTTTCAAAACTTAAATCATATCCTTTTCATTTAGATCAAGCTCAACAATAACTGCAAGGATATGTGATATTTCATAAAAATTTTTTTTTATTAAATCAATCGTAAGAAACAATTACAAAGGTAACTATCAACTCAAAGGCATCAGTTCTTTATTTTTAGATTCATTTCAACAATGATTTTGACGGTAAGTATTATTTTCAATTTAAATTATATTTTTGTTTTATTGAATTGAATAGTAAGATTAGTTAAAATGTAAATATCACTTTAAAAACAATCATATTCTATTTATTTAGATCAATCCAAACCAAAACTGATACGAGAAATGTTATTTTACAAAATACAACTTGTATGATTTTATTAAGGCTTATCTCAAGCCTATTACAGCGGTAAGAGTATTTGACATGCCCACTGGATCTTTGATAATGTTGCCATTTGACAGGATAAACTCGCTTAAGGATACCGAAGGAGGTTTAAAAAATCTCTTAATTTTCGGCTAAAAGGAAACAGATATAGAAGAGAAGGTGTGACGAATTGCTAATGTAGAATTTAGCTGAGAATAAACGAAACTTTTTAATTCTTTTTTAGCAATCTTTCTCAGATCATGAACAATATCCTGTAAGTTTGAGTCTCGCGATCTGATTGGTCTAAATGAGAGAGCACGAATATAAGATAAAAATGATCGTAATTCCTTTGAAATCGCTATTCTATACTTTTTGAGAGGAAAAAATTTAGTAAACCGGGTAAGGAGAAGAGAGCGAAAAGTAATAGAATCATTTTACACCTTGTCTAGGTTGTTAAGACTCCAACTAGCTCCTCAGAAACTGTAAGCGTAGTCAGAAAATAAAAAAATACTTTCTAATGAATATAACGACCCAGAATATTTTCAGAATTTTTAAATGGAATTAAGGAGAGTAAAGATCTGTAATCACTAGTGCTATTTCCATTATAAGACTGAATATAAATGGTATATACACTACAGAGAGAAAATCTATTATTCGATCTGATCTAAGAGAAGTAAATGAATCAGGTCTAAGGAGTGCTAGAAAGTGGGCATCAGCACAGGCTAATAGTGCTTCAGCTCTGTAATTATCTTTTCTTAAATCAATGTTGAAATCTCCATAAATCGCACACTTCGGTTTAATGAACCACTCTAACATAAAATGTGTCGCATTTATATGTCGTTAGTTATTGTGTCATGCATTCCAGCATAGCAATGTGTCGTGCTTAGAATGTGTTGTATACGAATTTGTCGCTTTCTGTTTGTTCACTATTCATTCACCGTTTTTGTTATGCACGAACAGCCATATATAAGCAACACGGGTGAATGTAAGAAAGATAAATATTTCCACAATAATTTTTTTAAAGATTATTTTTCGATAATTTATTAGTCGAGAAAATGCCACTCTCAATCAATATTCGAGAGAGGACTACCCTGAACCGGTCTGACAGAGATCAGACCAACTCGAGGCTGAAAAGATCTTAAGATGTAACCTGCTTGAGTTTTCAGAACAGAAATAATTATAATGGAATTAAATTGAAAAAAATGTATAGTATGCGTTTTCAGAAGAACCAATAAAAAATGTGCCGCATGTGTCGTACGAAATGTGTCGTGCTCTTGCTTAACAAAATGTGTCGCAACAAGCACCACATGTCATGCTTTAATGTGTCGTGCATTGTATCGTAAACCACGACATATGCGACACATTTTAACTTAGTGTGATTGTGAAATATCATCCTAGTTTGAACTTCGACTTTTCGATGCATAGATACCAATGATCCTCAATTTATCCTCATTGGTAGAAATATCAGCGAGCGCAAATTTTCGGAATGGAGCAACAGATTCTTTCTGACTTTAGTGACTTCCTAACTATCATTAGTACTTCGCCATTGCTATTTTCACCCTTTTGATAATAGATACTGAAATTAGAGAAGATTTGACTGCAGAAAGAGAAATCTATTAGATCAGTTTTAAGAAGAATAAGTATATCAAAATTGAACGAAGCAGTAAGTAATACAACTTCTTGAAGATGTAAATCAAGACCACGCACATTAAAAATAGGATATGAAGAGAATTTTTAACAGAAGATTCTCTAGGAAGATAGTACTACCATTCAGAAAAACACAACGATAATAAAGGGCAACTTTTCTGATCACATAGAATTTCATTAGCAGAGAAAAATCAATATCAGAAAGACACGAATGCGCCTTACATAGAAAATTATCTCTATTAGACAGTAGTGTTTGAGAAGTACAGGAGATAAAAGGAGTAGCAAAAGAAGAAAGAGTCATGGAAAGTTTTTACTTTCCAAGACTAATTCCAGTTGTGTACGAATTGTCTCGAAATTCGTCTTAAGACGAGGATCAAAAGAACGACCATGTTGATCGTGATTAAGTGATAAAATAAATTTGGACATTTCAGCCAGCATGGGCATAAATAATTTAACTAAAAATTTTCATGTCTTTTCAATTTTAAATCATGTTAAACTTGATTAGCTTCTAAAGCTATATCATTATATTTTAGTAAATCAATATCTTGTTGAATAATTTTATCGTTATCAGTTTTATCATTAATAAATTTCGCGAATTTTTCGTTGCATATAACTAATTTAGAAATATTATCGTTCACTTTTTCCATGTTAATAACCAGTTATCGAGTTTAGATAAAATCTTGTAGTTTGAGCCGATTATTGATAAATTTTAGGCAGGATTTAATTGAGGAAATTGAACAGGATCATATTCAAAATTGTCAGATGTTGATGTTGAATTGTAGTTTGTGAACAACAGTTTTTTTAGTTAATACAGCACGAAATTGTTCCACCAACGGGCAGCTAACCACATTAGAAAAGTACTCTCCACCACAATGAATGCATTTAGGTTGATTCGAGCATAAACGTTGTTTTAAATCCGGGAATGATTATTCACAGGTTTTACATGTTTCATTGGATTGGGTACATTGGCGTTTAAAATGGTCAATGCCACAGCATTTACTACAGATGAGAACTCTCGCAGGAGCAATATATCCTTCTATATCATGCAATCTATAGTTAATATTAATCTTTTCAGCAGCTAAGATGTAATCACGAGAAAATGTAGACAAAAATTCAATTTTAACAGTTTTAATGGTTTGCTGGAATTTGTTTTTTAATCGAATAACATTCTTAATTTTCGAAAATTTTGCTTTTAACTGCCAAGTAAAATCATCTATATCAATGTAAAAACCAGCATGTTTTATAATCAATGATAATTGAAGTGGAATAGAAGGTGACGAAGGAAATGTATAATATTGAGATCCGATTTGTGGTGGTCATTGCTCTTTATCTAGTAAACTTGTAAATGATTTAGGATCTTAGGCAAACAACAAAATATCATATTCATTGAGGAGCATTTGAAAGTTGATAATCTATAATTAGAAAATAAGATATCGGTTTGATGTTGATTTTTAAAGAATAAGGAGATTTCTTCAGCAGCTTGTTTGTTTTTGAGATTTCCAGCTGAAAAACAAATTATAAACGATGAAAACTGGAATCTAATTTGAGTATAACGTGTTGCAGCAATGGAAATATCAAGATGTTGTTGGAAGGAATCATGTGGTACTTTTTGGAGCATCAAATTAGAATTAGTTATGATACGGTGGTTGTATGGATGATATGAAGATTGAATATTGTTGTTGTTAACAGGAACAGGCTGTTGATGCACCTGGCTTAGCTGATTCTTGTTATACATCAAATTATTATTAGTTTTTTTCCTTATACGCCACCGTTGTAAAATCTTCATCAAGATCATGAGAACGTAAACGTCTGATGGATCTTGCAGGTGAATCAATAGATTGAATATTAATTGGAGATGATGGTGCTCGGATATTATTTTGTGAAAGAATTCTGCTTAGCATGATAATGAATATGAGTAGTTGGATCATAAATGTAATCATTGACTAAATTTAGCGAATTACTGACCATTTGAGCTGTTGAATCATGACGAGAATTATGACTCGGTTTATGATGAGTGAGCTGATTCTGTGGATTGTGATAATTGGCCGCCATGACTAGTGGCGTAACCAGAGGGAGGCTAGAGGGAGCTCAGCCCCCCCCCCCCCCCTACGAAGAGCTGAGCTCCCTCCGCGAAAATTTCTATTGTCAATTTTAATAAGTTAAATTTTTATTATCTGAACAGTGGCGTAACTAGGGGGTTGGCAAAGGGGCAATTGCCCATTGAAAATTTTACTAGTAAGTTTTCGCCCATTGAAATTTTACTTGTTCACAAACGTAAATATTTTTTTTCTTTACTTTTTGCTTTTGTCTCTTCTTATAAGACTGGTATAACGGCAAACGAACTATAGCCTAGCTTGTTCAGTGGGTCACCATGTTTCTTCTCCTAGGATAATATATTATAAGCAAAGGCAAAAGAGAAAAAAGAAAAGAACAAATATACATATATACAATTGTGCATTTGCAATTTTGTGGTTCTGTTGTAAAACACACCAATACTATCGTATGTTAAATGAAAAAAGCGACCTAACACTAATAGGTTATTCAGTGGTAATTTTTCTTCGCAGAAAGAAACATTAAAATACACTAGAACACATCTGACTCAGACTTAAAATCTGAGTTTCATGTACATTTGATTAAAAGGATCTCATGTCATTTTTTTTGTCAATAAAAACACCTGTTCCTTTTTTGTATTAATAAAATAATCTCATTTTCATTTTTATCTCTTTTTTAAGTTATTAGTACTTCATTAGGTTGAAAAAGTTCTGCCCTGTCGATAAAAATTTTGCCCATTTTGCCCATCGTTGTTTTTCAATACAATGGAGGTTTGCCCATTGGTCTAAAGATCCTGGTTGTGCCACTGCATTTGGAGGATGAAGTATTGTATATTTTGCTTCTCTCTAATAGAGAAGAGCAAGAGAGTGAATATTCGCTTGCTCTTTGAACCTTTTCACACTTATAATAAAAAAATATGTAAGAATTAGTGTAAGAGCAGAGAAGGCAGTATCTTTAAAAACATACATGTTTTTTAAAAAATGAAGTTCATCAAAACATGTATAAGAAATAGAATAGCTGATGAAAGATTAAGTGATCTTTGTATTTTGTCGATTGAACGTGATTTTCAAATGAATTTCGAACAAGTTATTGATCAGTTTTCAATTAGCCATAAAAATAGTAGAATTATGCTGCGATAGTTGTATTCATTCTGATGTTCAATTTATTTATTTTTCATAATAAAGGATTAAATATTTGAACTTCTATATTGTCTTCATGTATTGTTTCAGTAGAACTCAAGTTACCATATTTTGCTTTCAGGGATGTCCCGAAGTCGGGAAAATTGGGGGGAGAGGGGTCGATAATATAGAAAGTCGTTAAAAAAATTTTCTAAAGATGACCGAACTTTGGGGAAATACAAGCCTTTTTTTTGCAAATTGTTGAGCACAAAAACCGAAAAAAACGTCAATTTTGCCATGAAAAAAAGAAAAATATTCCAAGATTGGGGGTCACCCCCCCCCCCCACAACCCTCCGCTGTGGGACACCTGTTTACTTCAAAAGAGCTGGGGGCTGAGCCCCCTCTACCAATATTTCCTGGTTACGCCACTAGCCATGACGTAAGCTAATTATCAACAAATCACAGATCACGTGCAACACGTGATAGAAAGGTGCAAGGTCAAATCAGGGCAGAAACGTACGTGTGTATATATGATAATAGAAAGGATGAAAATGATTCTGAGAAACTCTTGATAAGTTGTAATAAATGAACGAGCCATTTGTTTTTTCATGTATTCTATTGTTCTTTTTATACTTTTAAAATTATTGTGTTTGATATCAAAACATCATAATAAAAAATGAGTACAGTTTAGATTGTATAAAAATTTTTGACATAAAATAGAACTAAACTGTCATGAAAATGTACCAATCAAGGCAATGTCGTCGAACCTCAGTACATCTTGATTGTGTAACAATTATCAAAGTTATTTTCCTGTCTAAAAGATTCACTTAACCAATAAAATAGTACATCAATTCCTATAGTTATATGATCTTCTGCTATGAGTTTTTTCCTTTTTCATCATAGAAAGAAAAAATAAAAATCATTAATCAGGATTAAAACAATGTTTATGCTTAGGTTAACATAGATGAACTGGAAGTTAATGTGTCTATTTAATGACATCTATCAAAGACAAATAGACTTAATTCGGAACTATGATTTTTCTTTTTGAAATGGATTTCACTGAAAATTATGCACTAAGGTCATTTTCTGTACACAAATCAACGAAAAAGTACTATGATATTAAATCATTTACTATTTTCTGTCATACGTTTCCCATCACAGATTTACAGCATAACTTTTAAACGCAATATATTCAAAACATTATTTCAATGCGTTGTATATGATTATTATTATTATTGTTTTGATTCAATGGAATGTAAAAGAGTGCATTTTCTTTTCGAAGTTATAACTCTAGAAAATAGAATGTTTCTATCATTCCATGAAATGAGCGTGTTTGTTTTTTAAATTCAGTCTCGACATTACAAACTTATATTCTTCAGATAGAAAAATAATGAAGCAATTAGGTCTCTTACATGTCGTATGTAATATGCATGACTTCTCTACATATAATATGTTGAAGAATAAAATCAATTAATTTCAAAGTCATAAAAATGTACCGAGTGGAAATTTTTATTTATGATAAATTATTGAGTTATTAAAAGACGAAAAACAAAAAGCAAAATTCTCGAAAGTTATTATCTTAAGATAGGGAAAAGAATAAAAAACCGTGTCTATTTAAATAAAATAACGATTGAATTTAAATAATAATTTTATAGTTTATGTAAATTAATTCCATCAATAGTTGATATAACTAACATATTTGTACCAAACATCGTAGCACAAGATGGTGATGAATTATAATCACATGTTGATTTTAATTTTCCATCATTTGATATATGATAAAGATTTGATGTATTCCAATCAATAACAAGCCATTCATCATTATTAAGTAAACAACAACGAATTGATCGAGAATCATAATCAATATCAAGATTAAGTGACCATAAACAATCAAATGTTGTTGATATTCGTAATTCAATTATTTGACTTTCTGTTAAACGATTATAAATCAATAAAGCTAATTTTTCTTTATTATATATTATATTATTTATTGTTTCATTTTGTTTACATGTTTGTGGTGATTGCCAACGTTTTGCTAATTGAATTGATGGCCATAATGTAAATTGATATATATTTGAACCCCAATCTTTTGTTGTTACATATAAATATGTATCAGAACATGTACATGACCACCAAGATAATTTCGGAACTTTTTGTATACGTACTATTGACATTGTACTTTCATCAATAAGATATAAATAATTACGTGTTAAAACAAGAAAACGTGCTAATGTTAATGACCAACATATATCTATAATGTAACCTTGTGTCCAAAATTTTTCTTTAATAATATTTAAATCTTTATCTAATAAGCATAAATTTGAATTAAGATGTACAAGTAAATAACGTTCATTAGTACATAAAATTTTTGAACTATCATCAAGATAATTCATTGTTTTATAAGGTGGTGATATAACAGTTGAATTACATATATTTGTTGTTCTTTTAATTTCAATTAAATTATCATTTATTTCTAATGAATGAATATTAATGTGAAAATATTTTTCTTTTATTTCATTTATATCGTGTTCAAGTTGACTAATAATTGTTGTTATATAATCAATATCTCTAGGTAAAATATCTTGTTTATGAATAAGTGTAGCTGTATTTGATCGTATTCGATTAATTTCTTTACGATGTTTATCAATAATTTCAGCAACATGTCGATCAAATTCTCGACATTTTTGTTCATAAAATTGATCAATTAAATGATAACAATCTGAACGCCATTTGTCTAGTTTTTGACGTGATTCACTAATCATATTTTCAATATTTGATGTTGTTAATCGATCATTAAGTGAATTAATTCGATCAGCTAAATCATCTAATGCATTATCATATTCATCATAATGCTCATCAGATAAATCATATTTTTCTGTATGTTTATATGTCGTCATAATTGTGCACAAGTTAGACATAAAAATATCGACTGCAAAGAAGAAAACAGGATGTAAGTTTTACTTACGTTGGTTGTCAGCAAAGAGTAGGTAAAAAAAAAGAAAAAGAAATGATAAAATGGAAAAAGTTGTTTAGTTTTTCTTTTTTGCTGTGACGATGATTATATAATGCTCAGACTAGAAAGGAATTTCTTTTTTTTTCCTTTTCTTTTTCATTCAACGACGTAAATCGAGTTAAGTCACAAACAGATGTGTCATGTGGTGATAACTCATTAGAAAAGTGTTGGTTCAAAGATTCTAAGCGCATATACCTTGAAACAACAATTTGATAATTAAAAGTGTTTTTTTTTATAGAAAAAGGTTAGCGGATCATCTCAAGTTTTATCAAATTTTGACTCGTAAATGTCTAAGACAGACAAACTCTACCAGACATTGATACTTAAATAGAAATTGATAGACTTTAGTATTTTTTGTATTCTATATTTGATTTACAAAAAATAAAGAAATGAAGTTTTCCTAGGAAATCAACATTTGCTTATTTTGTAGAAAAATTCTTTTTTCAGATTCAGATTATATTTCATATAGATCGAATAAATAAATAGCAAACTTGTTATGCTATTGAATTAATCTATGTATAAGCTATCTATTAAATTAATATTTTTTCATAAATTCTTATAAAAAAAATATGTTTTTTCTATTTGTTGATGAATTAATGTGAAGTTTTAGTTTTTACATTTTCTTTCATGTATTTATTTTTTTACTCTTATTTTCAAGTTTGGTTTAATTAATTCTAAATTTAATGATAAAATGAATTTTTAAATATAGATAAGATTAAAATTGATTGCCTGTAAACTTATTGTGATGTATATTTTTGATCTATGATAGACATCTTATTATGAATCTTCTAATGACAAGATAATTTCTTATAACATGACGTTGAATGTATCCAGGGGTATTTTAATGATATTTATGACCGACAGCATAGCTTGATTTTGTAAAAAAGAACCATTTACATTATCTTGAATAACTCTTGGCTAGATTTTTCTACGAAAAACTTGCTTTTTATGCTGATAATTTATACAACTCTATCTAATATTAAATTAACATTAAGAAATTCGTGTATTTAACGTCTTTTTCTATTCTCCAAAGCAGAAAATCATATCGTAATAAAATGATTGATTAATTCTATAGTAGGTCTTGTTTAATATTATTCTTAAGTAGCCATCTACATTGTGGTCATGGTCGTGATAAAAAGAAAAGGGAAGTTTCTTACAATAGTCTTCCCTAATGAGACTTGAAGAATAACTTGAGTTGAACCTTTAATTCAAAATTGTCCTCCTGTTTGAAAATTGAAGATACAATAATATACGGTAGAGAAAAATGCTGCACATGGGTCATGACAAGCACTAGTGACGATTGGCCATGGAAACTTCTGGTTACCACCAATGTACAATATTTTTCTTTGTCGAAGATTGTTCTATCTTCATATCTTAAATGGCTTTTTTTGAAGAGGAGAAAATTTTGAACAAAAGAGTTAACTTGAGTTAGTCTTCTATTCTTGTTATAAAAAGCTGTTGCGAGAGATTTTTCTTTTGTCATGATCATAACCGCAATGCAGATCTCTCGTTTTACAATCCAAAATATAGCAATGTCCTTCTTTGTCTTCTCAACCGATCTTTTATAAGAACATGAAACTGGTTTTGTAATGATAAGCGTGCAACTGACAGATAAATTATTTTTGTTTAGGAAACAAGAAGATCACGACAATCGTATAATATATAATTAGAACTCATTATATTCAAAACTCTTTTCAGATTCGATTTATAGTAATTAGAGGAATCAAGTGCATCTTTCTATTTCTTATTGCAAAGAAAAAAATCAAGATGATATTTCTACATTAAGTTTTAGAAGTGAATGTTAAATATTAAAGAAATGATACAAATTTTAGTAGTATGTGCTCTTCAAATATATGTCAAACATCAACTATGATCTGTCATAGTCATATACTTTTTACCCTATATGATTATATTTATCAGGCGCTTAGAATAATTGTTAGATATATTAAATATTAACTATCGATTCTTATGAATATTTAAATATGAATATATTTAGATACACGTTCGAGAACTTATTACTCTTGAAAAAAACAGACACAATAAGCTCACGAATAGATTGCAGACATACATCAGTCACCTATATTAAATTTTTAAACAAGGTCTCGGTGCCACGAAATAATTTTTGCTGAAAATGCATGTCATATAGATAAACATCCTTCTTCTTTGAACCTGACAATTGTTTTTTTTACAGTCCCTATTGTTATTTTGATTTCTTTTAAATGCACACACATACACTGGTTTTTTTCTCTCTCATTCCTCTTCATCACTTTTAGCTACTACACTAAAACTGCTGCTCATTGTTGGTTATTATTATTCATATCAGGAAAAGCAATAACATTCCAACATCTTACATTAAATGAAAAATTTCAATCAACTAATGATAACAACGATTGTGGTGATCCATTACAATATAAATTAGTTGAAAACCAAATATTTCACTTGATTTGGTATCAAATATTTTAAAACAGAAAAAAGAACTGTTAGCGCAATTCATGTAATATTAAAATGTGAAACATGATGTAGTCACTGTTGCTAATCACAGGGAGATTATTTTATTCGATCTACTTTGGGACACATTTCTTCACCATTGTTTTTCTTAATCCTCCAGAAATGTAATAAAGAAGTAGCTAATATATTATAACTAGACATTATGGATATACGGGGGTCTATGATGAGTCCTCCCTAATGTGTTTGTCGCGTGTGTGAGGGGGGGGGGGGGGGGGGGGGGGGAAGGGATCCAAATTTCTTTCCCTATCCTTCAACACTCCGTGTAGATCGTATCTCATAAAAAGAATGTTTAAATGATTATCAAACAAATGAGAATCAAAATATTAAACGAAAATTCAAAAATTTTTACTCTGCAACGTTCTTTAAATTCACATATATCTAGATGAAAACAATCATACAAAACTTTATGAAACAAAGTCTCGTTTTGTATTCTTATTGAAAAGTTTTTGAATTCATAAAGAAGATGAATAGTATTAAGAATTGTTTCTGATTGCTTCAAAAGTGATAAAACAAAACTAATGTCTTGAAACTTTTTTTTCATTTCGTAGTAAAATATATGACGTCTCTCATAGATAAACACTTTTCAAAAGTCCCAATAGTCTTCATCTAAGAGAAATTTTAATGTAATATGCATGACAATAGAAAGTTTATTCATTTGAAAAGATAATTTCATCATTTATTTCATAAAACAATCAATATTAAATTGACAAATAAAACGTTATCACAAACAACACATTTTTTCATATATATATATACAATTGTTCGTTCAATAAAAATCAAACTAAAGTATTAAAAATGACTATCATCACTTTCCATAGTTTCAACATGTGATTGATTTTGTATATCAGGTACAATTTGTTTCATTGGATTATATGTATCATTAATAAAAATAATTATTTCACCGTATGGTTCTTTTTGATAAACTTTTATTCGTCCTTCACCACAAAGCACTAAAATTAAAATTATAAAAAAAACATAATTCACAGGAAGAAAAATAAACATAAGAAAATTACCAAGTAATAAACCAAAAAGACGAGCTGCTTGAATTCGAGTTATATCTGATCGTTTAAGAAACTGATTAAATGAACCACCATTTGGATTATCAGCAAGACTAAAAATCAAAAAACAAAAATTGAATTAAATAAATAATCTTTATATTATTTACTTGAGAATATCATCAATAGCTTTTTGTTTTTGTTTTTCAAGCCAAGTTGGTGATGGTTCAACAGGTGTTGTTATTGTTGGTCGTCCTCGTCGTTTTGTTTGTAATGGTGACAATGGTTGTCGAATATCAGCTGGAGGTTCCAATGGTGGTAATAATAATTGAAGATCATCAAAACCACTTGGTAATGGTGGAAGAATATCACCATCACTTGTTCTTACTGGTAATTCTGACACACGCTAAAAAATAAATAAAAAAGACGGAATAATATTTTATTTAATTAAGAAAAAAAATCAATAATCTCACATCTTGTGCTGTTGGTACAATTGATGATGGTGATCGTGTACCTGCTTTAGGTAAAAGACCACCTAAAAAAAAAATAACAATATTCTTCATTATATCAAATTTAATAGTAATGTTACACTTACTCGATTGACCTCGTCGAATAGCCATTTCTTGACCTGTACGACGTACTTGAGCAAGAACATCACGTTCATCTATGAATATCATTTATAATTTGAAGATATAAATAAAAATAATTCATTAGCGACGTGACTTTGCAAAATAAAAATACGTGTATCTTAGGATAATAAATTTTCCTGGAAGCAATTTTTATATGTTACATGCGTGTTAAGTTGCTAAAATGACATCGGATGTCATTTCATGCCTTTTAGTTTGAAAAAAATCTTCGGAATCTCTAGAAAGCCGATTTATTAGTATTTGATCTTGCTGAAAATTTCACCATAGATGTAGTTCATGCTATAGAGTGTTTTCTCGCACGGTTAGAGAGATTCAGAAAAATAATCCTTGTAAAAAATCAAAATCAAATGAACAGCGGATATGTCTTATACAAGAAAAAAAAATCCTGTACCTGGATTAGTTAATACTTTTGCTATGTTTATAATATCATCAATAATTGCACTAAAATTGGTACTAGTAATTGCAGTTTTAGCTTTATTCAATAATTTATTCATTCGTTTTGTACCATTCTTTAAAAAAAAAAAAAGAATTAAAAAATGTTAAATTATAATACAAAAATTAAACGCACTCGACCAACTAATGTTGACCATGGTTTTTGTTGTTGCTTATTTCTTTCAAATTCTTGTTCTTCTTCTTCTAGAATTGATTCTAATATATCATAATCAAATTCACTAATATTTTGATAAAGTGATAAATTTTTTCGTTTTTTATTTAATGCATTTGGTGTATTACGTTTCTTTTTTGAAATATGAAAATATTTTTTTTCATCAGCTAATTTCATTACTATATCAGGTACTTGAGCATCAATGCCTGGAACTACTGGTACTTCAGTTGGTAATTGCTAAAATAATTATTTTTGTTTTTGAAACTAATTTATAAGACAAAAAAAACAACAAGTGTCATACTTGATCTAATGGAGGTAATGTATCCATTTGCATAACCATTTCATCTGCACCAATTACTGTTGGTTCTTGAACAAAAATTAAAGGAACACTACTACTTGGAATACAATCAGCACCAAGTAAAATAGTTTTTGTTGGCATTGAACTAGAAAGACAAAATAATTATTAAATTTTCATTAAATAAAATACACATAAAAGATATAAACTCATAGATTGGATATGTATCAATAGCACTTGTAATAAAAGCAAGTGCATCAATAGAAAATTGATCACGTGTAACAATTGTTGGACGTTCAGGTTCAATAGATGTTGTATCCATAAGTGGCATTGATAATGGTGGTAAAATAGATGTTACTGAACGTGCTCGACGATGTTCATCAATAGTTCGATCTTCACTTGGATGTACATAACGATCAGTTGCACCTATATGTCGATCAATACGTGGTGCTATTCAACAAAAAAAATTCAATGATATATATATATATATAGAAAAACTAAAGATCTAACCTTGAAGTAATTCTTTACTTCGATCTTCAGGTTCAGCATGAAAAAATGTTCGATCATAACGCTCATCAATATCCATAGCTGTTGTCGGTGGAACTGGTAATGGTTCACCAAAACGATCATCAATTATATCAAATTTTGGCATTGGTTCCTAAGAATAGCTCGATAGTTTTTATTTTTAATATTAAAATAAATCTTACTTCAATATCAGGTAATAATGTAATACGTTTTCCATGAGTTGGCTTAGAAACTTCCCATGGTAATGGTGGTAAATTATCCTTAGAAATGAAAAAAAAAATAAAAGATAAGTTTTATTTCAAAACAAAAAAAAAACAACAAACTGGTGATTCAACAACTTCTGGTGGTGTTACTTGACGTGGAATTTCAATAGAAAAATCTCTTTCTAATAAAATTCTTTCATCAGGTAATAAATTTTCATCAATATCAATATGCCATTGTGTACCAGTTAAAACTGCTTCTTTTTTACGTGTTAATTTCAATTTAGTTGGACCATCAAATTCAAAAAATCTATAAGAATAATTATATATATATATATAAAGAGTAGTAAAATTTATTCTTTTTCTTTTTTTTACCGATGTACAACAGCATCTTTATATAATTTTTCAACATCGACTATAAAAATGAGAAATAAAAAACGAATAAGAAAAAAAAATCAAGATAATTTACGATGCCATAATAAAACACTTTTCGAATAAACATAAACAAGACCAAGCATAAGATGACTATCAAGAATAAGAGCTAATGGTGAACGACGACGAGTTTTTGAATTAACATATTGAATAACATCTTTACTATAGAAATGTTTTCAATAAAAAAAAATTACAAAAAAAAACAAAATCAAAATTTACTATATAGATTTAAAACTAGCTGAATTTATTAATGTTCTAGTTACTAAACGTCGTTGACTAGCACATTTCCTATTATGAATAAAAATTAAATAAAAAAATTAAAATATTTTATTGATTTATTTTACCAAAGTAATTGTAATGATGGACTATGAGCAAAGATATTTTGTGATTTTTTTGTTGAAGTCATTAAACCAACGAGGTATTGTTATCACACACTTGGCTTACGAATGGTAAAATGATATGTGAATTAAAATAGAATCATTTTCTTTTTACATGAACGGACGTATATCAGTCTGTTATTGCGAGAAAAATAAACAGAATAGTAATATATATATATACACGAACTTAGTCCTTTTGAATAGAGCTGTATACATTAGTACAATTTCGCCGGAAAAAATGAGTTCATTAAGTATTTTTATGTTAAGAAAAAAGAAGAGCTCGTATTGTGTGTATAAAAACATTGTAATGGCGAAACTATTCTTTAAATCTTTATTTATAATCTATAGACACATTAACTTTGATAGATATTTATTTCTATTTTGTTTCTTTTACTTGATTAATGATTTGATCAGAGACTGTGAAAGTGATGAAGGGATGTACATTCTTATTCAGTAAAACTACTAAGATTTTTTGAATTTGTTACTACCTCTATGAGACATTTTCTTGCACACCTTCCCATCTGGAAAACCTTCGTGTGGTGTGTGGATTTAACATCTTTATGTTGTTTCTTGTTTTATCGATTAATCTACTTTTGTAAAATCATATTTCAACAATTGTTTCACTTTGTGTGTTTGATAGTTTTTAAAAACTGTCCGTCGAAAAAAAATAAAAATTAACGTAAACACATGAAAAGGTAGGCCGAAGTTTGATCTTTTATAAATGATATGATTTTTTATTCGGCCTTTCATTTTTTGCCAAAGTTTTCGATGGTTTCTATCGTCAACTACTTGAAAAATATGCTTTTTTAATCATGTAACCAAGAATTCTCAGTTGATCTTCATTTTATATGTAGGATGTTCCACAAGTCATGATTACTTAACAAATGCAGAGAACCTCACTACTGAACAATCTTAATCGACAACTTTTTTCTTTTTTATTTGAAAGAAAAGACTAGAAAGTTTTTATTCTTAAAGACCAAGCTCATCAACACTGTAGAATAGGTAGCACTTTCGACTACAATATAAAAATTAGGCTTTTCTTCGACGCTAAAAATTGAATGTACTGGTGTTTTCGAAATTTACTCGAATTTTCATTATTATTATGACCGTGAGGTCATTCGAATCTTTCACCCTGACTTTATAAACAATTATTCTGATGAAAAGAAAGAAACTGGTCAATTTAAATGACAGATGAGTTATTGAATGGGCGAACGTACTTGTTTCAACGATTATTAAAGTTTTTGAGAAGTCACGAACAACCTATCTTGAAGACAGGCACTAATCCTTCGATCCTTTTAAAATATATCAAACAAAAATAAAGATGTATTCAAACATGTACAAGATTGCCAAAAGCTTCTTTCTATTATTTTAATATGTTTAAGGTTCTCCCCTCAAAGATTGATCTCAGCCTAGGAACGTTCAAATGATATGAAATTTTCAGGATATGTTGGAGCTATTGTGAAGAAGCTATGGCGACATTTTCAGCCCGATATCATGATGTTTGAAGGAGATATTGGACAAACAAGGGTCAAATATAGCGAATTTGGCAACCCAAATTTTTCAGTTCAGGCCTATGTTATGTATTTTAATTTTTTTTTGTTTGAAAGAGAATGTCAGGATGCAGGGCACCACAGAGCCCTTTTTTTTAAATTCTTACTTTTTAAGTGGAAATAAGAAATCACAAATTCATTGACTGAAAAAAACTAAAAAAATGGCGCTGTTGCTATAGAGATGTTTTATTATATTATTATAAAAAAGTTTATTTTAAAAAAAAGAACCCTGTGGTATCCTGCGTCTTGACATGTTCTTCCCAACAAAAAAAATTTAGATACGTCACATGGATCTGGACTGAGAAATTTTAGTTGCACGTTCGACATATCATGAACTGAGAAAAAGGAAAAAGATTTTCGGTTTTTTTTCAAAAATGACTTATTTTTCAAATAGAGGATGATGAAAATTCTCAGAAATTTTTGGAAAATTATGTTCAATAAAATAATCTCGACAAAGATGTTTATTACAATAGGTAAGCGATATTGAACTCGACGTATTTTAGTTTGTATTGTAATATATAGACAGAGCAATAGTTAAATATATCTTTTTTATACAAATGCATAGCTTTTCATTACATCCCAGAAAAGACAAAATGATTCATTGTTTGCAATCGTCAAGGAATTATCTACTTGATAAGGAAGAGAAAATATTTAACTATCAACAGAATAGAACAAAACTATAGATATTCTTAAAAATGATATATTTTTATTGGAAAAAAATACTCATACGTCAGCAAATCGTAGAGTTATTTTAATTTATTGTATATTTGCCTTTTTGTTTTTCAAGAATAATAGTATTTATTTGTTTGATTTCGTGTAATTATCATATGAATCAGCAATAATAATTATTACATTGTCAGGAGATTCACGTATTTTACAAAGGAAAATAATGAGTGTAAGCTATAAAGCAAGATTTTCTAGTTTCTCTCTTCTTCATAGCAACCTATGTCATAGCGTGACGTTGAGAATATAGGTCAATGATTTTAACGCCATTGACAGTCATAACAACGCTGGCAAAGATATGAAACTCCTTTTTCTATAGTTTATTAGTAATGAAAAAAAAAACGCTGAACGACATCAACAACAAGGTTTACATGTTTTGAGAATATTCCAAAGTGTTCTTTGAAATTTAAATGTTTATAATACTTTTTAAGGTGTTATAAATAGCAAAGTTTCAGATTTTTTTGCACAGATAAAAAAAAATTATATGATAGATATAAAAGATGATGACTAGAGATGTTTTGATTGTAATATGACTCATACTAACAGTATGAAATGATCAAGTTGTAACTTTCGGGTAGTGTTCCTGAAATTATCGAGATATATAATCGTATGTTGAGACCTATTGTAAATATAATAGATGTGTACAATAGACTTATTTGTGAGTTAAATTAATGGTCAGAATTTCGACATTATTTGTCTGATGATCGATTCGATTATTTTTGGAAAGAAACTATTATCTATTAGAGATTTTTCACTCAAGATATTTTTTTATTAATATAATAAATTTGAAAAACATATGAGTTTCACTTTGTAGACTTAAAAGGAGCTGTGGTAACAAGCTTTTTCATTATTCACATTCATGATTATACAAAATTAAAGGAGACAAATATTCCAAATTTTAGTGTGCGTTTTTAACTTTCATTATTTAATCGCTCGAGAAACAAACCTAACTCATTTTCCAATATGAAACAAAGAAAAAACAATTTAAAATTTTGTTAATATTGATTATTTATGTTCATTCAAAACATTTTTCACACAAGGAAGAAATACAAACAAGAAACTTCAAACAAAAAAAAAAAGCATCTATTGAATATTTTGTACAACTCGAAGAAATTCTTCAGCAGTTGGTTTCAGACATGAACGTTCATCAAATGATGATGATTCAAGACAATTTCGAATAGCAGCACTTGTTGTCTTGCCAAAACTAATTAACTAAATAGAAATTTACAATTGTACAAAATAAAAAGGTTTCATATAAAAAAAAATCACTTACAACAATTTTATTATTTGTTAGATCAAGACCAATTCGTTGACTTGCTTTGAATACACTATCAAATCCACTTGGACTGAAGAAACCGATAACATTCGGTACCTAAATAATCTTTTTTTATTTTAGGAAATTCAATTAAATATAATCTAAATTTTACGCCATGATTTTTAAGATATTCATTTAATTCCTGTTCAAGACTATCCGATGGTATTGTTTCATACACAATTATTTCATCCAGATGAATTGCTAAATAAAGAAAAACAATAAGTTTCTTTTTTATTAATTTTAATGCAAGAAGATTTTGAATAACCTCTTTCACTTGAAAGTCGTTTTGGAAGTAGATCTAATCGAGCTTGTGCACATGGAAATAGAAGATTTACTGTACCTTCTATATCTCGTACATCTAATAACCAAAAAAAACAAAAGGCAAATTGATTTAACTCACTATTCAATCTCTTTCCACTACCTTTGATAATAAAATCAGCTAATAGTTCACTTCCACCAGATTCAGCACCAAGAATCTTAGTTGTTGAACCAAAAAGTTCTTTAACTAAAATGTATAGTATAAGATTTTTCTTTAATACAAAGAAAAACAAAAATGATATACCTAGTGTGCCTGTAGCTGGTCCTTCGACATAGATTCGTTGCCATCGTTGTCGATCATTATCTAAGAGAAGAGGAAAAAAGAAGAAATATTTGAAATAGATTAACAAATCATGCAACAAAAAAAAAACAAAACATACTTTTCATTTCTTTACTCTTTCTCTCTTTCTTTATGTACCTGTAAGAACTCGTTGAACAGCTTCAACAGCTCGTTTACTTGTAAATATAAGACCATAATAATCATGTGACTATATTTCAATTAACAGAACAAATAAAAATTTAAATTTCCTATAATACATACTTTTAGTTTTGTAGATAGTAAATCAATATTTATGAAACGAAATTGAATAGGTGAGATTGTTTTTACATGATAACCATGATCATGTAATAACTATAACAAAACTATAATTAATGTGAAAAAGTTTAATTTAATAAAATTTAACCTTTTCATAAACATCTTCATTTGATGCATCATCTGTTTTTGATCGAAATAATAGAACTGTTTTTACAGACATTTTATAATAACTACAACATAAAAATCTTTTGCATTGTTTAAAATTATTTTATTTCGATAAAATGAATAATTACAGAAAATGAATTCAATAAATATATATATTTAGTATGCTAAAAGGAAAACCAATAAAAATGTAAATATAGTTTTACTGATAATCTGTACGTGTCGCTTGAGAAATATTGTTATCAATGTTAAATAGTGACCTCTTCTGATTGGCTTCAGAAATAATATTCTATGAAGAAATTTAGTTAAATACAGACCTAACTAACTATGATGGTATCAATTAAAAATAATGGACGTGAAAAAATGTTCATGTGAAAGCATGTCTAATGCATTAGTTTTTTTTAGCCATACAGCTTCTATTTTATGTGAATATGAAGGAATATTAAAAGAAATGTCAGAGTGACAGTTCTTTGTAATCAATGATATTATCTAAACAGAAATTTGTCATAAGCTTTTAGTGGAATTGGTCTCATTTTCTTTGTAAATTGAAAGTCGTTTTTTTTCTATGTATTGATTATCTCAGTAAATGCAATAAAATGAGTGACAATAAACTGTTTATGCAACAGATAGTCTTTTGAAGAAGTGATCCCAGATTTTGATAGATTATTTTTTCTTTCTTGCTTTCAACTATTTTTTAGAGAGGGATATTTCAAAAGGTCATCTCATGAAAAAATAAAATGAAAATACAAGCTAAACAATGTTTTAATTGATTTAAGATTTTCCATATTTTCTTATTTGAGATTTTTTTCATTGTGTTTGATCGAATACTTCAACGTATCATTTTTTATGCAATAAGTTAATCACAGTAGATACGTACATGTTCTTGAATATCTTCGTGAAAATACATACAAACGAACTCGATTGCAATCATTGACAATTACAGCAAATTTACATTATTGCGTTTTTATTAATTAACATTTGTTTCTTTACTATTACTATAGACATTTACTCAAAATTTCCTTTTGCTGATGGTAATACATGTATATTTCGAGTTTTGCGCAATAAATAATCAATAAAAATATTTGATCCAACATAACTTTTCAATAAAACATTGAATTAAATTATAAGTGTGTTTTTCTATTCTAGAAAATACGTGTTGCACATTCATTTGTTTCTTCTTTAGAATTTTGTATTGTCATTGCTATTTTTGCATTTTATTATTTTCTGAAAGTTCTCAAATTTTCTTAGTTTTCTTTTTTTTTTTTGATATTTGTATATGTACTTTGTTAACTCTGTGTTCCATTATTGACAAAACAAATCCTTGTTGAAAAATTGGGTTAGAAAAAAAAAAAGAAGATGGTGTTGAATACTTGATATAGTTCTCATATTTTGTATTTCCTTACAAAAATATCACAGTCTCTTATGTTTATCAAAGCCAAACTTTTTTTGTCTGCATTGATGAATTTCACAGTTGCATTGAGTTCTCTCTTTGTACCTATTCACTTCTCATGCAAGATGAAATATATGTTAAAGAAAAGCTGCAGTCCGTATGTAGAAATTATTGATGCACTATCGCTTTCATTTCATTGATAGGAAACACATTCTAATAAAATAAGATGAAAATAATTTCTTTATTTTATTTTTTCTCGTAAAAAAAATTATGACAATGGTTTGCTAATAGATAATACGTCCATTTTGATCAAATCGAGTTCTGCGTACATGTTTCATAGGTAAGGGTTGAAGAGGAATTACTCTTCGATTTCGTTGACAACATAGAAATTTCTTCAGCTTCTTCCGAAATCCCGACAATGATCCACAATAAACAAATGGAAATAAAAATATTATGTAACATGAAAAATAATACGCATAAGATCTAACTCTAATTATATAATCAATTGATAAACCAATTTCATAGGATAGATCAATTACTGTCCATGGAAAATTGAAGAAAAAATAGAGCATTGAAGTATTTAATAATTGAATTGCTATTTTTCGTTGTTTTCGCCATTGAATCAATTGATTCAAACGATTTTTTTCATATAGTATACGGATACCAAGAGCAATACTAAAAATAACAATAATGAATGTTGGAATAATTTGATGGCATATAAGATCAAGTTTGCCGATAATTGTTTTTTCAATTACACAAGGAATAGGAACACCATTGATATATGAATGATAATATGAATTTTCACAAGGTGGAAAATAAATTATAAAACAACAATAGATAAAAATATATATGATAAGTGTAATTAACGGTAGATAATGAATAAAAAAACGTTTCTTTTTTGTTGATAACCACTGAAACTTAAATGTAAGTATATGTCTTTCAATTGTAGCCCAAGCAAAAATAATTATTTGTGTTGTATACAATGCAAAATCGATATATGTCCAGAAAAGAGAAACACTAGGTGTTAATTGCCAAGAATCACCAAAACGATAGTAATGAAGAGTCAATGGAATATCTATTAGTTCAAATAAAAGACCAATGAATAGAAGAACAATGAATACATGATTATTCAATGCTTGACGACGAGTTCGATCAAATAAGAGATAATAAAGGACGAAAAATGAACATAGAATAGATAATACATTCGGAACAAGATAAAGCCAAAATCGAGCAGAAATAGACAGAGCTAAGTCTGAACCAGAATAGAATTCTTCTTCTTCTTCTACAGTATCATTTGTGTCAGACATTTTCAAAAATAAAAAACGTTTGAAAATTAGTGAACATTGAATGAGTATCAAATATGAGATGAGATCTCCATTTTTTGAGAGGATTTACTCATAAACATTACTACAAGATTTTTTTTCTCATTTGAAAATATTTTCTAAAGAATACTTATTAGTATTGACAACGTTTTTCATTTCAATCTAAATTCTTTACAAATCTTCTTATCCTATTATAATAAAGTCTCGCAAGAAAGTTAATACTAAGTCTTTATATCCATGTCTTTAAACTCAAGTATGAAATTATTGCCTAGGGCTTACGATAGATAAAAAAAAAACATGTTTTTTTTAGAAATTATGAAAGTCTCAGTTTTGTAACAAACACAACATAATAGGTTAATATAAGAACATATTTTTGTGTCTTTTGTCTGAAATAAAACTGGAAGCGAATAATAAACCAATTGTCTCAAAAACTAAGCATACTTTCGGGAAACTTTACAGGATGATCTTAAGTAAATAATAATTAAATCTCATTCAAGATGGTTGAGCATTTTTTAATTTAGACGATTAAATTGTTATGCTTAACGATTGTTTTTTTCTAGAAAATAAAAAAGAAATGAAAAAGAATTTTTCATTTTCTATAAATAAGTTTTAGTTGGGATGTTTTCAAGTACTTATCAATTGTCAAAAATTCTCATATACTAGAAATATGCCTTTTTCATAGTTGAGCTCCTGTATATTAATCAACAATTTTATTTTTCTTTCGATGTTTCTTAGAAACCCAATGAAAAAAGATTTCGAAAAAAAATTCATAAGGTGCAACCAATGCAAAATTGGAGCAAATTTTTTTTTTCGTTTTTTTATACATGGTTATATAGAGCTCGTCGAGCTGAGTAAGAATATATCTGTTTTAATATTTTTCATAAGGGTTTTGATTAAAAAAAACTCAAGCTTTTTCGATAACCCTCAATAGTCCATTTTTCCTAAAAAACCTCAAAACATTGCTACTTTCTTAAAAATTTTTTCAATTTTTTAAGAAAATTTCATTTCTTTGGAATTTTCAAAATGAGATATTCAGATTCTTCATGAAAAACTACGTCGATTGAACCTATTTCTGACCTATTTTTGATTTTCTTTAGTGAAAATATGCTTACCAAATGAATGAAGGCTAACAGTAAGAAAAAAGTCAAAAAATGGTATGTCATGGATTTCTTTGCAAATCTATCTAATTTTTCGCGTTCTCAAGATATAGCTGAGTTTCATATACCATTAGAACCGCCAGACATCGGGCTTCAAAAGTATAACTTTAGTTTTCCGAAATATTGATATATTGCAAATGAACACTGTTTAACTCTGAGTCAAGACCCAAAAAGTATGAAATTCTACCAGTAATTCGAGATTTTCTTCATCAAAATTCAGTTATTTTGAGGAAAAAATAGTATATTCCGAATCAGCACAAAAAATTACGCCGACTAAGATGATTTCCTTTAACTTGCGAAGATTTCGGTTGTTTGACAAATTTTGACCCTGACATATGAGCCTCGATTTTCATGAAAAAATGAAAATTAAGAAAACAACTTAACATATATCCTAGTCGGCGCAGGTTTTTGTGCTGATTCGGAATATACTATTTTTTCTTCGAAATAACTGAATTTTGATGAAGAAAATCTCGGATTACTGGTAGAATTTCATACTTTTTGGGTCTTGACCCAGAGTTGAACAGTGTTCATTTCCAATATATCAATATTTCGGAAAACCAAAGTTATACTTTTGAAGCCCAATGTCTGACGATTCTAATGGTATATGAAACTCAGCTATATCTTGAGAATGCGAAAAACTAGATAGGTTTGTAAAAAAATCTATGACATACCATTTTTTGACTTTTTTCTTACTGTCAGCCTTCATTCATTTGGTAAGCCTATTTTCACTAAAGAAAATCAAAAATAGGTCAGAAATAGGTTCAATCGACGTAGTTTTTCATGAGGAATCTGAATATCTCATTTTGAAAATTCCAAAGAAATGAAATTTTCTTAAAAAATTGAAAAACTTTTAAGAATGTAGCAATGTTTTGAGGTTTTTTAGGAAAAATGGACTATTGAGGGTTATCGAAAAAGCTTGAGTTTTTTTTAATCAAAACCCTTATGAAAAATATTAAAACAGATATATTCTTACTCAGCTCGACGAGCTCTATCTAACCATGTATAAAAAAACGAAAAAAAAAATTTGCTCCAATTTTGCATTGTTTGCACCTTACATACTAATTGAAATTCAATATAATCTTTCCTTTCATGAGTAATTAAAGTCCATTGTAATTACACCATTTCCATTTTTTTTTCTATCTTTGCCATATTTAAAAGTGGAGGGGTATTAAATATATACACATTTGGAGAGTAACATCTAAACTGTTTTTCAACAGAAATTACAACTGCAAGAAAGTGCCACATTGGTAAAAATATTGAAAACTTTTATCAAAGTCATTTTTTACTTCTTTTATATATAGATTTACTCACCCAGTGTTTTGTCATTAACTCTGACAGTTTTTGATGGGTTGACTTAAATCTTTTTCAAACGATAGCTTCTGTAAAATCCAAGAGAAACAGCTCTTCAAAAGAATAATCGAACAACCGTATCTGTGCATGAGTATTACACTTCAAAAAGGTCCACTATCACAGACACTGTGTTTTTTTATAAAACAAATTATTTCACTTCTCCTAACTAAACAGGTTTTAGACCATTTTAAGTGATTTTTTTTGAAAAGCTGGTTTTTTTGTGGAGAATTGCAGAGGCTATCTTTTGGAAAACACTCAAGTCAAAGCATCAAAAACTGACAGACATATTCAATATTTTTACCAATGTAGCATTTCCTTGCGGTTGCAATTTCTGTTGAAAAACAGCTTAGATGTTACTCTTCAAATATACATATCCAATACTTCTTCACCTTTGAATATGACAAAAATACAAAAAAATAAAAATAAAAATGGGATTGTTAATTATGAAACACTCTTGACAACCCTTATTGCAATTATTATCAAGTAAAAGAAACGATTTTGACATATGTTTCATGATTATATTAGATTATTTTTTCATCTCTACTCATTTTATATATGATAAGAGTTACAGAAAACTACCATTAATTTTTTGTGGCCGTTTATTGACATATCTTTCATCTTTAAATTCAAAAGAATGAACCGTGAAATAATAATAAAATCCTATATATTTTTTTAAAAACTTATGCATTGCTATGAGTTTTTTTTTAGTTACTACTTGCCACAGACAAAATGTTTTTATAGAATAAAATGATGAAATAAAAACGATATAGAATTGTACTCTGTGTACACAACTTTTTTTAAAATTCTATACGTCAGAGATCTCACAAGATGTAATAACATATAATATTCACAATATGAAATACCAATAGCCTCTATAACGTTTTCGTATAATATTCATTTGCATTAGAAACGATCATAAGGTTTATTTTTTTCTGTTATCTATAAATAGTAAGCATTAATGAGAAATCATTTTCATTTAAGATATTATTCATGTTTTCAAGACTTTTTCTACTTCAAAATTTAATAAGAACTACTGTTTTGCTGTTGTTGACAACTTGCATAGGTCAAATAGTAGTTCACAAAATATAAAAATTCACCATAGATATAAATATAAAAAACAAAAAATTCACGTCTGTAACCTTTTACATAGCAACAGTATCATATTAAGAAAGAAATGACTGAAGAATATTGATGACAAGATGAAGAATTGGAATGCATTATAATTGAACTGTCATTGCCTGCTATTTATTATTATAGAAGACGTATAAGAAGAGCAATACTAAAGATAGTCATGAAGAATAATGAGATAATTTAATGCTATATGAGGACCTAGTTACTAGGCCTGGATAACCAATTGTACAAGGAAAAGAAACTTCATTAATTGAAAACTGATAGTTCAAGTTCCACCAGTATGAAAAAACGTACAAGCTAATGTTAGACACAATAATAGTCGGTAAATATTATTAAACGAAGTTAATTTATGCAAGAAATATTGTTTTTTTTTGTTAATGTTCAATTAATCAAAAATTAGCACTATATCTTTGAATTATGGTTCAAACAAAGATGAGTCGTTGCGAAGCATAAAATCCGTAGCCAATCAATGCACAATAATAAAAACATTCCAATTTATAATTTTCAATTATCGTTTAGTCGACTCATGTATCAAACACAATTTAAAGTCTCAATGTGAGTTTCATTTCTCTGTTTAAAAACTAATAATTCGACTCTCGCTAAAACAAAGAACGTACACTTCACTTCAATCATACTTTCGAAGAAAAAAGTTCTCTACAATATTCAATGAATCTATTTGAGTTTATAAAGTACAATGTACTATCAATAGATGTTTCATGATAAAAAGAAAAAAAGAAAACCTTAATTGTCATGTGTTACAGTGTATGTGGAGGGGAAACAAATAACAAACAAATTAAAACTTGCTTCCTGAAATACTAAATGACGGAAATGGTAGTAGCATGTGTGAATAAAACATACAAGCAAAAGAAAAGTGTTTCCTAGATCAATAAATAAACAGGATGTTATTTTGCTATAATGTGAGAGAACTGCTCAAAGTCATTTTTAAAGAATCATTCTATTTGTACACTCATTTTTTGCATACAAACAAACAAATATCAAAGGAAATTTGCCAGTAATTCGTAATATTACAAATTGAGTCACATTTTACTCCATCATCAAAGATAAACTCGTTATATTATCATTTGTTATTATTATGTTTCGTCAATCTATACCTTTTTTTTGCATCAAACTCAAAAGTTCATAAAGATAAGAACACTGATTATTATCTTGACTGCCATGTTGTTGATTCTGGTTAACCAAACCCTTGTTGAATGTTTATCTTTGAAAATTTCTGAAAAAAATTTAGTAACTTATAATATTCATGGACAAGATAAGAAATTTTTTAAAATCTATAATTTAAAGTCTCGTCGATATATAAATTATCTGTAAATGATTAGGAAATTTCTTCAAACCCTTCTTTATTAAAGTCAAGTTTGAATACTATCTATCTGTAAAACAACTATTTTGTTTTTTCAATATAGGCTTTCCAGAAGTTCCATTATAAGTTTTATATAAACAGCAAAACTAAATTGAAATTATGACATTTCTGGCTTATGTCTCACATGAAACCGATGAACTAAAGAGTTTGGTTCATTATTGTAGGCAAAGTCATGCATGCTAAAATCATTATTAACGTTTGTCGTGTTCACTTATTCAATGACGTCATAAAAACGCTATTATAGTTATAGTTGGTTTCGGTTCTCATGTCCATACCATTATTGTCATTTTACACAAGTGTCTAAATTATTTTATGGTAGCACATAAAAAGCATAGATTTATATGCTGATGAGTGTTCTTAGAGAATGAGTTAGAAATTTTAGATGATTAACACTTCCATTAGGCAAGACAATCAGAATATTGAAATTGAAAAAAACCATTTGGTAAAGTACAGAATTATAAATGCACATTTGTTTTTCTATGTCATCGCTCTTGATATGCAACAGACATGACCTGTTTCAATCAACTCTTATCAAAGAATAGGGTGTAAATGTGAATGTTTCGAATACTTTGAGTTAATGGATGACGCAGAATTAATGGTGGTGTCACTATTTTGCCAATATCTCATCAAGTTCTCATTATTTAGAAACTAAGTTTTTTTTTTTATCAAAAGATTATACTTTTAATTCTACAAATCTATATGTTCCTATCAATAAAAACATGTTTCATAGTTTTCGGATACTCAATAGGAAAAATTAGTTTAATACGTTCAACTTTTTGCGAAATATTGTTATCATTACTTTTTTTACTTCTTAAAGTAATGTTATTTTCTGCATTAAGTTATTCAAATTTGTTACTTAAAAATTTCCATTTCAAATGTAATAGTCTAACTAGTTTCTGCATTGATTGTTCGAAGTCCGATGAGTATTGTAAAAAAAAAATAATAATGCCAAAATTGTCTTGATACCAGTCCTTAGTTGAAGGATGGCCTATAGATTTGTATCATTATGTTTAAATCTTTAATCATTACCAAGCACCTCATTCCTATCCCTTAGGATAGTAGAAGCACTACTCTGATATAACAAGTATTTAATAAAGATAGTTCTCGAGAATAGCTAAAATTCCGCAAACTAGTACAAGATCAAGAAAGAACATCGAATTCAAGAATAATATCACGACAGTTTCAGCATATTTTTTTTAATAATGCTCATTAGCCTTCGAACCATCAAGGCAGAAATTAGTTAGACTATTATATTTGAAATGGAAATTTTTAAGTAATAAATGCAAACAACTTCAAATAGAAAACAACATTACTCTAAGAATTAACAAAGTGTGATAATAATACTTTGCAAAAAGTTGAACGTATTGAACTAATGTTTTTTGTATTGAATATCTGAAAACTACGGAACATGTTTTTATTAATAGAAATATATAAATTTGTAGAGAATTAAAAGTATAATCTTTTGATAAAAAAAAAATAAGTCCAAAATTATGAGAGCTAGATAAGATATTAGAAAAATACTGACATTGCTACGTTAGATGAGTTTCGATTTAATTAAAGCTTGTCTCCTCTTGTTTAAATGCAATAACTTTTCATCAATGATTATCAAGTTGTATTATAATCAGTCGATATGTTGAAAAAATATAAATTATAGAAATCTACGAACCAAAAAAAACAAGTAGTGTAATAAAATAGTGACTGATATTCTTCAGTAGCTTTCATTTAATCATTGTTGATTCCATAGAAAAAAAAGACCACGTTTCCTTTTAAATCAAGAGTTATTTGCTAATACTAAGTAAATCATATTCAATTTTTGCCCAACTTTCATCAATACGACTATATGTATAAACCAATTGAAATAGAAATTTGTAACATAATCTTTTTATTATATTCTTATTATTTTATTACCAGAAATGATGCGTTACAAGCTGATAAAATTGTTAAATGTATTAATAGACAAAACAAGAAGATTCTAGCATAAAGCAACTACACGCATATAAATAAGAATACAAACAATATTAACCGTCTGTATCACTGTCAGATGATGAATACGAATCAACAACAGTTTGTTTGGCCGTTTTGCTTTTACTAGTAGTACTAGTTGTTGCTCCATGTCTTGGTGAATGTTCATTTGTCGAAGTTGCATTATGAAGACCACCTCGTGTCGAATGTGGTTTTCGATAATCATCGTGTTCGTATGATCTACCACGGTGAGGATGACTATCTGCTGGTAAACTATGAGTTGAACCTAATTCATCATGACGGCGATGATCTGTTAATGCACCTGTAGAACCTGAATATTGACCAACAAGAGAACCTATTGTTGTTCGTGACGGATTATTGATTGCCGTTTCACTAACACTTCGTTGAGATGGAAGAAGACGGTGAAATGGTGCAGCCGTACGAAATTCCTCAAAAAAAAAACAAACAATGTTATTTAAGACAAAGAAAACAAATATTTCTATATATTTTTGTATGTTTACTTCTAAATCATGAGCAATATCAATATTTAATAGTTGTTGATGTGCATATGTATACATTTCCATAGCACGAGCATGAAAAGATAAATTAATTAATGTAAAATCTGTTAAATATTTTTTAATATCAGTTAATTTCATTTGTTCAAATTTATCAATTTCATCTTGAACAACATCATCTGCACGTGTTGATTCTGTGTGTGCATATTCAGCATTAACTTGCATAGCAACAATAGCATCACGATTTCCTGGATTACGATTTGTTGCTTGTTGTAATTTACGTTGTCGTTGTACACCTTTATCTCGTGCACTAATAGCTTTTTGTACGGCTTGCTATAAAAAATTTACAAACAAACAAATCAATAAATTAATTTTGTTTTAAAAATTCTTTCATTCATACTCGTTTAAGTTTCAATACTTCACCATATTTAGCAAGAGGTTCAAGTATTTGATGTTCAATTCTTGTAATCTATAAATAAAAAGAAACAAAAAAAAAATTATTCTTTAAAAAAATTTTGTAACTTACAAGTGCATTACGATAATCTTCAACAGCTGATAAATAACTTGCATATTGTTGAAGACTTTGTCTTAATGATGTGTTTATACGTTCACGATCAGCAAATTCAAACATATTGTGAACCATTTGATCATTACAATCACGTAATCGTGCTTCTTTACGACAAACTTTACCAAATTGTAAACATATACTACCTAAATATTTTTCCGTTTGGTTGATACGATCTAATACGAATTTCGTATTGTTTGGATCACTATTCATAAGAAAAAAATAAATATCAAAATAAAAATGTTAAATTTAAGTTTATTTACCGTTCATGAAACATAATGTTAGTCTGCTGTTTGAAAATGAAATAAATGCAAATAAATAAACGGATATGCCATGTATTGATATGTAGTGATTAGAGTTGCTAAGCAATAATCGAATAGATGTCACTAAATATTAATGAAAATAGTTTACAAATTATTTATTTTAGAAAATACTATCATTTAAATTAAATAATATTGACAAGAAAATTTTGAATATTTCGGAGTAAGGATGATCGTTTGTAACTAAGAAACCAGAGGTCATCATTATCACATAATAAGAAAAATAAAATTACCTGCCTGTGAACAAAATCTCTTTGACTGGACGTCTTTTTTCAAACAGGAGTATGACTTGAAGAAGAAAAAAAAAACAGATTTTCAATAATTTAAGTGACATGTTAAATTAAAAAATCAGATTGAGAACGAATTCCCTTTCCACAAGCAAAACTTAGTACTTCTAACATATAATTAGCTTATAGTGAAACCATAGATTTGCGTTTTTTTTTTAATGACAGAACTCAAACTTGCAAAATTTTTCACAAGTATCTCATTAGTAATGAATGTTCTGTGCCAAAGTTTTCTATAAAAGGAAAAGGTGATATCTTCATGTCTAGCATTAGAAAACAGTTCATAAAAAATTCATTGAATATTAAATTGAATTTTTATTGAATATTAAATTGAATTCTTCGGCAAGTTTGATTTTTTTATTTCAGCTATGTTTGTAACTTTGTTCACTGATCTTCCTGATCTTGTTATTCTTAATATTCTTCGTTATCTTTCACCTTTTGATGCAATTCAAGCATTTTATAATATTGATAATAATACGGAACGAATTTTAAATCTTTTAATTGAAGGTCAATGTTTTTCAACTATTCATCATTTTCGTTTATCTTTATTTAATTTTGTTTGTGATTATGTTTTATCACGTATTGGTAATAAACTTTCTCATTTAACTCTATATGATCATCAACTTGGATTAGCTCATAAAAAACAAATTCTTTTATATTTAACAAATATTTTATCACTTCATTTAATAAATATAGTTGAAATAACAGAAAATGATAATCATCTTTCATATTTTTTACATAAACAATTAAAAAATCTTACAATTAAATTTCTTAGTGAAAATCATATTGAAGCTCAAGCTTATGTATGTGAACAATTTATATTTAATAAAAAATCTGAAAATTTAATTGATTGTTGTTTATTAAATAATTATGGTATACAACTTCAACATTTAACTTTATTTCCAAATAATTCTATTGAAAAAATGACAGTACAATTAAAACAATTATCAGATTTACATGTACTTTTTGATCATTTATTGAATATAAAAATTTTAAATATTGAACTTTGTCGATGGACTATTGAAGATATTAAATATGATTATACAAAATTACCAAAAAAACTTTCTCATTTAATTGAATTTTCTCTTAAAAGTGAACATATATTAAGTTTTAATCAAATAATAACAATTATTCGTTATCTTATTCATTTAAAAAAACTTTCATTTATTTATCGAAATTATGATGAATATGGTATTGATATAAATCAACTTGAATTAACATTAAATTATCTTAAAAATTTAACACAATTTCATTTTATTATTAAATTTATATATTTTAATCTTAATCCAAAATTAACATTTGAAAATAATATTCAATTTAAACAACAATGGAATATACATACATATAAAAATTCATTATATAAAAATTATCTTGCATATACACAACCATTTATAAATCGAAAATATTCAATTTCAACTGATATTCTATTTCAAGATAATTCAATAGATTTTTCATCAATAACTAATTTAAGTTTAATAACACATACAAAACAACTTTCAATTTTACCTTTTATACATTTATTAAATAGTAATTTTCCATCAATTACTCATCTTCATATTGTAGATTCATTTGGTATTGAAGATAATAATAATTATGATTTTAAATTACCTAAAATTCATTCATTTGATGCATCTGAATTAAAAATATCGAATTTATTTCAAATATTTTTACAATCAATGCCTAATTTAATTTATCTTCATGTAAATTTAAATGTTTTATTAACTTATGATCTTAAATTATTGTTAACAAAAAATAAAATCAAACATCTCGAATTAATAACAAATAATTTAGATGAAATTAATAATATTTTATTTTATTTTTCATCTTTAGAACATTTAGTTATCAATAGTAAGAAACAATCAAATCAATATACACGAAAATATCTTCAAATTATATTCGATTGGTTTCATATATGTTCTCAATTGTATATAATTCATGTCAAAGCACACAAACTATCTGATTTATTTTATTTAGTTCATACGGAAAGTGATGAAACTATACATGTACAATATTCGAGTGAAATGCTTACTGTATGGAAATGATTTTTTGTAAAAAAAAAAATGTAGCATAGATATACAGAATATATTATAAAAAAAAGGAGTTATTTCAAAATTCTTTTATATCAGTATGATCAATAGAACGGTATCATATAAATTTTGATTGTATTTTTATTTATGATAGAATATCATTCGATATTGATGTACAGATATAGAAGTGCATTTCAATTTGTTTACAAGATGAAAACTCATTCAATATATTTGTAGTTCTGTTTGATAAAAAACAAATTAAACATTCTACAGTATTTTAAGTCATTAAATATAGTACAACTTTTTAAAATAGGATGAAATAAGTTACCAGCAGGATTCAATTTCTATGTTTAGTCAATTATATTCGACGTGTAAGTTTTGTAATCAATTAACTATACAATTTCTGACCACTGAGAACACTGTTTGATATTCTAATTTCTTTAAGGTTGTCTCGTTAGATTAGAATATATTTTCTATAAGATTTTATCATTGCCGATAATATATTTCTTCTATATTTAATCTAATTATTTCCGATCATTTGTACCTTTACGTTTTAATTGTTAAGCTTATCAAATACTATAAATATTGACATTAAAAAAAAACCCAAAATATTCATTTAATCTTCAATATGAATCAATATCATCATGGAATATGAAATAGTTCAATTCACATTCACAATTCAGTACTTACTGAATAATTCTATAGATATTTAGAATAATAATTATCATTATTGAGTTTTTAATTATAAAACATATGCAACAGTCATATTCCGGTTTATTCTTGTTTTAAGTTTGTCAGTATTTATCTATCATCTTACTCTGTAGTGAGTAATAGAAATACGTTTTGATTTTAGATCGTACAAAAATTAAAAAATTTCTATTTGTTTCATGTGACATCTATGCTTAAAAGTAAAACAACGAGTATTACATCAATAGAAAAATTGAATGTATAAAATTGAATTAAACATTTGGACACTATCAACAAAAAAAAAAAAGTATTGAATAATCAACCAAGAACTTCGTTTTTCTTTTCTTTTTTTTTTCACTTTTATTGAACAACAACTTCTCATTCAACATAAAAATTTGATGAATAAAAAGCATTTTAATCTTTCTTTTTTACATTTATTTATAAAGAAATAAAAGCCAAAAAAAAAAACTATAGCAGGCAGAAAACTCATGCAATCTTTCTTTTTTAAAATATACCTGAAATTAAAAAGCCAAGCATAGAAGAATAAAAAAAAAAAAAAAAAAGAAAAAAGAGAAAACTAATTTTTATCACGATCAATATTAGTGGTCACAACACACGCGTGCAAATTTTGTTATCTAAGTGAAAAAAATAATGTCTCTGTTCCATGGATTTGTATATGTGTCTTCTATTCACAACGATCATGTCAGTAACAGTAACAACCTAGAAAACAAAAAAAGTTTCAATAAAATAATAAATTTTAGGAAATTATTTTTTTTTTAATACTCACGATAACGGCATGAACATGTCACCGGACTGGTCGCACATGATCGACGTACCGGACTAATCGATCGGCTTCGAATAGGACTCGAATAACCTCGACAACATGGACTCGATGCTCGAGAACGACTCTACATTTATTAATCAAATAAAATCAGTTTTTTTTTTCTGTTCATAATTTAATATACATACCAATGAAGCGCCCCGTTTTGTACATGCTTCGCCCTTCAAAAGATAACAAAATAAATGTCATAGTTGATTAGTTTCTTTTTTTTTTCTTTTGTATTTTTATGAATAATTCCAACTAACAAAAAAAAAATTTACCTTAACAAGAACTCGTGAACCTTGCATTAATGCTGGCCATATATGATGATCAACAAGTGGTGCTGCATATTCTGAATCATAGCTACGTCGATATCTTAATTAGATAAAGATAAATAGAATTAATTTTTTTTTTCAAAAATTTTATTCAATAAATTTTTACTGACTTAGTTTCATCAAATACTTCAGCGTCGGTTGCAAATGCAGTATCTATTGGATAAACAAGACATGCCATATGCCAAGCAATACGACATGCTTCTCGTATATATGTATGAACCAAAGAATATGTTGTACCAAGTGGTAAACTTAATCGAGGATTACGATGTAAATTATCAATTACTTCCTTTATTAAAAAAAATATATTTTTTTTTTGAATAAATTAACAAAAAAAAACTAATCTTCTTACCGATATAATATTTGTTAATTCAAAATAATCAAGATTTCGATTAATATAATCTTGAATAGCATCTTCAAGTGAATCACAAGCTGAAACTGTAATAGACAATTGAGAACGAACACGTAATTTCCATTCAACAAAACGACGTTTTGATACTGAAAAAGCTTCCTTAAATTATATATAATAAAAATTTAATTTTACTAAAAACATTTCTTTTTTTTTTTTTCTTTTTTATTACTTGAATTATATTAAAACATATACGTTGATTCATTGTATAATCATCGGATACTCGTCGAAGTAGATCCATAGCATCAAGTCGTTGTCGTGCATATAAATCATTAAAACGTTGAATTAATGTATTTTCACGAATTTTTTGTAAAGAATCATTCGATGATAATGAAATTAATGAACGTGCTGGTGACACTGAACGTCGTCGTACACAACTAACAAAAAAAAAGATATTCATAAAAAAATCAATGTTTTCTTTTTTTTTGTTTTTGAGAAATGTCTTACCTAGGAATCGGTGAAAGAGATCGAGCTCGTGAACATCTTTGAGCACATTCAATATCATTACGTATACGACGAATTTCTCGTTCGTATTCATCAATGAAAATTGATCGTGGTTTATAACGTTCGAGTGAAAGTCGAAATTCAGCATTACTTAATCTATTAGAAAAAAATCTTTTTTTTTTTTTTCTTCATTTTACTCTACGGAAATATATTTACCGTGAGCGTAAATTGGCCAATTCAGTTTCGTTAAAAATCTTTTCATCTGTTGATTTATACCGTTCATCAATAAGTTCAGCCCGTGTTTGTTCGAGTCTAAAGAAAAAATAATTCTTTTTTGATAAAAAATTAAAGAAAAATTATTTAATTCTATGTACTCGGCTTCGAGCCGAGCATTGTCAACATTGGCATGACGTAAATCGAGTTCAAGTCCACTTAAATTTCTTTCATATTCATCAGCCAATGTTCGAAATTCAGCATCTGTATGAAGATGTGAATATGGATAACGCCACCAAGCCAATGGACATAAATCCGAACCGGTATTGCTTAATAAACCATTGAGATAGGATGCTTCATGGCTAAGAAATGGTAATAAACGTGCCTTGATTGTCGCTGCTCCACCATAGACACCGCCTATTAGATGAGGGATAATGGTAGAGTAATAGGGAAGAAAAAAACAAGATAGAAAAACTCAAATGAATGTATTAAAATGAAAAAAATGTTTGTTGTTATTCCCCGCCGACAGAAGCTGATATCACCTGGTGCTTGTAGTTCAGAGCAAATCAAACAATGCACAAAGTATATCAGCCATTTCGCGCAAGATTTCTATGTGTGTGTGTGTGTGTGTGTGTGTTGTGTGTGCATGATTATTATGTGTAAGAAAAAGAAGATAAAATGGAATGAACGTTTCCATCTTACTCAATTGTCGCGCTCGGAGAAACCGCGCGAGTGAGCGACTGAACGAGAGAAAGACCGAGCACATAATAGTAAAAAAAAGAAGGAGAGAAGAAGAGATATAGAGAAAAAAGTCTGACACCCGGAAGAAAGCATTTCCATTTGACGACGATGCGAAAAAAAAATGAGACCGACTTCTTTCTCCTTCTTTCCGTCTTTCTCTCTCTCTCTCTCTCTTTTGCTCTCTTTTTCCCTCTTTTGCACATCATGCACGATGGTTGAACAATGGTGATGAGATTTTTTTCTTGTCATGGCGCAGCTCGATCGAGCTTTTTGCGAGTTTCAATTAGAGAGACAAGAATAGCGGCAAGACAAGAAAAATATAAGATGAGAAGGGAAGACAAAAAAAAAGATGTTCTCAACTTGAGAAAATTGATTGTCACATAGAAAAGAAAAGAGAATATGCTCACAAGAACGGAAAATCGAATAGTTTTTTTTTTCTTTAATATTTTTTTTTTTGCTATATACTATATTTATATAGCTCACTTTGTTATTAGATGCCTGTTTCAAGATGAAACTTCTATTAGAGAATATAGTAAATGAATCTATCATTATCAAATTCTATTACTTGTTTTTTTTTTCTAATCTAAATCTAATGAATAATTATATCTACCTTATTTTCAATCTTGCTGTCGCAACAAAGAGAAAGGTTCAGTCAGGGCGTCTGCTTGAGCGAGCTCGTCAGGGTTGTGTTATATGTGTGTGTGTGTGTGTCAAAAAAAAAAAGAAAAAAAAGAAGAATAAGACTCTTGCCACTGCCATAACCACTACAGCGACTATTACTTCTATTTATTTTTTGTCTCTTTCTCTTCTTTTTATCGTCGATGACGTTGGTAACTTCTTTGTGTTACTAACATCCCGTGTTTCAGAAAATGATGATGATGAAAAAAATGCATACAACGGGAGGGAGATCGCTTGAATTAGCGCTCTTTCATTCATTCGTTCGTTCGCTCAAGTTTTTACTGATAATGCTGATGCCGATAGAAAATGAAAAGAACTACACATACACACATACACCGAATGACAGAATAAAACTAGTCGTTGTATAGTAAACTCGTTGTTACTTATTTTTTTTCTCCGTTTTTTTTTCTTCTCCTTTTTCTTCTATTCTTCTTTTTCTCTTGATAAAAATCTGTTGTTTGTATTTCAGACGGCGGCAGCGAACCGAATGGAAAAGAATATAACTTTACTCATTCCCTTTTCTACATTGTGTACGGCGACGCCTAGCGCTTAGCCCCGAGGCAGGAAATGTGCACGGGAACGACAATGAAAAGGAGGGAAGAAGAGAGAGAGAGAGAGAGAGAGAGAGAGAAGACGAGGGTGAGTGGGTGTTCCTGTTCTAGTAACGAATAGAAAGAATAGACTACGGGGAGATTGAACGCGGGCATGCATCGAACAAAATTGTCGCCTCTGCTTAATTATGGATGACGGAAAATGGAAAGAGATGGAAAAAAAAGAAGAAAAGAAATAATAGCATGCCGTACTAATCCTCAATGCTGTATGAGATGATAATCAGAAAGATGCATACTCACAAACAATCATCACAAAATAGACGGTTAGACAGATAGAAAAAACTGACAGATACGATGTTATGTGCATGCGACTCACTATGGACTTACAAGTTGGGCGTAGTGCAATAGTGCTACACGCTACTATTCATTTTAGGTTGCATGCAACAAGCATTATCATCCATCTTTCTTTCCCCTCTCTCTCTTTTTTCTTCATTTTTTTCTTACAATGCCTTCGGGCCAGATTGGTTTAAGTCTTTTTCGTTGACTTACTCCTACAAAACAGCCTAAAAGCTCATTAGTCTAATTGTCTATCATCGTCTACAAGACATTGGAAAACGACTCGAGTGTCATCCGTTGTTGTCTGTGTTGTGTGTACGTTGTCGAGTAGTCAGATCTATTTTGCTCGGTTAGATCGAAAAAAAAAAGAAGGCGGGAGGACTAGTCTTGTGCGCACACATGCTAGTTGATTGCATGACTTCCGGCCTGTCCGTCATGATAATGGAGATGCAAGAAGCCAAGTGAACTCAAGAGGAATTGATAGAGACTTGTGGAAAATATAAAAAGTATGAATTTTTGATGAGAAAAAAGGTCAAAATCAACTATAGTTTGACAATTATAATATGAGATGATGAATTTATCAATTCAAGAAAGCTAACAAAATAAATTGATGCATAAAATGATTGTCTATGAAGCAAGAAATACATTAAATGATGAATTCATATTGCGTTTGAATCATAAAGTCTTCTAGAATATTATCCTCAACATTATAAATGTTCAATGATGAGTTCTTTTTCTTCTTTTTCATATCAAATGTGTTAGTTCGCACAGTAATCATCTGCATCAACTACGACAATTACAAAACAAAAAGAGAAAAAGAAATTAGCTTCTCTCATGCATGAGGTGTGACGAGCTTGCCCTTGAATAACGTTATATTATTCTGTTATTGTTATTTAAAAAAAGAAAAAATCTAGTTTTAGTTCTTCTTCGATGTTTTCTAGTGCTTCCTACATACACACACACATAGAGGGTTTCTTTCGATTAAATATTATGTATATACATATATATATATATATATATATATATGTTGTTTTGTCTACTACAATAAGGATGATCATGGCTTTTTTTGGTTAGAATAAGCTTTTTGTTTATTTTTCGATACAAAAATAGAACAATGGTATGTAAAAAAAAATTGAATATTAATTCTTACCTTCAGCTGAAACCAAATTAAGAAGTTTAAATAGTTCTCGTTGAACACGTGCATTTAGTTCAATAATATCGATACATCGCGATACATTCGCATCACATGAATTCAACTAAACAAAAAAAAAAAATATCAAATACAAAGAAAGTAGATCGATATTGTTTTTTTGTAATTTTAAAAATTAATGCAATATTTCAAAGTTTTCTTGTTCCTTTTGTCAATACTTTATTGAAATATATTCTACTGGTTTACTATGCAAACATTAAGTAACTGGTTATCAGCCACCGGTCACACATTTACATCAGTATACAACTGCTTCTGTCATTGTTATTTTTAACACTCACCGTATATGTGTCATTGAAACGAGAAAGTTTATCTTGGAGTAAATTGAACGATGACATATCATTTAAACGACGAAGAAAGATTTTTGCCGACATAATTGACTTGATTTTCACACTTTATTGTTATTGATGTAATTGTAACTGTTGTTCTCTTGATGGTTCACTTTTCAATACGAATATGTTGGTTAATGACCAATGATGAAGAATACAGCAGGAAAAAAAAGGGCGATCGAAAAAAGAGAAAAAAAAAAGAAAGTATTGAAAGAATTTCGATTCACACAAACCAAGCAGAAAAGAACATTTCAACCACCGGCGACCACATTAAATAGAGTATGGGAGAGAGAGAGAGAGAGAGAACAAGGGAAAGAGAGAGAGAACAAGCTTTTTTTTTCGTTTTTGGTACAAAAGAAATCACACATATATGTAATAAGGTGCTGCTGGTATCTGACATCGAACATCAGTCAACAACAACATAGGCATCGATCAATAGAAAAAAAGGAGGAAGACGAGAATGTTGTTGTTGTGGCTTTTACGAGTTTGTTAAAGTGCGGTAAAAAAAGAAAAATGAGAATGAATAAGGAGGAGTAGCAAAAAAAAGAATTAAAAAAAAAACTTCTCACACTCTTTATTTTAGTTTTGATGCACACAATGAAGATGAAGTTTTTCTATGTATTGCAACAAAAGATTCTTGTGAACGAAACATCATACATACGATTCCTCACTTTTTCGTTTATTTATAATATTGATATTAAAATATTGACCGTGTGCATGATTTCAGTTTTTTTTTTTTTTCGTGTCATCGACATCTTTTCAAGGCAATTCTAGCTTTACCATTGGTATGCAATGCCAATGATTTAGCAAACTTTTTTTTTTATAATGCATATGTCGAAGTATGCATCAAGGTTATCTATTAACAAGATGTGGATAGAAAAAAGAAAAAGTTGCACAATAATCAATACAATGAAAAAAACTTTAATAAAGCTTATTAGTTCGATCTTAAAGCTAATTAGAAAAAAAAGTACACTCATTCAACTATAGTATTCAAAGCTGTAAACAAAATTAAGTGATTAAATTAAAGAAGATTCTTTGAACAAAAAGAAAAGAAAAGTTTTCATATTTATATTTTAAATACAATTGATTAATATAAAAGATTGCTTGAGCAAAAAAAGAAAAAAAGGTTAAAATTTCAATACTAAATGACAGCTAAGTACGTTTCCGTTTTCATCCTATTGAGTTATGTTGAAGCAGTAGATGGAATTGAAGTGCGACATAAACATTTTCAATTATTCAAGCTATTTAAACAATTTAGTGTTTGTATAAGATTTTACTCGTCGTTAAGAATGTAAAGCATTGCACTCATACAACTATTCTGAAAGAAGACAACATATGGTTGATAAAATGAATTTGTTCTACTAGTATCTGATTACTAGTACTAATTTAAGTTGTTTTTTTAGGCAAATAAAACGAACAAAGTTCTAACTAAAATGTTGATATATTTAAAATAAACATACAACAAACTTGATTCTAATTATCATTAATAATAAATCATTTTACACATTTATTTTATAATATTTTTTAATGATTTGTTCAGAAAAGCAGCAAACATTATAATTATTGAATGCAATATAATCTTTATTATTATGTCCGAAGTATTACACATGAGAAAAACAAACAATATTTTCCATTATTCAATAAACTGAATGATTCAAATTTATATCTATATCCTTAGGAGTAATCAATTTATGTTTAAAAAAATTTATTAAATCCAAAAATAAATTCTAAAAGATTTAAATTTAAATTTAGTTTAAATTTATTTAAAATTTGAATTTTGTCAATTTAAATTTAAAATAAATTATCAGAAAAATCCCACCTCGACCCGTTTTACACATTGTTAATTTCATCATATCAATTATAAAAGTCTGAAGATGAAAATAAATTAAACTTTTTTTTTTCTTTCATCATATTGATCGAACAATACATTTATAGAAATAAGCTAATATAAAATAAGTTAAAATCAATATTCATTTGTATTGTAAATAAAAATCTCCTAAGGCAGTTCAATATTTCAATAATTCTATTTCAACGATATCAAAAAAAAAAAGTCGAATTAATCTTTTTATAGAAGAATAAAAAAACAAGAAAGAAACAGACACAATATGAATATCAATAACAAACTGATCAATTGCAATTGTTCTTAACGTTTGTTTTTTGTTGTTATCAAAAAAAATATGAAAATAAGACTTTTTTTTTGATGAAATTGTATATTTATAGAACAGAGTTTGATGCATTCTTCATTTTACTACATCAACTCGTTACATATAGACATTGTTTGACCAATGCTCTATTTAAGATGTACAACTACAAAAAAAAAAACGAAAAATCGAATAAAAATCCTAATTTATTTTTTCTTTTTCTGTTATTCAACAATAGTTCTTGTTCGTTGTCGACGAATTTCATTATGTTTAGCAATTTGAAGACGTAAATCTTGCAAGCCACGTTGAATTTCATTTAATAAAGATTCTTGTTCTGCGGCAAACTTTTCTTTTTCAGTAGCAAAACGTAATTTTAATTCATTTTTTTTAACTTGAACAGCATCATGTGCTTGTTGTTGGAAACGCATACGTTCTGATTCTCGATCATTATGATGAACTTGTGTTATAAATGGATTTTCTGGTGTATGTTCAATTCGTAGAACTTTTTTAACCCATTCATAGACATCATAATCAGCATGCATTAATTTATTAAGTAAAAAATTACGCATCATTTGAAGTTTACTGACAACATTTCGACGACTAATTCGCTATACAAATTCAAATATGTTTATTATTAAAATCAAACAAAAAAAAGAACAAGAATAAAAAAATTACCCGTGGATCAATATCACCATATTTAATATGCATTCGAATACGAGCAGTTAACTTAGCAACTAAAAAACAAAAAGAAATTTACAATGAAAAATAAATCAAAAGAATTTTTATTATTTATAATTATTAAATGGAAGACTACCGGGATTGATCTTGATTAATCTATTGTTAGCATAGAATACATTTGAACTGTATCGAAAGAAAGATATCATTTTAGAGGGTCAGTCCCGATTCTCATCTAGTCTTCCGACCTAAGTATCAATCTCATTCTCACCTTCAGTCACGTATCTATTGTCAATATAATTTTCTGTCTCATGACAAAATGTATAGTAGGATTTAGAGGAAAATCTTGAAAGCTGCTGGATTATTTTGTTATAATCTCTACATGATAAATATTAAAAGAAAATAATCCTAATATAAGACTTTATAGAAAACAAATAAATTGAAAATAGTTCTTAGCATTTTAAAGTTAATTAGAAATAATTCTTGATGATATCATTTTTTTTCTATAAATATATGTTAATTTCTCTTGTTTTTTTTTAATGAAATAATGTGAAAAATGAACTCTGGTCATAATGGTTTACACGAAAAAATTACTCGTTTTCTTTTTAATTTTGAAGAATTTTTTCGTCAAAAAAACCTACGAAAAATATTCACAACTCGTAATTGATGAGAAACTCAAAAAAATTTAATTGACAATTATGAAAATAACTAGACAATCTGATTTTTTATTTTTATTACGAATAGAAAAAAAAAAGAACATCGTTAGAATATTCTAATCACGAATGATCGAAAAGTTTTTAGACAACATTTTTTGTTCGGTTTTGACTCGCTAGCAAAAATATTTCCGACGAGTGAAAAGCTATGAATTAGGATGGGGTTGGAAATTTTAAAAATAATGAAATAATCTTTGAAATCCTCTTTAAAAAAATTCGTTTGAATTGAACTATTCATTTTGACCTGTTTGAAAGCATTTCAGACGAGTCAAAAACTATAAGTCACAACAAGAATTTGAATATGCGTTTAGAAATATTTTTTGAAAGACCTGAAAAATTATTTTTAATAGTAATTTAACCGTTTTTTGTTTTTATTTACTCTATAAATCCCCTTTCGAACATGCGAAAAACTATCGGAATCGATCGTTTTGTGGAGGAGGCAGTTCTCTACAAAATTTGATATTAAACTAAGCTATAACTTTTGCGCAAGTGAGACTACAAGCATTTTTACAAGAGTCTCTTTCAACGTAAAATGGTTATTGATTTTTGAAAAATGAATATTTACAAAAAATGAAAATTAAAGTGTTCTGTCGAAACCCTCAAATAGTGCATTTTGTATGGTAGCTTCTGATATATAAATAAAGATGCAAACTTTTAATTTCGAATTGCAATAGTGAAAATAAGAAAATATGCGGAAAAATTTTCCGTTCAAACTATTTCTTTTTTGACTTTTCAAACGTTATTTTACTATTCTCGAATAAAATATTGAGACAAAATTTCTAAGTTCCATCCTAACTCATAATTTTTGACTCATCGAAATATTTTCTAGCGAGTCAAATATGAATAAACATTGTTCGATTACTCGTTAGTTATCTTCATTTTCTAATATTAAAGCTGTCAAAATAAGTTATACTCAGTGTCAAATCTTTTTCTTTTGTAAAAACAAAAAACTCACTAAGAACTTCATATGATGATTGATCTAAAGGATGACGTTGAACAACTTTTACTAAATAATCCGAATAATATTGTTGAATTTCAGCCTATTAATTGATTTCATTAGTAAAAAAAAAACAGAACAAAAAAAAAACTAAATGACATACTCGAGTAGCATATTCGAGAGTAAATACATGTTGAACAACATCATCAGCACTAGAATAATTAATTTCAAAATTTTATTATGTAGAACATAGAAAACAAAACAAAAACTACAAACGTTTTTAATTCTTCAGAATTTTCAAAACCAGGTCGTAAAATTTTACTTAAATCAAAGTTTGGATACGGATCAATATCACCTAACAAAACATAATCAAAAAATGAATATTATTTAAAAGAAAAAAGTCTTCATTAAAATCTATTCAATTAATACCTGTTTCCCATTGTGGTCTTGGTTTATACATATGTGCAGGTAATACACGTTTATATTTTCCTACAATACCCGGTGGTATTTTTGAAGCTGATCGTATCCATAGAATTCTATGAATTAAATTTGTTTGATTTTTTCCTAATGATTGAAAAATCAATGATGGTACTATTTGTTTTGTTATTACTGTTAACATCTAGATAAATGAAGCATAAATTTTTTTTTCTCTCATATTTTTTTTGTGGTAACTAAAAAAAGAAAAAAAAAACAAGAAGAATATGTCTTTGTCTCTTACTCCTTTTGTAAAGCGGAAAAAGAATGAAGAAAAAAAAGAAAACCCGACTGATCAACAATGAAAAGCTTGGTTTATAATTTTAATTAGTTAGTCAATTTAAAAAAAAAAATTTTTCTTTTTTTTTGTTCGTTTAATCAACATCAAGATCTAAATCAGATTGATGTTGTTGTATACTACCACGAGCACCATTTGATAAATTTGATGTCAATGATTGCATGAGATTTTCAAATGGATTTGATGATGGTGATGAAGATTTTTGTTTAAGACCGAAAAATAATGTACCAATTCTATCAACATATTGAAGTAAAGTTGAATCACGTTCAAGTGATGGTTTATATGCATTAACCAATGATGAAAAACAACGAGTCGTTTCGGATGATGGTAATCCATCTAAATAGAACAATTTTTAATTTCATAAAATTAAACAATAATAATATCCAGAGATTAGATCAAACTAGACCGAATAACGAAATTAACTTTCAACAAATTCTCTATGAGATAATAATAGCAAAAAAAAAAAATAAGTAAATAGGACACATCGTTAATGGCTGATCTTCCGATTCTATCTTTGATAATAACTTTTATTAAAATATAATGTTATAGAATTTTGTTTTATAAAATATATGTTTGAACAAATTGTTTATAATCAGTTAATCTATATAAATTATTGATAAACGTTACTAAGATTTAACAGTCATCTGCTGTTTTTATACGACGGAAATAGACGTTAACAAAAGCATTTGCCTTGATTTCAATTAACTTTATAACATGCAATGTAAAAGTCTTTGGAAAAATGTCAAACTCTTTTAAACCATATTGCCAATTTCTAAATCTTTGCAATTTTTTAACTCTGAAAAAAGTCCTTGCAACGTCATTTTCTACTGATTTTTATAACGTCGTGCTCTTTTCGATGGTGTAATGGAAGTAAATTTACCGTTGATTTTTATACCAAAATATAGCTTTTTCTGAAAGAAACTGTATAATTTGGTCGTTCTTACTAATTAATCGTTTTGCAGTAATAAAAAATTTTTGTTGAATTGTTTTTTATCTCCTAAATTTCTGGAAATTGTGATTGATGTTCTTTGAAACTGACCGTTCTTGCAAAAGACTCTATTCTACAAAAAATTCATCAAAGCTGATAATAATAGAACTTTTGATCGGCTACATTTTAGTGTATCCTTTTTTTATTTATGTAATTCTAAATGATTGATGAATAGAAACTCTTCAATTTACAAAAACTTTTTCTCCAATAAAAACAAGTTTCATTGATTTAGAAGTTGACAATATGATTTAACAGAGTATGACATTTTTTCAAAGACTTCAACATCACATGCTATTTTATCATTGTTTTAGAAAAAATAATATTGTAAGTGACAATTTGTTTTTAAATAAAAAAATTTGTAAAAGATTATTTTGATAGAAACAAATAATTAGCTTGTCGAACGAGGAAACCGTCTGAAGTGATATACAGCATTCGAGCTAATTGTGCGCTTTCGTTAGACTAATCAAATTTCTGTGTCAGCTTTAGGCATATGTCTAAAAATCCAACAAAAAAAAGTTTCAACGTCAAATTTTTATCCAAAGATAGGTTTAATGATCCACAGAATATCTTGAAAATTTTAGCCGAAAAGAATGGGTTTTCTCTTGTAGAGATATTGAGTTTTCCCGTAAACTAAATATGGTACTTTCCTGTTATCCTGACCAGTCTCATCCTCAACTCTGCAATGGTCGGGATAACAGGAAAATACCTAAATTAGTACTAAAAATTCTTGGAAATAAATACTTTTAGGCTTTTAATAGTCTCATCAAGATGTTCTTATACGACCAATATGGGCTCAAATGTCGGGTATCAGTTCGGATGCTTCTTTCGTAAGAAGCAGTGTTGTGTACAGATTTTCTGTTCCGAAGAGGTGATTTAAAAGTCTGGAAGGATCAATTCGATCTTCAAGTGGGCGTCGCTTTCTCGATTCTCACACTAGTAAGAATAGAAATAGACTAACTGTGTAATGAAAGGCTGTCTCTTGTTTTGAAATAATCTCTTCTATAATTAACTTATTAAATATATATATTATTTGAATTCTATGAAAAGAATGTTACTTATCTATAATTCATATATAATATTTTTAACTTAATTCAAGTTTATTTTAAAGAAATTTATTTGAATAGAAAACTTAGAAATTAACATCGCGAAGAATAGAATACATTGTATCATTGATAAAAAAAAAAGAACTAAATGAAATAAATATCCAACAAACATGAAACACAACGGAGAATCTTAGATCTTATCGTTTGAATTATTTAATTAAAAGCAAATTTAATAAACTCGATTGTCTCAATTCAAATAACGAGAAATAATTTATACAAAGGAACATTTTCAACTGATCAATCACATTTGAATGGCAGTCTCTACATATAAGACAGACTCCATTGATATATGAAAAACTTCAAAAGAATAAATCCTCTCAGACCTACTGTTGAGGTTTTTCATATCTTAATAGAGTCTGCCTGATACTCCGAGTCTGAATTCAAAAGTGATTCATCAATTGAAAATATTTCCTTGTTAGTTTCAATGCATTCATATTCTTACATAAAAGATCAATTATCTAGATTTATTTCCTAAAGCAATTTAAATACACTAGAAGAAATATATCATCTTAAAAAAAGAACTCAATTATTAGTCTCATTTGTACCTTCGAAAAACAAAAAGAAAACCAAATTTTACCTGATCGATGAATTGGTTCTCCACTAGCTACATTATTATTATTAATTGGTGTTTTAACAAGAATTTTTTTTAAACATAATAAAAGAAACCAAAGAAAATTTAACATTGGATAACCAATATTAAATGGTCCTGGCGGTTGTTGTCGAATTTTTGGATGTTGTTCAACATAAGTTACAAAAACAAGATAAGCTGTATGAAAATTACGTAGTAATAAATATTGTAAAACAGTTTGTGCGATAAATAAATCAATTTCAGATGGATAACCAAGTGTTTGATGTGCTTCAATAAGCATTATTGCAAATGAACGTCCATCATACGAACGTAAATAATGATAACGACTGTCTTTATAATTTTTTTCTTGTTCCCATAGTATACGTGCAAAACATTCATGTAATTTTGGATGACCAAATTTATGATAAATTCGACGTTTTGATATTTGTGTTGATGAATTTGATTCAGTTAATGTTGAAAGTATTGATGTTGATAATGATGAATTTGATTCTAAATGAAGTATAGGTAATTGTTCATCTTCTTGTTGTTTATATGATATATGTGATGACCAACGTAAAACACTACAAGCAAATTCTGTTCGTTCATCATAATTAGATTTTAATAATTGAAATAAATTACAAATTTCTTTAAGAAGATTATCAGTTAAATCATTTATATTCGAATTATTTAATGTTTCTGTATAAGATTTACATAAATCATAACCACTATTTAATTGATTATGTTCAAGAAAATAACAAGCTGATTCAAAAAGAAATTTTAAAATATCTTCACCATTTGTTGATGAACGAAGACGAACATAGATTGTACGACAAATTTGATGAGCTTGATAAAAATCTTTATTTTGTTTACATTGTTCTAATTTATCATAGAGACGTGATGGTGAAGCCATGATTTTCGTTTTTTATTTTGTCTATCGATGAATATACTCGACAGAACGACCTATAATAATAACAACTAACTAAATTTATGTTTTGTCCGATTGAGAAACGATTGATGATGAGTCATTATATATTCATTGGATTTTTCTTTTTCATTATATTAATTAATATACATAAGAAAAATTCTTGTTTGAATTAAAATTAAATTCGAAAAATATTAATACAATGTAAATATTTTTATGAAAAATCAAAAATATCTTCATACGACATCTATTTATTCGGTTTGCACAGGTGAACAAATCAAATTGTTGAGAACGATAAAGCTTTGTTTCATAAGGAACAGTTTCTTTGTTTCATTGCCAATGACCTTTTTAATTCAAATGTAAAATTTAATGTGTTCAGTTTGATTTTAAAATAACTTATTTATTAAATTATGGGAAAACGAGGACGTCCACCAAAAAGAAAATCTGTTACCAGTACTACAACAAAAGTTGATCAATGTTATACTATATTAAGTAGTGATGAAGAATCTGGTAAGAAAGAAGAAATATTACGTTTACCATCTCCAAGCCAACGACGAGGAATAGGAAATGAACGCGATGAAACTGTTATTATTACACCACCTGATCGTACAGCATCTTTGACAAACAATATTGAGAAAAATACACCAACAACACGAAGTAATAATAATACGAAAAAGAAAATTACAATTAATCATAATGACAAAAACAGCGATGCATCTGGTGATACTGATGCAACGGAAGTGTATGTACAAGCTTTTCTTTTTTCATCGAGATATTTCTATAGAAAATTTAGCTATAGAATTATGATAGCTGATTGCTATGCTTATCATTAGAATCTTTATTAATCGCATTGATTAACGGTATTATCTGAAAACGAAATTCATTGTGAAGGTTAGAGTCCCTTGGGGGAAAGTTCCAAATTCCGAAAAATTCTGTTTGTTCTTCCCATTCGATATGCAGGATTGTCTCAAACATTCGTGATCGGAATCTTCTGAAAATAGAACGATACAAGTGTAATCAGATAATATACGTATTATTTGGAGTCGATAAATGTCTGTGTCTAGACATCAGACGGTCATAAATAAGTGATTGAAGATGATGTTCTCTATATCAAAATTGAAAACGGGTCAAAAACATGTTTCATAGTTTAGAAATAATGATATTAGTAATGCAGTTTGAAATTTTCAATCGGCATCTACTTTTCTATAAATGATATTGAAGATCTAATGAATTTGCGTGCCTATAAAACTGTGGACACTGCCAAAGCTGGAAAAAAAAGATCAATTTCTAAATAAACATCCTATGAACGCTCATGATTACTTTTATTTATACTTATATAAGATGTTTTCGAAACAAATATTAAGATAACTATCGTTAACAAACTGAAAATTGAGGTAAATGCACGAGAACATAATCCGAGGTCTGATCTTTGATAAATAACAGGTTTTTTTTTATTTAGCCCCTCATTTTTTCCAAAAATTTCTATCATTTGGTTTGAAAGAGCATGCCAAGATGCAGGCCATAACAAAGTTCTTTTTTTTTTAATTAAGCGTGGTTACTATTATATAAAATAGTGCTTTCATAATTAGCGCCATTTTGTTTTTGAGACATTGAGCTTTTCTTCCTTCAAAAAGTAAGAATTTAAAGAAAACGGACTCTGTCATTTTTAACCCTTGTTAGTTGAATATCGCGCGAAAACGTCATGGCATATGGCTGAAAATTTTACCATAGTTTCTTCACTATAGTCTCAATATATCTTGAAAATTTCATGCGATTTGAATGTACTCATACAAAAATCTAGACTAATCGATGTTTAAATTCTAATAAAAAAATTGATTCTTGTTTTTTCTTTTAATAGATATTCGGTTAATAATGATGACAATGATGAGGATTATAATGAAACACCAACAAAAATTTCACCACCAAAACGTAAACGTAAACCACCAGTTATTAAAGTTAATCATGATCTATCAGAAAATAGTGATGATGATTTAACTTATTCACGACGTTCAATAAATATAAAACAAAAAAAACGTCAAGAAACATCATCATCTTCATCATTATCAAGTGATGATAGTCAATCACGAAAACGTGCTCGTCCACCGATACCAACATTTAAACGAGCACAAGCAAAAAAAAAGAAAAAAAAATTAGATGAAACATCTGATGATGATGATATTATAACTGATGAAGATTATAATACAGATGTTGAAAAAATGGATGATAAAGCATTAATTAAAAAAACTGAACGACGTATGTTAAATGATGAGGATTTAACAATAATGACAAAAAAAGCATTAGAAGATGAACGACAACGTGTACAACGTATTCAAGAAAGACAATCACAATTACCTCCATCTTCACAAATTGTTATTGATGATGATGATGATGATGATGATAATAATAATAATAATAATAATATTGATAATAATGTTAAAAAACAAGATCAAGAAAAAGAAACTAAATCATTAATTTTTGAATATGATTCAAATACAAGCGAACCACTTATTTGGGTACTTCCTGAATTAATATCTAAAATGAAACCACATCAATTGGATGGAACTATGTTTTTATGGGAAAATGTTTATGAATCAGTTGCACGAATTAAAAAAGATAATACTGGTACTGGATGTATTTTGGCTCATCATATGGGATTGTAAGTAGAATTTCTTTTTCTATCAATTTTAATAGAGTTATATTATTCGAACTAATGGAAAACAACTGTCATGAGGGTAATCTTAAATCACAGTGACAAATTTTCAAGAGATCGAAATTATATTAATTTAATCAAAGTAAACTCATTGTAGAAGATGATTAGGTGTTGTGAAATGATAGTTTATTGTTCCCAGCATATTGCATTTTTTAATAGAATGCCGAGAATAGTCAATCATAAAACTATCAGACCATTTCATCTGTTTCTTTAATGAAATAAGAATAATGAACCTGATGGTTTACATGTAAGCGATGTAAACAACGCGCTTTTACCATGGTTGTATCTTGAGACAGGAACAACGTTAATATCTGAAACTTTCACAATTAGCTATTCTCATTGAGACTTATTTCTATGCAAAGTTTCAAACAGGAATTCGAAAATCCGTTTTTTCTCGTGTTTCTCAGAGAACCTACAACATTGTATTGAAAAATGCAATGTGTTGACAACAATAAACTATGGGCCCGAACTCTTCTTGAGGTATTTATAATACATTAGGATTTACATGATGCACATGTTTCTGACTCAAAAGTCATTAGTGAGTTGGAGGTAAAGATGTTCGGGACCGGAACCACTAGAAAACAAGTTATCGGGACCAAAAAAAACGTTGGTTGTGCATATCTCTAGTTGAAAGACTGCTCTCGTAAGCTTTTATATAATTTCATATTGTTACATTTTACAACTTGATCGAATGATTTCGAATTACATGTTGACATTGACTATAATCTTTTGTTCGGATCGATAACTAATCATTCATATGATTGATCGTACGTCTTAGGTAAGAGATATAAAAACATTTAAATAATTTGTCATCATAATTTTTGAGAGCACAATCATATTAAAAAAAATTGTTGAAATCTATTTTTATAATAGACACAAAATGTGATTGTAGATAATCAATCGATTTATTCATTTGATTCTGTTGAATTTTTTTTAAATAATCAGTTAATAGATAAAATTCATCATATTCATATTTATGTTATTTTTTTAGAGGAAAAACATTTCAATTAATATCATTTCTACATACAATATTTAAACATAGTGATATAACATGTACACGTACTTGTCTTATACTTTGTCCTGTTAATGTTATATCAAATTGGGCAGCTGAATTTTCTCATTGGTTAGTAGGTGTTCGTCCATCAATAAAAGTTTATCAATTTTCATTATTTAAAACAAAATCAGCACGTTGGGAACGTTTGGAAAAATGGAATGATAAAGGTGGTGTTATGTTAATGGGTTATGAAATTTATCGTCGTTTATCAAATGATGCTGATTATAATTTTTTTTTATCAGATCCAGGTCCAGATATAATCGTTTGTGATGAAGGTCATGTACTTAAAAATGCTAAAGCTGGAATTTCAAAAGCATTAAATAAAATTCGTACTAAACGACGTATTATATTAACTGGTACACCATTACAAAATAATCTTCGAGAATATTATTATATGGTTCATTTTGTTAAACCACATTTATGTAAATTTTAATAAATAGGTTTTTGTTTTTCAATAAATAAAGAATTTTTATTTAGTGGGTACTTATCGTGAATTTAAAAATCAATTTATTGATCCAATTCGTGCTGGACAACATAAAGATTCAAATATATATGCTGTACAATTAATGAAACGACGTGCTTTTGCTTTACATGAACGTTTAAAACATTGTACACATCGGTAAAACAAAATCTTTTTTTATTTCTACTTATTTTAATGATATTTTTTTTTTGTTTGTTTTTTTAGTCGAGATTTTAATGTACTTCGAAAATATTTACCAGAAAAATATGAATATGTTATTAAAATTTATATGTGTGATTTACAAAAAAAACTTTATAATAAATATTTACAAATTCAAAATATTGATCCATCGGGTTTGTTGTTTTCAATGATATTTATTTTTAATATTGATTTTTGTTTTTGTTCGTTTTGATTTAGCTGGTTTCAATACGGCAAAATTATTTGCTGATTATCAATATTTAATGAAAGTTTGGACAGTAAGATATATTTTTTTTTGCATTTAAAATTTATTTGACAAAATATATGATATATTTAGCATCCATGGTTATTACGACCACATTTTATTGATCGTTGGAAAAAACAACAGAAAAAACATGATGATGAACTAGATAAAATTGATCCATTTTTTGATGATATTTTTGCTGGATTATCAGATGATGATGTGCCCGCCGAAGATGAACCACAAAAGAAACAATTGGTATCAAATAAACGATCAGCAACAAAAACGGTATGTATAAATTTTGTTTTTGTATGATAAAATTTTTATTGATAGACGATATATCAGCATTGATCAATATGTAAGTATTCGTTCTGGGGATGAATGTTTAAATGAAAAGCTTGAGAGAAGAGTCTGACAGTTGCTCGTTCGAATACTTTCGCCCTACGACAGATTCTCATTGACGAAAATTTAGAGGAAAACAAAAACAAATTCGAATATATTAAGTTGTTCGACAAGATTGCATAAAAAAATTCAGAAGAAACAGCTACATTGAACAAGAATACAGAAATAGAAAGAGAATTTATATAGACAGTAATCTAATTGTTAACATTTATATATAGTTTTTCAATTATATTTTGTAGTTATTTGTTGATGATGATTGCATGAGGGTGCAGATGGAAAACTATTCTCTTCATCCCGATATCCACTCTCCTATCGTCTATAGAAGAGTTTAATTGATCAGTTTGGGCGATAATTCAAATGATTGATTTTATTGTGCATCACTCATTCAAAAGTTGCGATAGAATCTATTCGCTGACCAGCCGTCATATCATGCAACTATTGCAGATCTCCTGACGAGAAAAGCACGATAATGAGTAAATAGAGTGCGAGTTGATAGTCGTCTCATCACTGACCAAGCATGTACAAAGATAACAGGTTACTTCGTTTTTAGGGAGACTGGAATTTTCTGCCCGTTCTTAAACTAAACTCATTGATCCCTAAAAAAAATTTCTTTTTTTAGGAATCAATCAGATCAGTTTAAGGACGTGCTGAAAGCCCTAAAGGAATTTCAACCCGGCGGGAAAAAACACCAGAATTTCGAACCAGTCTGGAAATTCCGTGGGGCGAAATTCATATAACCCTTTTATTCTTCAAGACTGATAAGCAAAAGGAAAGTACATAATGTCTTAACAAGATTCCTTTCTCGGGCAAGCGAAATCAATTTTCGGATGAATGTCATCTTTCCAAATAGAGCCGCCGTGGTGGAGTGTGTACGCTGTTCAATATGTATCGACTATGTACTGTGTGCAAATCTCAGTACCATCACTCATGGAATATCATCGGACAAGTCACTTACGACTATTTGTCTCGGATAACCCGTTCGATAGCGTGCTGACTGCATTGTGACATACATCTGCTCCTATGGTTAGTTAATGTGTATAGAAAACTCAAGCAATTGAATGCAAGAATTCTACATTAGGCCAGCCTTGTATTCAGGACTACGTCTAGTCATAGTTGTAGTGAAAATATCGGACTATTGAATCTGTCGCTAGGCAACACCATATATCACAAGAGAATCTCAATTTGAATAATACACTATATATACGGTTAAACATTCGCTTGTACAATAATTTAGAAGTAAAGAAACGTTGTGACTTTGAATATAAATAATTATTAGTTATTTGTTGAATTTATATTATTTAGAGAAATATGTTTAAAATAAAAAAAAAACTGATTAAGTGTCATAAAGACAGACGATTCGAACTGAAATCTTTTTATTTTATAAAGCTTTTCTTGTTAATATAATATTGATTGATTAATTTGCATTGTAGAAAACTGGTGAATCAAACCATCATCGTCACAAAAATGATGAAGAAGATGGTAATTCAAGTTCAAATTCATCATCTTCATCTACTTCAGAATTTTTGGCTTTATTTAATAATACAAATTGGAAACAATATATATCTACATCTACATCTACATCATCAGCATCATCATTAGCACGTGCTTCAACAACAACATCATCATCTTGTTCAACAAATGTTCCATGTCAACAAGCAATGAATGATGAATGGTGGTTTTCATTTTTTGATGATACAGCTGAATATGATATTAGTTTAAGTGGAAAATTAACATTTCTTAAAACATTACTTACTGAATGTGAACAAATTGGTGATAAAGTTTTATTATTTAGTCGTTCACTTTTTTCACTTTCATATTTGGAACAATATCTTAAATATTGGGATTCAATAGCTAGTGGAAAAAAAATTCAAGCAGATGATTTTGATGCTAAAGTTAAACCAAATGGTCGATGGAAATTTGGTATTGATTATTTTCGTATTGATGGTTTGTATTTATCTATAATTAATTATTAAATATAGAAAGAAATGTTTGTTTTTGTTATTTTAAGGTAGTACAGATATTGCAACACGAACTAGTTATATATCAAAATTTAATGATGCAGCTAATATTCGTTCACGTCTTTTTATTGTTTCAACAATGGCTGGTGGTATTGGTATTAATTTAATTGGTAGTAATCGTGTAGTTATCTTTGATTGTAGTTGGAATCCTTGTAAGTAATAAGAAGAAATTCAAATTTATATCAAAGTTTTTTTTTTTTCTTCTTTGCCTTGTTCTAGCGTCGGATTTACAAGCTTTATTTCGTTCGTACCGTTTGGGTCAAAAAAAGGCAACTTATGTCTATCGATTATTAAGTAAAGGTTCTATGGAAGAGAAAATTTATTTTCGTCAAGTTAATAAACAAGCTATGGCTCAACGGTAAGATTTTTTACATGTTCATTAATAATATGTTGGGCATGCACAGACAAGAAAAAGACATAAGCGCGACCGATTGTTTCCGGTTCCACCAGAATCAGACTATCTTGCCTATGTCTAGACCATACAAAATGATTAAATCTATCTAGCAAGCCTTGAAACAGGTCACTTTTTCATGGTCTGGCCCGAGAATTGTTTAAGCCCGTCCGATCCGAAGGAAACTCTGTTTATAAAGGTTTCTTTGTCCAATGAAATTTGGAGATTACTTCGATAATTACCGATGTAATTATGAATAGGTAACTCGTATCATGATGAGTTTGATTAGTTCTGATTGTCGAAATTGAAATAAAATCAATACGAGATAAGTTGAATTGTTTGTTGACTCAAACGAACAAACAAAGTATGTGGTAATGTGTTTGAATCGAATAATGATCATCACGCATAACTCAATATCTTAGGATACAGAATTTTTTATTGACGTAAATCCGTGAGAAGAATATCGTATGGAAGAAGAATAGTTTGGATAACTTAAATTTGAAGGTTCATCTCCAAATTGTAGACATCAACAATTTTTTACTTCCTATCCACAGACTATTTTCAAATTTGTGTTATCTGACTGGAATGACAAAATCAAAAGAAGTTCTCACTCGAAAAAATAGTACAAAATCAATAGGATAATCCTTTTGTTTCAGAAAATGTTATAGTTTCCATAAATTCAGTTATTAGTCACGGTTGAAGAGTTAGACAATGTGCTATTTGTAGCTCCTACTCCTGACAATGATTTAATTTTGACACATTTTTTTTTTCTACTAATCACATTCTCAAATTAACTAACATAGTTTACACACTACAGAACATTACGTAGAAACACAACATATGATCGGTTTAACCAATTACTATAACTGATTGTATTAATCATACTTGAAATCTACATCGTTTTTCTATTGTAAAACTCTTTTAATAATTTCTATCACTTAAAAGAGGTATAAAGTTCAGTAAAAAAAAATAAAAGCATCGGGCTGGGCGGCCCATTTCAAGATCTGTTATTCAGCACTAAAATTGTGTAATACAAGAACACAATGTCAATGACCAACATGTCAAAGAAAAAACCAAATGTATGGGGCACAAGTTGGGTATTTGCTTTACTGAATATATTGACGTGTAGTTTGTCTTTACCCAGCATATGGATATGATGATATTGCTGTAAAATGAGGATATATAATATAGATTGATCATTTTTTCAAGAATGAAATCTATTTGTTTCTTTTTTTAGTGTTGTCGATGCTCAACAACTTGCTCGACATTTTACTGAATCTGAATTACGTGAACTTTATTCATTTAAAAATGATGAAGATGAACCACAAGAATATATATTACAAAAATTACCAGATGATATTATATTAAGAAATTGTGTAGAAAAAAATCCAACATTAATACAAAATATTCTTGAACATGATACTTTACTTGAAAATCATATTGAAGAACAATTAACACGTGAAGAAAAATATTATGCTATTAAAGAACTTGAACGAGATGAACGACAAGCTGAATATCAATCAGCAGTTGCTAAAACTTTAGCTAATCTTGCACATAATAAAAATAATAATAATAGTGATAATTTAAATTTTAATCAAAACTGTTCAGAAACAACATCAAATGATTCCAAAAAAGATCGAAAATTAATAATAGCACCACCAATAAATAATTATAATCCATATCAACCACCTCCACCAATGTGTGCACAAGCTCGTGCTGGTATATCAACAGCACACGAAGCTCGTGGTCTTGAACGTTTAACAGAATTATTATTTCCAAAGGAAGCTCCACCACTTCCACCTGGTAAAGCAGCTGAATTACCACCATTAAAAGAATTAACTGATATGCCTGTTTCAAAAGATGAAATAGCTGATATTAATCTTGATGATGAAGAATTTGATCCACGAACAAAAAAAGAAAAACAAAAAGCTTTATTACAAGAACAACGTGCACTTGTTAAATTATATAACGATAAAAAGAAATTATTAAATCCACCGAAAGTTCCAAAAGTTTTAAAACGTCCAAAAAAACTTCCATCAGTAAGTACATCATTCGTTACAAATCCATATCAATTTATGCCAGTTACACTCAATCCATTTGATATACCGCCTAGTATGCAAAAACGTCCAGATTAAATTTAAGATAACTTTTTTTTTCCTTTGTCTAATAATGTAGATACTTTAGTTTAAATGTGTGTCAGATGTATTTCAAAAAAAAAAACAATCTAAATTGTGAATTGCCTAGTCATTGGCACTGATTACTCTTTTCTGTGTTGTAAAATGTAGTAATAAGGTATTTACATTTAAAATTTTTCTTGATCTTTTTTTTGTTTTTGTTCTTTTTTCCTCACCGGTTTTTTTAACGATATAACTTGTTATTTGTTATCTCTTTCTTTTTCTTTTTCTAGCTGTAGAAATACATTAGGATTTGTTGTTTGTTAACATAGTCTTTTGTCAATAAATAAAAAAGTACTTGAATTGACATTTGTCTAGATAAGAAAAAAAATAAATAGTATAGTTATCGAAGCCTGCAAGAAACATTTTGATAATGTTATGGCGTTCATAAAGGTGTTTTTATTTATTGCCTTTGTTTTTGTCCAAAATATAGGATTTCTACAAGGACAAACAACATGTCGATTTGCAGATTTGTTTACTATTGATGATCTTGTTTATAATCGAAATGATGCTATTCATCAATTTAAAATGCATATGTGTTTATGGGAAGGAAGATTTGGCTATGGAGTTGGATATAATCATGAAACAGGTATAACATATGATGGTCACAAAATTGATTACACAACAGGTGATTTACATGAAAATTTACAATATTGGACGGCAGCATCAAAAGAAGCACTTCATATTAATATGTTGTCATTATATTTCATGGATAATATATATGGTCGACAATTTTTTGGTAATGCATCACAAGATGATATTGTACAAATATTAGAAAGAAAAATTGCATCATATAATGATTTTCATCGACGTTATCCTGGTTTCGGTGGTTTTTTGCCTTGGTTTGCTGCTAATGGTTCATCAATGAATTTACTCAATGGATGGGAATCTAAAGTACCTGGTCTTGATAATGGACAATTAATATGGAGCATAAAAATTTTAATTGAAACACTTAAAGCTAAAAACTTATTTAATTTAGCTGATAAATATCAAGAACGTATTGAACTTATGACACAAACATCAATTGCAGTATTTTATGAAGCAGAAAGAGGTGGTATTCGATGTGAATCAGGTATATTAGATATGTTTAATGAAAGTCAAATAACAAATCCAAATAATTATGTAACAAGAGGTACTTGTTTATTAGATGATCCATATGAAGGTATTTATTCGAAATTCATTTTTACTTTTTTTTTAAATTTTTTTTCAATATCAATTTGATTTATTTATTTATTATTTATAGGTGAATTAATGGCATATTTTATGGATTTATATGCTCCTTGGACATTATATAATTATACAATGAAAGAACGTGATCGTATTTGGATATATAAACGTGCTCGTCTTGTTCGTGATGAATATAATACAAGTATACAATCAATTAATATTACACAAAAACAAGTAACTGTTCAACGTGGTTTTTGGTTTTCAAGTCATGAACAATGGAAATATTTCTATTTACCTTATCAAGATATTGATCTTCAAAAACGTCTATTTACTAATGGAGAAAAAGTACGTGTATATCATTCAGCACAAAATCATATACCAGGTTTGTATGCTAGTGTAGCATCAGATGCTAAACCTGGTACTTATCAAGTTGATTATTGGAGTGCATGTGGTATTCAACAAATTGCATTTCAACCAATTGAACATGAATCAGTCGTTACACCATATGCAAGTTTTCCTGTAATTATGGCTAATGAATCAATAGGTTTAGCTTGGTATTTAAATATGCTACAAGGTCCAGCTATGCAAAATATGTATGGAAGTACAGAAGCAACTAATATTAATGGTAAATCTATATCACCAGTTATAACATGGGATTCAAAAATAACAACAGTCGTTGCTATGCTTAGTTCTCATTTAATTGATATAACACGTGAAATTCTTAAACGAGATGGAACTTATGAACGTTTTTATAATATAACTGAATATGAATGGTTACAAGTATTTGGTTCAAAACCATTGTTAGGTGAAGATCTTCCATGGTCATTACCTTCAGCTAAAATTCCTCGTCCAACTGATGGTTTACCAGATTTCACTCAATGTCGTAGCATGTTAACTACAACATCGCCAACACCCATTTCGACTTCATCACACTCGTTGTCTACACTAAATAAACCTTCTTACGTCGTTATCATTATTTTTCTATTTGCTCTTCTTCTATTTTTACCGAAATAAAAAGTATAAGCATGCACATAATATACATTCTATTGTAGTTTGATATGTTAATTTGTTGACGTTAGTAGGAAGGAAGAAAGAAAGAAAGAAAAATAAAACAAAACACGAATAGTAATCGTGCATTGCATTTTATTCAGTTTTATGTATTTATAAAAAACATTTAACTGTTTCTATTTGCAGTTGTTGTTCACGGGGATCAATGAATGAAATATTCTATTAAAAATCGAAAAATTCTTCATCTATCAAAGTTATGTATTCAAATATGTGTATATATAGAATACACTGATTTTATTCTTCTGGTATTAGATCTCTCTTTTACATTTGTAAGAATGAACGAAGGTTTGACAACAAAAAAAGCAAATAACGAAATATGAATCGAAGGAGAAGGATAAAGTTATGTGATACTATTGTATTTTCATTCGTTTTCTTTTGTATATTTATCTTGTATCATTTTTTTTTTCTTTCAGATTAGAACAAATGGGTTCAGAACATTTAAGTCATTTGTTTGCAGCCAAAGATCCAGCATATAAAGATAGCCTATCTGTATCAAAACTTGTAGATGAAAAATCTTCGTCTCACCATTCACTATTTCATACAAGTGGAACGCATCCAGTAGCAGTGAGTCATCGTAAGAAGGTTTCGTCTTCATCATTATCATCAATAAAAAAATCCAAATTAAAATTAAGTTCAAAAGATAAAAAATTACTTAAACTTTATAGTCGACAATTATCTCATATTGAAACTACACTTGATGCAATTGAATCATTAACAAAATCGAACAATAGTGAACATATTAAAAATCTTTTGTCATATAGAAAACGTGCTAATCAACTTCATGGAGATCTTAAAAACTTACCTCATTCATCATCAGACGTGGATAATAATGATTTTGATCAAATGAAAATTGAAATCGAACAATTAATAAATGATTTAAAATCATATAAAATGAACAATGATGATCCAGATTCAAAAAATTCTATTGATTATTTAGTGAATTTTCCTTTGGATGTTTCTGATTCTGAAAATGATGAAGAAATAATTTCAACATATTTTTAATTACATTTATACATAATTCATATTAAAATTTATTTTGTCTTTTTGTACATACATAATATTTTTAGTTTATTTAAAACGAATTTCTTGCTCATTATAATATTTAATAAAAGTTATTGTTCCGTAACTGAAAATAGTAATTGAATGACAACGAAATTGAGAAAAAAGAATGGACAAAACAGATATCGTTCTCGTTTTGAGTAACCTCTCAACATTTGTCTATCAGACATGATATCTTACAATGCTCTTGATTTAGAGCAAAAAAAAATGTATTTAATCAAAGATAAAGAACTTAATTTCTCTCATCATGAATAACAAGATAACTTTCAAGTATCCATTAGTTTTGTGTAAAAATACTTTTGAGAGGAAAAAAAATGAATATATTACTGATTATGAAATTGATCTAAACAAAAAGATGAAGCGCAAGGGGAATCATGATTTTTGTCAAACCATCAATAATAGTTTTTAAATCTTTATTAAGTCAGATCTGAACGCAAAGTTTGAAATCCGTCTAGTTAAAAAAAAAATTTAAAATATTGAAAGTCAAAAACTATTTAATAGAATAATACAAAGCATTTTAAAAGGAGGCACCAAGTGGTAAAACTGGTTGTTTTTATTTATATTTGTTTGACCCCACCTTCATGAAGATTCTGCTATACTGAACGACCTTTGTCGGTCCCGACGATGTACACATTGTAGAAGTTTTACTGTAATTTTAATTATATAATCGCAATGTGTATCATCTTTAAACGTAATCATCTATCCATGAACCTTCATTATGATACCTTTAACTCAATGTAAAAATACTAACAGATTTCCCGACAATGTAATAATTGCAATTGAAACGGAAAATTGAGAATATTATACACTCAAGTCAAATCAATATCTATATCCTAATTAAGTGATTATATGGTTGTATGATTAGAATTATGAAGTTAGAATGATATAATCAATATGATTATGCTGTTTAAGTTTAAGTTTATGTTGTCTATTCAAATTGTTCTATACTTTCTAGTCTACGTAAAGGTTTTTATTTTCCAGCAGTGGGCAGATTTCCAAAAAAGGAAATTTCTCTGCTAAATATTCATATTTCTGAAACTACAACCCTATTCAATTCATTACTATAAAAAAAACTGAATAGTCTATTCAGAATGTGCATGTAAGAGTATAGTCATTTGATTAATTCTGATCTCATTTATTAGATAATCGATATTGATATTAAAAATTTTATTACAATTCAAAATAGTTTAGATTAAACAGAAGCGATTGTTATTAAGATTGATCTAAGGTAAAAATGTCATATTTGATCAGTGAATATTAATTTCTAGTTTACTATAAATCAGTGAAAAAACAACCGAAAGTTACATGCGATGATTTTTTTGTATTTCTTTTGCTTCATGTTTAAGTGATGCTTGTTTATCTTCTAATTCTCGTTGTTTTTGATTATATTCATCTTGCATTGTTTTTATTTCACGTCGTGTTTGTTGTAAATCATCTTCTTCTGTATTTAAATCTTTTAAATAACGTATCATTAAATCAGATTTATCAATTTTTTCTAATGATTTTATATTTTGTCTAATACGTTCTTGATTTTCAAATATTGATTTAATATGTGCTTCAAGTGATTTAATTGTTTTGTCAAGTTCACGTAAAGCTAGTTGAATATCAACAATAGCAACAGCTTTATCAAATAATGATGTTGGTAGTAAATCTCGTTTTGGTGTCCATGTTCGAATTTGACTATCTGTTATTGTATTATCAATCATATGTCGAAGAACTTGTTGAACATATTTATGTGTAATAATTTTTTGAATTAAATTAATTGTTTTTTCATCGATTAATTTCAATTGAAGAAGTTCAGGAACTTGTTTTTCTAAAAATGATTCAAGTGCTGATGCTTCAAAGATTTTTTTACTATGTTCTGCTTGTTCATCAACAATAAATTCAATTTCTTGTTGTGGTTCAAGTTTTAATTCGAAACGACTAAAACCCATAACTGATTTAATACATTTCTTTTGTGTTGTTACAACATAACCACCTAATGATGGATCAGCAACATGATCAATATAAAATTTTGTTACTGGACGATTTAAAGAATTATTTTTAATTAAATAACGTGTACGTTTTAAATAAATTTGTTGAAGATCAATACCAGTTGGAGTAATATTTGTATTAATTTTATCAATTTCAGCATAAATTATATCAACACTTTTTGTATGAACTTCTTGAAGTGTTATTGGAGTTGTACGAAGAATAGATACAGTTGAATCAAAACCATAACTATGAGAAATCAAAAAAAAAATTGAATAAATGAAAAAGAAATAATAAAAGAAAAATTATTTTACTTAATTAATTGATCATCATTAGGTAACATTGGTGTAAATGCACATTGAGCAACAAAACGTCCATTATCTAAAACAGCAATACTTCCTGGTGCTAAAACAACATCACTATTATTTCGTAAATGAACAGCTTTAATTGCATTTAAATCATTCATTTTTGGATCATAATAAAGTACTAATTGTGCATCTATTTGCCATTTATTAATTACAACTAAAACACTTTCATGTGATCGAATAGTTACTGGTGTATTTATTTTATATACAACATGTTCACTAAGACCACTCATTTGACTTGAATCAATTGATTCATAATTTTCATCATCATCAACAACAACCTTTGTAGTATTCAGACCTTTTCCTCGTTTTGTAGCAGTTGAACTACTTTCATCCGCTGGACTACCACGTAATCGAAGTACCAAATGTAAAGTAGACTCTATATATATATATATACAAAACATATAGAACTCTTCTTTGTTTACCCTATATATCTATATATGTCAATAATTACCTTTTTGGATATTATAATCAGCTAACGTTCTTCCATCTTCTAATTGTTTTCCAGCAAATATCATACGTTGTTGATCTGGAGGAATACCTTCCTTATCTTGAATTTTTGATTTCACATTTTCAATTGTAGCTGATGGATCGACCTGTTATTGACAAAAAAAACCCAAGAATAATAGATCATCAACAACTAAACAAATCCTTTGTTATATATATACATACGTCTATTGTAATTGTTTTGCCTGTCAATGTTTTAATGAAAATTTGCATACCACCCGATGATCTTTGGTCATTACGCTCTGTTTCTTCACGATTAATAGTAGTTGTAGTTGTTGCTTTATTATTATTTAAAATTTCAAGTTCATTAGCAACAAGTATGAGTTCAACTTGAGACCAATCTTCTTCTGTTGGATTATTAATTGAACCAAATAAAGTTAGATCAACTGTTGAAGTATTACTGTTTGTTATAGATGAATCAATTTCACATCGATATAAACAACGCCATTCTTTTGTTGGATAACAATGAGATACATTAAGTATATTTGATTCAACAAAAGTATTTGTAGTAGTAGTTATAGGTTTATTTGAAGATGTTAATAAATTATCACTATTAAACAAGATTCGAACATAGCCAGAAGTTGTATTTAATGATGGTTTATGATTGTTTAATGTTTGTTTTAAGACTTTATCAAGTTGTTCTTGTAAATATACCTCAGTGAATTTAATACCACTGATAGAAGCAACTAATCAAAATAAACAGGATTTGATTATTTTCTGTTTTGTAAAAGTTTATATAAGCTTTTACTTACGATCAAAATGACGAATAAATCCATCTTTATTCAAAACTTGAAGAATATAATGATTTGTTGTTTGAGTTGAATTTGGACTTAGTAATGTTGGTTTTTCATCAAGCATAACTAATTTACCTAATTGTTCTTTGTTATCACCTTGAATAGATAATGCAATTTCAGCTCCAATACATGTACTAAGAAAACTAGCAAATGAAGTTGATGATGAAAAATCATTAAAAGCAAAAAAACGTTCAACTGTATTTTCAGTAACATATTTATCATGTTCTTCTGTATCAAATGTTACTGTACTAGCTGTTGTACATAATGTATCAATCACTAATTTCTTATGTTTTTTAGCAACGAGAATAAGTGATGGTAATTTTGAACTAGGAGTTGTTCGTTCAAAATAACCTAAATCATTTTTATATAAAGTAATACGTTTTAATGGAATTGTCGCAGTTGACATTATTTTTGAGAAATGTAACGATGTTTATAATAGAGAAAAAAAAATAACGAGTAATGTTTTTAGTTCGTCTCTTTTTATATAATTGCCGTAGAAATGTCAAAATGTGGTGCAATTCGCAAACATACAATAGGCCACATATAATAACAAACGGTGAATCACTCTTTAGGTGAATAAGAAAAGTAATAATTCTGATTGACGAGCAAAATTTTTCATCATCAAGTGGGTACCCTGGGTGGAAGAATTGCAGAATTTGTATGAAACATTTGTATTCTTTTTCTTAAATTATCAACTATAGAAAACTGTGTGTGTAGTCAACATGATCGACTTTGAATCCAATTTTTACCTATGTATGTTGGAAATTAGTTAAAGCAATTACAGCAAAGAATGTGTCGCTTTACTACTACAGTTATAGAACAAGTATCTTTTTTTTTTGCTTCATAATTTTATTATTTATATATATTATTAAATAATTTTATTTATAAATAAATATTTTCTACAATAATAATTTATAGAGTTTAACTAAATAATGATTATAATTATTAACATTAAGAAACACGAATAATTTGTCCAAGACCAGTTGATGTTTCTTTACTTGGATCTTTTCCAACTGGTAATCGATAGAAAACAGTTGATACACCAGTAACTTCAATTTGAACATCATCTGTAGCTGCGACTCGTACTGTACTAACTCCAGCCGAATAAACTTTAACTTGTTTACTTAATAAATTCATAGCATTAACATCACCAACACCTTTTGTTTCGAACATAGCTTCTTCTCGTACTTGACCCCAAAAACGGCTATTACCCGTACCAGATAAATAAAATTCAAATTCATTAACATTTAATTGCATAGCAACATTAGCTGTACCTCGATTATCCAATACAAATTTTTCATTATCTGTATTTATTATACCATTATCATCTGTCTTTGTATTACCTGTACCTTTAATTGTATACCGTTTTAATGGTGAACTAAATCGTATATAACAATTGATATTTTTATGAATAACTAATGGACCTTTAACACGAATTGAAAGAATATGTTTATCAAGAATTTCAACAGTAATATATTTTTGAGCGTAAACAGCTACTTCAATTTCAACAGTAGGAGTAGATATACCATTTAATTGACTTAGAGATATATCAAAAGCACCATCAACAATTATTTCATCAAAGAATGCTGGTGACAGAGGACGATTTTGACGAATAATAGTTTCATTCAGTCGTCCTTGAGTAAAGAAAATAGTAACGATGATAATAAGAATAGAAAATAACATCTGAAAAAACAAAAAAAAAACACATTAAATGTGTTATCTTTCAGATATTAGAAACAATCAAATTATGTGCATAATTTACTGTTCGTTGATTATTTGAAAGAAGAGAAATGAGCAGTCATTGCGACAATCAATTTATTAATAGAACATAATTCTAATAAATTTTCCAAATGTAATATAACACTGCGTATTATTAACTATTTGGAAGATCAACATTTGCAAATGAAAAAACATGTGAATTCTTCACATCCAAACATTTACATTGCAATTGGTTTATTACAAAAAGAACAATTATTACTATCGATTGCAAAAAAAACGAGATGACATGAGGCTCTAACTTTAAAATATCGGAAAAATAAAGTTATAGTATAATATGAAGGAAGATTTCATTGTTCAAATCTATTAATTCTAACGGATTATTATTTTTTATTTTTACACAGACCAGACTATAAATATATGTGACAATTTTTGTTATGGATATCTTTTCGAGAATCTCTTCATTGATTCAAGTACAAAGATCAACTATTGCTTAATTTTCTTTCAGTCTACTGCAAACTATGGCTTGTTGACTTAAATCTTACAAAAAACAGTTTACCAAGTTTTCAGAATCTGAAATTGGCATCTCTGATCTAATACTTTTTTTTTAATGCAGGATGTCGTTTATTGCGTGTTAAGGATTTTCGATATCTTGGATATGAAATTCATGTTCGTACTCCTTATGGATCGTTTCTTTATCATATTTTGACTAACATTCGGTCTCTAGCTCCTTTGCTTAAAATCTTATTTAATTACGAACAGCGAATTGCTATTCAATTACATTGTCAAATTTTTTATAGTTTCATTTTTCCTTTTTTCCCCATTTCATTACTCCTCAACAGGAAACCCTTCAAAAAGCTTTTTTGCTATAATTTAAAACTTGTATATGGTTTTACTAATTGGTTCGATCATTTCTTCTTTTTCTATCACTGATGAACACACTCTACGCGATCGTTTATGGCTCAACTGAAGATGTTTTGAAGAAGTTCTTATGATGAGTCCAAATACATTAAATTTAACTCATCAGTGGGTTTTTTTATCAGTCTTGTAGAAGAAATATGCGTGTCACAACTCTTAAGGCAGAATGTATATGTTTGAATTGATGTCAGATTAGAATGTTCATGTTTTTGAGCTTTGGTTTCGTTTTTGATTATTTTATTGTTCTTTATTTGCTTTCTACATTCGTGATTGGAACTATCTTATATATGATCTTGTATTACTTTTCATGTACTCGTTTTTTTCTCTTCACTCTATATGATGTACTTCTTCTTTTTTTATCTCTTCACTAAGAAGCCATGAGATCTATTATGATAAAGCATATAATAGAAAAAAAATTCTTTTTATTATATAATAAAAATTTCACTGATCAATGAACTTAACCAATGTACAAGAAGAAAATCATTGAACTCCTACCTCATATATATAAATGTCTGTGTACAAACGAAGAAATGAAAGAGATGAATTGTGTAACCACGTATATGTATGAATATAAGTGTACGTGGGTATACAACAACGTAAAAAAAAAACGATTTACTATTACTATTGATTTGAGAAATATGCCAAGGTTTAACCTTGCACCTGAATGTTAGTTATTTCATTTCAATGTGCATCAAGTTTTCAATGATCGAGACAAAGGTTAACATAAATAATCATATAACTGAAATTTCGAACAATTTAAAAATCTTTAATCAAGATTTTTAAAATTAAAATAAAATTCAATAATTTTCTTTTTGGTCTATAAATATAAACATCTTTGGTTGATCATATACAATCCTAGAGCGGAAAAAAGCTATAGGAATGCGTTCATTTATGGTACTTTCTCTTGAGCACTAGATGACCGACTAGTCGATCATATCCTGTTCTTTTCTTTTCATTAGTTGACCCCTAAAGAGTGATGTCTGTCTACTCGCATGTCTAATAAGCATATCTGATGACGGTGATGAGTAAAAAAGGAAATATTCTTTTCCTTTCTGGAAGGGAAGTTGTCTGGGTCAGTGTTCAATTATTGGTATATTTTCTCAAGCACTTCTACTATTCTATCATATTCATTAGTATGAACATCTGCTTAATACACTGACCTTTTCTTTCTATTGTCTGTGCGTGTGTGCGCATTACTATTCCATTACTTGTCGATCGCCATCAACGTAAAGATTGAACTTTATTATTAAGAAGTTCATATCATTGAAATACAAAACTGAACAAAGATGTTCTCATTTTTTTCAATTATTTTTATTATATTCACGATTATTGTTAAGTCATACGGAAATCCAGTTTATAACATCAATAATATTACTGATGTTGATAATTCCGACTCTCAATCTAATGTTTTATGTAATGAAAATGATTTATTAACTGACAATAACAATTTATTTGAAGTAAATTTTTGAAAATTATCATGAAAATTATTTTATTTTATAAATTTAGCTTTTAAATACCGATCGATATTGGTTTGTATTAGCTCGAAGTAAATTTATCTATGATGAACAAACATGGAACAATGTTCTTATGCAAACGTCAACAACAATGAATGATACAATTTATTTAGAATTTATTCGAGAGAATAGGTAATTATTTTTTTTATCCTAAATGTGTTTTTTTCTTTTCGCTCATTTGTTTTTCTGACGAATGATTTGTTTAATTTAATTATTTTTTTGTTAGCAATGGTTCTTGTGTTAATTCTCAAAAAGGTCAGATTGTATCAAATACAAAACCAAATCGAGTATCTGTTTATTGGTCAAATGAAAAAGGTAGTTGATATACAAATATTTTCTTATTCATTGTTTTATTTTATTTTTTATATAATAAGGCTTTCTTGAAATAATTTTTATTGATGAAGCTATGATACATTTTATGCTTTGCTATTCAATTGAGTTAAATCAAACTGATGTTTGTGTTCATAATCAAAGTGAACATTTTGTTATTCAAAATAATGAACAAAAACATGAAAATGATACAATGTTATGGTTAAAATCTCATTGTTCTTCAATTAATCCAGACGATTTCATTGTTAATGATAATCCAAGTATTTATAAAAAAAACAACAGATCTCTTTTTCAATTTCTCATATACATATTAACTTGTTTATAGAAAAATGTGTACCCGTTGCTTTTCAACCAGAAGTTGTTGAAAGTGATACTGTTGAACAACCAGCTGAGACAAGTAGCCAAAAAATTTTTGAAACGAGTAGATAATTTATTGTTTATTTGTTTTTATTTCTTTATGTTTTAATTTAGCATATTTGCGAGTTATTGAACAAGAAATTGTTACAGTAACACCAATGCCTGAATTTGATTTTACTACACGTACAAATCGAACAAATCGATTAGAAGTTCTTGAAGAATATTACAATAATGTGACTACAAATTCAACAAATGAAAATCAACTCGAAGAAACAATACCAATGAAAACCAAACAGATTGTTGCACTTACAATGAACACATCATCTAGCGAACAATCCAATCAAACAAATCTAACTAGTGTCGAACAAAATGGTAAGCAAACAGTCATTCTCTATTAGTAATCCATGGAAAAAGTTTATGAAAAAGAATGATTAAAAATGCGTTCTGAAGATACTTTTAATTTTCTTTGATCATCGTATGCTAAGACTATCAGAACGCACTTTTTCACGCAAGAAACGCAAAAAAAATCTTCAGAACAGGTTTTTTTAAGCGTTCTTCTTTATAAACTTTTTTTCCATAGGAATTCAAAAGTTACATCAAAGAGACTTTAATTGTATCATTCATTGAAAAATATTATAGATACTTTCGATAGAAACAAATAGTAATTCAAATCGCATAAAATCTTCAGAAAATGTTGGGACTATAGTAGAAAAGCTATAATAAAATTTTCAGACTTATATCATGACTTTTTTAGGAGATATTTGGCAACCTAAAATTCTCTGTGAGCCTTCGTTCTATATACTTAGTTTTCCGTTGTTTAAAAGGGCATGATAGAACATGTGTTTTTTTAAATTCTTCCTTTCTAAGGAAAGAAAAGTTCAATGTCTCAAAAAACGGCACTTTAATTATAAAAGTGGTCTTTTATATAATAGTAGTAAAAACCTAATTCAAAACAAGAACTCTGTCATGCCTTGCATTTTGACATGCTCTTTCAAATAAAATGATGGAAATTTTTGAACAAAATGAAGTGTCAAATCAGAAAAAAAAACATATCTTTTATGAAAGATTAGATCTCGGACTATCTTCTCATATATTTATTTCACTTTTTATATTTTTGACAAAAATTGATCTTTTTTTTTGAGAGATAGCTAAATCATGTTTCGAGATTGAAATCTTTTTTTTTAAACTATAAACAAAGGATATTATATATTCATGAGATTGATATAGTTTTAGAACCTGTTGCAAATGAAACAGTTGATAGAGAAGCTCCAGTGTTTGTATTGGATAAAGCGGTTATGACTGAAACAACAACAGAAGTTTTACCGGATAATCCAGAAACTACACAAAGTTTTTCTACTCGATTATTGGAAAAGAATGAATCGACTGATGTCAATATGCATACTACCACTGTAGTTAATCCTGCAACCGTATCTGTTAGTTCAACTACTGAAAAAGAAATTTTAAATAAATCTATGACATCTCTTCATGTCGAAGATTCTACTATGTTAGTCAATACAGATTATGAAAGAAGTACTACTATAGTTGAAACTATAATCGAATTAACTACTACTGAAACAACTACATCAACAACTACCGTATCTGCTGATTGTCCAGTTCTAAAAGATTGTCCATTTGATTATTGTACTTTTGCTCGCAAATTTGATATTCATGGATGTCCAACATGTAATTGCATTCAAGCAAATAAATCAAACATTATCTGTCCAACATTAACTTGTCAAGAATGTCTATATGGGCATTATACCGATCCTTATGGAGTATATATCTTTATATAAAATGATTTTTAGACACATAATTTTTTTTCATTTTTTTTTTCTAGTGTCCTATTTGCCAATGTCAAAATCGTCCATATCCACCATTAGGTGAACGTTGTCCACAATTAAATTGTGAGCCATGCTATTTTGGTACAGTTAAAGATGAATATAATTGTGATACATGTGTATGTATTCGACCTAATAGTCAAGAATGTCCTGTACTTAATTGTACATTTGGATCATGTAAATATGGTTCAGTTAAAGATGAAGATGATTGTCCAACATGTGATTGTTTATTACCAACAATAAATACAACGGAAGTTAATTGTTCAACTCCTGTTTCATGTCCTCCATGTCATCTTGGTGAATAGATAAAGAAAATTAACATAAAATAGAAAACAAGTTTGTTTTTTTTTGTATTTTTGAATATTAGGCTATGTAACTGATGCTGATGGATGTCAAACATGTCAGTGTAAATTTCGTGGTAGTGCTCCATGTGTATCAATATCATCTAATTGTCAATGTGAATATGGATCCTATTTAAATTCTGATGGATGTGAAACATGTTCATGTTTACCTGATCCAAATAGTGCTTCACGGTAAATTTCAAAAAAAATTTAAGATAAAAGATCTTGTTGTTTTTTCTTTAATAGTCAAGCATGTTGGGAATTAATGAATGAAGCAAAATTTTATAATGCATCTGGACCAAAATGTTCATCAGATGGATCATTTTATGCTCGTCAATGTGATATATCACAAATGAAATGTTGGTGTGTTACACCTACTGGTATTCGTATTAATGGATTTGAATCAAAACCAGAAGAAAATGTTAATTGCGGTATATATGTGTTTTTTATTTTGATCTAAGAAATAAAAATAATATTTTTTTTTCTTTCGATAATTATAGGTTGTGCTGTCGAATTATATCAAGTATCAAGTCTTCGTATGATTGGTCATCATTTATTATGTTTATTAAATGGAAATTATGCTCCTATTCAATGTGATGGTCGTTATTGTTCATGTGTTGATGAAAATGGTAAATTAATTGGACCAACAGTATCAATTCAAAATCGTGATCAACTTCGATGTGTTGGTGTTTATCAACAACTTCATCCAGGTATTTAGAAATACTGTTAAATAAAATTAAAATATTCTGTTTTTTTTTCTCTTTCATTAAAATAGAACGATTTTTATTACATCGAGCAATTATTGAACAAGCTAATGGTACTTCATTTCCTTATGGAATATCTTCATCATTATGTTTAACACATCTCGAACAAGTTCGCAATGCCAAGGTTATTGATGATCATATTCTTATTCCTGTAAGTATATTTATTTGAAAAATAATAAAAAGAAAATGTTATTAATTTATTCAAAATATTTTGCGTATGCTGAAGAGTAGATTTAAGTTATTCTTTTATCAAAAACAAAATTAAAGATTACGACTATTGTTAAAATTTAATATAAATATTAATTTTCTTTTTTTCGATATCAATAGGTATGTGATGCTAATGGTTTATATGCATCTGTACAATGTGATCAAAGCGAACGATATTGCTGGTGTGTAGATAAGAAAACAGGTGTGGAAATGGATGGTACACGTCGACTTAATGCTCGACCTAATTGTAACATTATCTAATTTATCCGAATAATAATTAATTGATTCTTTTTCTTTATATCTTTCTGATTTTTTTTTTGTGTGTATATGAACATATGTTCATTCTTCTGCAGTGTTCTTTTTTTTTTACAAGCAGACATTGTAAGGTTTTCTTTTTCGTTTTCAATTATTTCTAGTATCTAAACAGTTCAATAAAATAATTAAAAATATTATAGTTTTGTTCTTATTCAAATAATGTTTATATATATACTAACTTCATTCATTAGAAGATCTCGATGTAATCGTGTTTCATCATCGAAAAATGCTTGAGCTACATGAGCATCAAGGAACTATGTTCCAAGACTATTTAATGCTCCTTATTCATCTACTGCATTCTCCGCATATAAAAGTCTTGTTCCTTCTAGAGCTTTGCCATCAAGTAATTTCTCAAAATATTGTTTAATAAAAAAACCTCATGTGATGATTTTCGTCCAATAATAAGCGCTGGAACAGTGTTTGTTCTGTTTCATTAAATAATTTTGTATATATTGAAACGATAAAATTCGCTTAATGCTGTAATATTTAATTGCTTTGATTGAATTAAAAAACGAAGAAATTTAATTGATAAATTACTAATATCAAATTGTATTTGAAAGATTCCATTATTCAATGAAAAATCCGAAATTATTTAAAGATTTTCGAACAATACGAATTTTGCGTAAATATGATTTAAGTCTACTCAATTCATTAGATGAAAAATTTCGATTATTTGACTCATTTATAAAAAGACATAAATAATGGGTGCGACAGAATAAATGGCTCTCTCAGTATTTTGATCATAACTTTCTAAGCGTTCATCATCCTATAGAGCTGGGTTTTTTTTAAAGATGCCTCGTGAAATTCTCTACAACATCCTATAACTCATTTTTTTTTCTCTAGATACAGACATGAAAAGTTAAGACTTACAAAAAGTTGTACTTTCCAAGTACAAATATCGTGATACTTCTATGATGATATTTCATCAATTGAATAGTGCTATTGGTCATAGAATGATTAAGCGATAGTGCAAAATGATCGGAGAGACTGGTTCAATTAATTTATCAAGTCCTATCAGTTGCCTTTGTATCGTTCGTACCAAAGAAATGATGCAAAAGGTGAAAAAATCGGCTAAAACGTCAAAAAAAGAATATCATCCCGAATATTAGCAAACAAATTGGATATTTCTGAACGATCAGTCCGATGAATACTAAAAGATGATCTGAAACCTCGACCCTATAAGAAGCGAATTGAGCCGTTACTTATTGACATTCACAAGGACAAAAAAATTAGGTTTGCAAATTGGATAAGACGTCATTTTCGAAAAGAAGAAAAATTGAAAATTCTTTTTCTTTTCGGATGCAAAAATGTTTGATTTAGATGAAATGTGTAATGGTCCAAATGATAGAATATGGGTAATTAACCGTATTGATGCTGATGCGAAAAGTGGTATTAAACGAGAACAAAGTTTTCCAAAGAAAGTAATGATTTGGTTAGGAGTATGTTCCAAAGGTGCAACACCACTGATTATATTCGATGAAGGAACTTTAGATCATGAACGTTACATCAAGGAAGTCGTGCCAATGGCTAAAAAAATATGGAGATAAATTCTTTGGGAGCAACTGGACTTACTAACAGAACAGTGCAAAGTTACATATACATCATTTATCACACGAATGGTGTAAGAACAACTTTCCAAATTTTATCGATAAAGATCATTGGCCTCCAAATAGTCCTGATATCAATCCTTTGGATTATTGTATATAAAATGGATTAGTTCAACAAATAAATTGGGATAAAATTAAATAAAAAAAAACCTTAATTGATAAATTAAAACATGGTGTTAAAAAATAAGATAGGAAGTGGCATTGGAAAGTTGCACTAGTTGGACTAATCGATTGTATCGTTTATCGAAAAATAATGGTGATTATTTACAATAAATAAACTACATGATTTTGTAGAGCATTTCATAAGACATCGTTTAAAAATAAATTAGTTCGATAGGATGAATGTATAAAAAGTTGTAGTCAAAATACTGAGAGGGCTATTTATTCTGCGGAGCCCGTTAGATTGCAAAGATAGTATGTGAAATAGTTTTAAGATTATGATTGATTGTAGGTTAGTATTCATAGATGCTTGTTGACCTCAATATTTCAATATTAATGTATCTGCATTTGTAATCATTAATGGATCGATTACTGTTAAAAAATAAGCACAAGCTTCTTGATAAGTATTCATAAACAGATTATTAAAGCTTTTTAGAAGAGTGCTCAATTGAACTTGATATGTTATCAGAAATAACATAATAAACAATGTTCCAATAGACAAATACATCTTACGAAATAAGAACACAATCAAGTATAAATTCAATAATATATAAGAAAGAAATAGATATAAAATATGATTAATGGTAAATGATAAGATACATGTTGATGTTTTATAATCCTCAAGAAACTATTTATTTTTATTGGTACCAAAAAAAAGTTTCTTATGTATCGCGAGCAGTTTTTCAGTGTCATAATACTCCCAAAGTAACAAATAAAAAGGCCTACTTAATGCATAAATCAAGGATGCTTCATACAAGTTTATGTACTTGATTAGTATGAAGAGTGTGATTAGAAAAGATTAAGTTGCCCTCTGAGAATACTCGAGTATTATCATCTGTTGTCTAGAAAATTTGAGTGTTATGAATGGTGATATGAGTTCCTTCTAGAAAAGATTAATGAGATGCTGAATCCTTCTTCTCAGAATCTTTTTTCTGATTATGCCAGAATAGAGAGAGTCTTTTTTTAAGCTCTGATCTAATCTAACAAAGGCGACTTTTTGGTAATTGATTAAAAAGTCTCTATGGAATTGCAAAAATTCGAAAAAAATATAGTTAAGAAAAAAAGAATTAGAAATAAAAAATTTTTAATATTTGTTCAAGACTTCAAATCAACATTGACAGAACTACAAATATTTATTTATAGTTATTTGAAAATTTAGAAGATAAAATTCTAAAGTAGAAAGTGTGAAGAATATCATTATAATTCTCATTTAGTTTTAAAACTTGTTAAAACACAATTCAATTCTTTCAAATACTTTTTACGTTACATATTGACTGTAACGTAAAAATAAGTTTTTATTAAGAAAGAGCCTAACACAACACTCATTTGTGATTTCGAAAATTTTAAAATATAAATTTTATTTTCATAAGAAATACAATTCCTAATTTCATATAAACACATTATTTTCAAAAAAGTTCAATGTGTTGTTTTGAATCCATCAACTCGTTGAATAGTATTCACGTCTGTGGTTTGACTCAAATAACATCAAGATATCATACTATTAAATAATTTTGAATGATAGATGATTCGTATTATTATCAGATATCAAATCAAAAAAAATCTTTGAGTATAAAACTTCGTCCTCGTTCAACTTTGTGTACTGTCTGATATATATCACGTGTCATAAATTTTTTTATTCGTCATTTACTATTAAATCTATACACAATTGTAAAAATGTACGATCAGTACATTTTGAATAGTTATTTTTTATTTTAAGAATACACGTGACTTCAACATGCAATAATTTTAGAAAGAACAGAACAAGTATCGAAATATTGTACTGATTGACTTTTCTTCGTTAAAAAAGAAACACGCAAAATTCTTTTTTTACGATGTTTCTTTAAATGAGACCTATAAAAATGCAGCGATTTCACATATATTCTTTCATTTTATATTTGTTTCAAGTCATTACAAACGAACAAATCAAACAAGACAAACAAACAATGTCAAGCACAGGTGCCAATCGTGAATCCGAAGGTGGTACAATGAAAAATGTGACAGATAATCCAGCAACGCAACCACAATCTCATACATATGCTGAAGATCAATCTCGTTCAAATACGGAACAACAAAGCAACAAATGCAGCTCTGGTATATCCGATCATAAACCAGGCGAAAGTAGCTGCAGCAGTTGTCAAAAGAAATGATTTGAACATTTTTTTTTGTTCAGTAAAAAAACGATATGTGTGTATATATATGTATATATTGTAGTTAGAAATAAGAACATCAATAAAAGTTTGCTTTTAAAAATACTCTACAACATATTGATTGAAGCAAAGCATTTATTTCAATAGAATCTTATGCTTTTCTTTTTGTACTAGTGAAATCATAAATAAAAATTATTTTTTATATTTGTTATATTCGAAAGAATGTTATCTAAGATTGTTTGAATTTTATTAACAATATTGATAAAGATTACAACAACTCATCTTTCTTTTTGCTGTATTATATGCAAGGTCTAGTTCTATGATATTTCTTTTTGATGTACGATGTATATCTTAGTGCTTTTAATTGTATTTATTCACATGATGACAGATACTAAGCCCTAAGTTTCGGTTTTTGTAATCTCTTTCTTGTTTTTTACAATGCATTAGAGAAAATTATGCTTGATAAGCAGTCGACTTGATCAATAAGCATTAACAGTACAGTAGTCTATTAGAGATATGGCGTGAAGATCCTTGACTTGATTACCAATGACACACAAGTAATGTTTGCTGATGTACTATATTTGACTCATAATACTGATCAGATAGCCTCGAGATTAATCAATGTTACGTTTTTTTTTATACAGAACATTTTTGAGTAAAATTTCACATCTGTCATACAAACTGCATTCTATGTGAATAATAAAATCAGTTCAATGTGTAAAACACAATAAGAAAAACGACAATTTTGAAAAGAATAGACTAAAGTGTTTATTATTTCTTTAATCTATAATAGAGTTTAATTGTTAAATTGAAAGCATTTTCATTGTATGACAATGATATTGAAGAAATTGATCTATTTGATAAACATTTTTTAATACTACTTAGTGATAATATAAGTTTTGAATAGTATAATCTTTTTATTTGATCATCAATTGTTCTCATATGCATTTTAGATAAATCTATTTATCTTCTGTTGTTATACTTCCAAGGTCTATTAGACTATATCTGTCATAACAACAAACTATAACGATTGTTTTGATCTTCTTTTCATTAGTAAGACAGAATGATACTATCCAATATAGGATAAATGTCAATTGATATTGGATAATAACGATGATAAATAAATGCATGATATGATTGTTTCATTGATTGTTATGCAAAACAGAAGAATAATACTAACAGCAGTAGAATAATTTGGATACAATATATTGAAAGAAGGTAAAAATGTAAATTATTCGTGATTGCAATGTTTGCTTAAGTATTCGATTGCAAAAAAAAAATTTCATGGGAAGAAAATGAGAACTAATGTTGATCATATTTCTTTAATATAAGAGATAGAATTAAATAGAAAAAAAAAATTTATAAGATTATTTACTTTTTTTTTTGTGATTATTAATCTTAATTCTACCAGATAATTATATTTATGATAAAGATTGACAAATATATTTTCCTTTTATCTGTCAATACTTAATTTTAACTCAGTCGTTTTACAAAGATAAGATTCTATTCTATAGCATCGTAATTTCCTTTTTTTGACTTCGAGAATTGACAAGATAAATGTTCGTTCTTTGCCAAAAGAAATATTACCAACTTGATATGTTTGATGACGTATTTTAGCTGAGAGATACCAACAGCTGTCATTCTAGCCACTGCCACTATCATGGCCATTTCATTGATCTGTTTCTCATTGATTGATACCCCTGTTTTGAAGGATAATGAATTATGTGGAAATCAACACACACAAACACATAACTATATATATATATATATCAATACGTTGGAATGATCTAATAAAACCAATAGATAAAAATTCATAACGATAAAAAAAATTTAGTTGCATCAAGTCATATTTATGTCTTACAAGCAATGGATTATGATAATCTCTTATATAAAAGAATATTTCTAATAAGTGACAAAAAAAATCAATCAATATTTTAAACGTTTCGATGATGGAGTGATATCTATCAGATTACGACATATTACAGGAGTGATGTTCGTTAAATTTGCATTACTACAATTTAAAGTGATACATTTCTAGTTCTATAGATGGTATGATTAATCATTTGAATTCTTCTAGAAATATTAGAATATGAAATTCTTTTTGAATTAGCATAATTACACAGTCTTAAGTAAAGAACTGATAAATATTAAAAGCATTGTATTTTCTCAAGGAGATAGTTTTTCTTTTTTTTTTGTTTATTAACTTTGATTTCATAGGTTATAGTCTCAAATATTTTCGTTTTATTCTTATGTAATAGATTTCATGCAATCAATCATCTAAATTATATTGACGTTTAGAAATTATTCACTTGATATAACGATCCTTCTTCACATAATGTGTAAGTTTGTTTATTCACTAACTTATTGTCACTCACTCAATCATCTAGACAACTGTGTTCAAATGATCACCTACAGAGACATGTGCAATATGATATTGGTCACGCAATAGATTTTTATACAATCGTAATAGTTAATATAGGTGTCAAAAAAACGATTTTATTTTTATTTTTATTAACGATAAGATCTTGCGTGTTTTAATGTACATATAATAAAAAAGTGTCTTAACATTTAAGAATGTTTTAGTTTTTACTATGTGTCTATCGATGTGAAGAAAAAAAAATGAGACTTCTCATGACGATAATAATGATCAATATAATTATAAGATCGTATAAGTGTCAACTTTCTTCTTTTTTTTGTGATGTAATCTATACAGAATTGTATTTATGAACAAGTAAAATGTATGCAAAGAAAATAAGTGAACACTTGTCCTTGTTCGGCCTACTTGACACTTTTCTTCATGCACTTATATACATACAACTTCATTTGCCGTCTTCTTGCTCAATATTTGTACATCATTTATTTCTTCTTTTTTGATACTTCATATTGATGCACTAGTGTAAAGATAGTGGTGAGCGTGCCCATCAATACTACATATATATTTATATATATATATATATATGTATGTGTACACAAGTTGATCAAAACGATTAGTATATAATAACGATTGCATTCACACAGACAACAAGAATCATGTTAACTGTTGTATCCACATGATAATTGCAATGATGACTATTGCATAATAAAGTTTCAGGCAAGTAGAAATTGAAGAAGCAGAAGGCATCCATTAATTCTCTCCAAAGAAAAGAGAAAAGATAGAAAGGTGGTTTTCCATGTTGTAAAAGATAAAATATTTCTTCTTTTTTTTTATTATTATTTGCTTTCCTGACATGTCTCATTCTTCTTAATCTTCAATGTTATGTTACTAAGATAAGTTGTCGGAGATGAGCAGCGACTCCAGAAGGCAAAGAATCATCACTCATGCAATGAAATTAAATGATATGTTGTTTTTTTATTCATCCATATAATTAAAACGAAATATGAAAGACCAAATAATTTGAGATTGAATTTCATTACGGTTACTTTCTATGGGTATCATTCATCATTCGATAACACTTAAATATTGATCTTCTTTTTTCTTTTCTTTTTTTGTTGTTCTATTTTCTTTTTCGGGTACAATAAATTTTTGTTGCGGTTACGTTCTCTTTTCTTACACATTTATGTTATAACTGACTTTCGTGAGAGTTCCTTATGTTTGTATGCTTATTTGTCAGAATGTGAATGATGAAGGATATGTTATATTCTACCTAGAAAGGAATTAGGTGTTAGAAAAAAAAAACAGAATGCTGATTAGCTGAATAAAAAGGAGAAGAGAACAAGAATGAGGTAGAGAAATATTAAGATACATATTCATGTTTGTATAAAAATTCACAAAATTTAACATCTTTCAATATGAATACTTGGATGTTATATCATATTTCATATTATATTTTCAAGATAATTAATATTTCAACGAATATTTAATGTTCTGTATTACCATTTTTTAACTGTTATTCTAAACAGGTCTTCTATTATACGAACGTAAGTTATAAATATTTTAGTGATAGAGTTAATTACTAATATTTATGAGAGCTTCTACATAAAAAATGTGGTTTCTTTCTTTACATATTCTTCTTTTTTTTCATTCAGTATTGTATTCATTGTTAAATGTTGCAATGTAATCTTTTTTTTTCCTGCTTTCTTATTCTTCTCCTCCTTCATGTACATACATATATATGGCTAGTACGTCACGTCATCATTATTGCACCATATATATACAGAGAAAAAAGTAAATCATAAGTAGTATTGATTGAGAAATAGTACTCTTCAACTAGTAGGCATCTGCTACTTGCTTTTTCTTTATCCTTTGTTCTTTCTTTTTTTTTTTTGTCTATTTAAAGAAGCCTTGAGGCGTATGAAAAAGTGACACATATAATAGTACAAGATTGATTGAGGAGTATCTATTGTGGAGTAACATCTTCGAGATGATAAAATGTCGTTATTTGTTTTTTTCCTTTCGATAAGAGACCGATTATTAACGTATACTTATTATAAAGACTGAATGTTTACGATTAACTTCGATCTATCAGGGAAGTAGACAAAAGAAATTTTATATGTTTTTTATGCATCAGAATATTGATGGATAGAACAATAAATGGAATGACAAGAGAAACATCTTATGAGTAACAAACAAGTAAAGACAAGAGAAAAAAATGAAAGAGAGAAGATTGCTTTGCAATTATCTCGATATTTGGTGAAGGTCACTGGAAACAGAACACGACACAAGACAGACAAAAGCACTATTAGTATTCGCTCGTTTTCTTGCATGCCAGAGCTTTATGTAAAGGAACTAGTCAAATAAAAAAAAAAAGAACGAGGAAGAGAACGAATAAAGAACACGACTGCCTTTAGATCTATTTGTGGTACCAATCGCATGAACAAAGAAAACATAGAAAATGACTTTGAGTTTTACGCATGAATCAGTATTCAGTATTATTATTTATGTTGTTGTAGTCATTATTATCTTGTGTTTCTTCTTCTTCTTCTAGTATGTCCAACAATGAAGTCAACTACAATTATCGTTCTATAAGCAATAGTTATTCAATAGATTACATGCAATTTATTCTAATCGACTATATGAATAAGAAAAAATTTCGTATATAAACAATGAAGGAAGAATAAGATTAAAAAAATAAAACAATATTATAATGCTTGGTAAACCAGTTGATACGATCGTAATTACATCCGATACATTTGATCGAGTACCTAGTGATAGGTAAAAAAAAACCTATATTATTATGTGAAGATTTTGTGATAGTTTTTGTTGAAAAAATAGATGTTTTGGCGTCTTTTTGGCATTTGTCATCCATGGCCTTGGTTGTTTTTTACCATGGAATTTATTATTTCATAGTTATGAAGTAAGTCGATTAGTATGTTCTTAAATTTAATCAAGGTTTTTTTTTCTATTAATATCATTAAATCGTATTTAATTATGTTTGCTTTTTTTTTTGTTATTATTTATATACAAAATTGAAAAAACTATATTTCTACATATAAATATTAATTATAAAATAATTTTACTAACAATTTTTGTGATTATTATGATTTTTTTCTATATATTATTTAGTATTTTGTTTGTTGCAAAATTCTTGGTGATGATTCGGATATTTATCGTCAATATTTTTTAAGTTTTTGCGCTCTAGCTGCTCTACTTGCGGCTTTAGTTTCTACTGGTATTGGCCTTTTTATTGGTTTCCAGTAAATATTTTGTCTTTTTTTTTTTTATTAAAAAAAAAATAAAAGCAATTATACTTCTATTTTCTACAGTGGCGATACGAAACGGCGTGTTATTCCATCAATTGTTGTGCTCATTATTATGTTCATTCTGCAGGTGCTTTTTGCCGTATTCGATGCTCGTGATTGTAAGAAGTTTTAATAGACTTTTCCTTGGAAAAAAAAAGAACTTTAATATTTTTCTTTTATAGCCTCAGGGATTTTTCTTTGTATTACAATTCTTAATATTGTAGTAATTGGAGGTAAGAATATATATTTTAATAGTTTCTTTTTATCTAACTTTATTGTATATTTATTATATAGCTTTTATCGGTCTCTATCTATCAAGTGTCTCAGGCATTGTTGCATATTTTCCTGATCGATATGTGAATGCAGTTGTTATAGGCACAGTAGGTGTGAACTATAATATGATTACAAATTAACGATTGAAAAATTATTCCTTTTTTTTTTGGAACATCTAGTCACTTGGTATTTTGATTGCTATTTGTAGTAGGATTGCTTTTAAATATTGTAAGTATATGTAAAAAAAATAATAATAATAAAATATACTTATATAAATTATTTGAAGATATTTATAAAAAAAAAATACTAGACAAAAAATGTTCAGAATATGATAAAATATCGAAGAAGTTTTTTTCCTTCATATGTAAATTTGAAAAAAAGAAATCTTTTCGAAATTATTGATTATCGTATATAGCAAGAGGAAGTGTCAAAATGTTTCAAACTGATTAATGTGTACATTTTTAGGTTAAATATTTGACGAAAAATTCGAAACATAAACTTTTTTTGAAAATGAAACTCATCACATTGTAAAATAAACAAGATACTAAATAGAGACTAACTGAACTCGTTTAATTAAGTTCTATTCAACGGAAATCCAGACTGATCCCTTGTTACAATGAAAAGACAATAAATGTAACTTTTTCATAGTTAACTTTGAGTCACAGAGGAAATCAGACAGAATTAAATATTTCCGAAGTTCATTCTAATACTCAAATAGTTTCCGAATAATCATTTAGAATAATGAACAATACTTCATAAAAAATTTTGATATGTTCTAGTCCTTGAAGAAACAACATTTTTTTTCTGCTCTTCGTACTTATTGTTTTAGTCATTAGATTTTTTGCATTTCTTTGATGCTTTTTTTCTTTTCTAGACTCGAATGATCCTAGAGTGACTGCAATTTATTTTCTTGTCACAGCTGTTGTTACACTTCTTTTTTGCTTTGATATTTATTTTGCTTTTCCTTATTCGGTTCGTACAATAGTATTTAATTTATTTTCATTCTATTTATATAAATTATCTATTTTAAAATAGCGTTTATTTCGATTTTATCATACATCAATAAAAATAGATATATTACATACGATAAAAGGACGTTTACTCAATATTCCGTATGGAAACGTATTGAAACAAGTATATAAAAAAATTAAAAAAAAAACATTTTTTTCGTATTATTATGATTGAGAATAATATTCTTATTTTTAGATATGGCTTCAATGTTTTTCTATTTGGTTACATTATTTATCGACAGTAACTCTTTTCCCTAGTATTCTCATTCAAGTGCAAAGTATAACACCAAATTTTTTTCATACGAGTAAAATAATTCTTAAATAAAATTTATTGTTAAAAAAAAATTTTTTTTTTTTTTTTTGCTATTATAATAGGTCTTCAATTTGTTGATGCAGTTGTTTTGATCAATTTTGCTTTATTTAATCTTGTCGGCAATTTTCTTGCAGGTTGCATTAAAAAAGTAAATTATTCTATAAATTATTTCAATTATATGAAATATATTTTGTTTGATTTTAGCCATATTCACGATGGATTTCATTTTTGGTCTTGATTCGTGCAATTATAGTATTGATTATATTTCTTTTTGTTAATTTCGAACCAAATTCAAGACATAATTTACCAGTATTGATTCGTAATGATTATGTTTTTATGTCACTTATCATTGTCTTTGGATTTACGCATGGATATTTAAATTCAATGCTACAAATGTTAACAGCAAAGTAAGATTAGAATTCATTTTTGTTCGATAGTTAATTATTATTATTATTATTATTTTTATTATATTCATATAGATCAGTAGAACCATATCTGTCAGCCACAGCAGCTGTTATATTACAATTATTTATATTTGCCGGTTGTTTTTTCGGTATTATTGGTTCATTTGTATATCAGTTTATATCAACAACGCTTTAATCGATTTAAGGAATCAGACTTGATTTGTTTGTAACTTAATCATAATAAACTATTTGACAAAATAAAACACAAAAAACTAAGTAATTATATAAGTATGATGGAAATTAATGATATAACAAGTTGATTTTGCAAAATACATACGACTCTACTGATGAAATATAATGATATTAAAGAAATTAAATTAGGATATACAAATAATTTTAAAAAAAAACTTATAACAATATTTCTAGAGAAAATTGTACTTTATTCAATATCAAAGACAGAATGTTCTCTGAAAATTTAAATATGTGGTGAATCATACTATCTCAATAGTATAACTTTTATGTTTCATGTATGTAAGATTAATAATTTCAGTACATTAGTACAGCGAACGCATAAATATATTACACTAAAAAATGTCCATATTTGATTTTATCTATCAATCTATCTGATAGAAATCTAATGCTTGTATAGAAAAAAAAGCACAAAATCTTATCTATTTGTTGATTATGTCTAAATAATAACACATTGAAAAAAAAACATAAGACTTATGTCATATTAAACTTGTCATATTCGCAGAGCAATGGATGCAATGGTGATGGTCTTGTGGCAGATGGATGACAACATGTAACATTTGTGTCATTAAACCATTTTACACCTTGAGGTGTTTGAACAAATGGTCGATTAGGACCAAGTTTATATAATCGTTCCAATATATTTTTTGAAATTAAACTGTCTTTTTGACCATGAAAAACAAGATAGACTCCATCACAATAAGGTAAACATGCGGGTGACTTCTGTGGTTTTTCATACTTTTCAAGATAAAGTGGACCATATGGATCATATTTACACAATGTATGATTTGTTTTAGCTTTCCACAACATAACATTCATGGCTGTTTCATCATAATTAGCACCCATGAAAGCTCCATGTTGCATAAGGGTTAAAACATGACGAATAAATGGATAAGCTCGATAAGTCCATACAAATGAAGCATGCATATATGGTACTGTTCGATACTTTACTTTATTTTGTTCCATATAGAATCTATAGTTTTTAGGATCATCTGGATGTTTAGGTGCTAAGGGCAGATTATATGGCCATACATGCAGCATATCAAAAAGTAGATCAATATTATAATTAACGACGGAATCAATATCAAGTTGTATACCATAATTTAATTCACTAGAAACAATAGCTAAAAGTTTACAAGCAAATATTGTTGGACCACAATTTTTTTGTGATATTCGTTTTATTGTAACACGTGGATGTCGTGTAAAATTAATTATTAAATCAAAATCAATAGAAAAAATAATTACTGGACGTTTAGAAAATAAATGAATAGAATCAAGAAGTACATCAAGTAATTCGAGATATTGTGGTCGTGAATTTGTAAAAGTGACAAAAGCTTCTTTTGGATAATGACTTCGATTGATTGAACGTCGAATATGTTGTGAAAAGAAATTTGGTACATCATCTGTTAAAGAACTATTCCATTGTTGATAGATGATTACAAAAAATAGAAATATTAAAAAAATTCGAATGAATAGAGACTTATTTGTCGACATATGATCGATTGATTGACATACATTTCATAAAAGTTTATATAGGGGTTGTGAATGATTACTTTTTCATGGGCAAAATTCGTCTTTTCTGCATCAAACATTGATTACCAATAAAACTTACATGGCATTATGGTAGAGAATAACTATACAAATGTTCGTTGATTTGTTTGACTTTAAATCTTTTCATTCTGTCAATAATAGTGTGGAAGAAATGAATATTTGAATTATTAGATTTTATTTTCGATGATTGCTTTCTTTCTTCTAAAAGCAAGATCATGAATTCTTTTCTTTTCTTCTTATGAATATATATAGTGTTTACAACAAATCCTCTGTCATTAAATTTCTTTAGAAGTTATCAATATTTCCATTTCATAATCTTTATCATACATCAACTAGCAAGATCCGTTAAAAGATTATTAATACTATTGTTTAAAAATTATTCCTTGAATTTTTTACTTCTCTTCAAAATAAGTTTTATATTAGAATTAAATAGGATTCAGTAAATTCTGCCACATTTATTCGAACAGATTGTGGCGAAGCGACTATGTTGTTTGACATGTATCCACAAGGTACCATGTGCACACCTCAGTACCACCAGCCGTTGAATGACTCTCGACAAGTCACTAACAGCTGTTTGTCTCGAATTACTAGTTCGATAACATGCTGACTACGTTGATGATATATACCTGCTCTTGTGGCTATTATATCGTTAGATTGTATGTATAAAGAGCGCAAGTAGTTGAGCGCAAAAACTTTGCATCCGGCTGATTTTCTGTTCAGATCTATAGCTAGTTAGAGTTGTAGGGAAGATATCGAGCTACTAGATCTGTCGCTAGACAGCACTCCATACCGCAAGGTAGCCGAGAAGCCAAGGGGTATTCTTCCTTCTTTTCTTTTTCGAACACATTGATTCTATTTTGGAAAGGTAATGATATCTACATATACTCTAAAAAAAAGTTTTTTTTTTAGAAACCGACCAAAACAGGTTTTCGAGTGTTCCGAAATCTAAATAGATTTTCGAACTGATATCGGAGACCTTTTGAAAGCTTTTTGGAATTAAAAAATGTGTCTTCGAACTTTGGAAACCTTTAAAGGGTTCCAGATATTGTTAAAATCTGAAACCCTAGATGATTTTCGGATTTTCAAAAACGGATCATTTTTTTCAGTAATCCTTCAGAGTTTCTGATTTTGTCACTATCTGAAACCTTTTAAAGGTTTCCGAAGTTTGGAAACCCGTTTTTTAATTTCAAGAAACTTTTAAATGTTTCCAAAATCAGTCCGGAAACATATTTTGGTTTCAGAAATCGGTCCGGAAATATTTTTCGGTTTCCGAGCACTCGAAAACCTATTTTAGTCGATTTCAATAAAAAACTTTTTTTAGTGTTGTGTTTACAGACATCATCTTGCAACTTAGAAATTCTGGTTTAAATAGTTGAATTTGTAGAAATATGATGTCCATTGACGCGCAAATATGTGGCACAGAATTAACAGCTATTACGGCAGATATTTATTCATTGTATACACAATAATAGTTTTTGTTATTCAATGTGAATCTTAATAGTTTTCAGTTTAATTATTTAACTACACTTGAAATTTTATCAATTTGTTCGTCAATGCGTTAATTGTATTAGCTTTTGATTACTGTTTAGATATTGAAAACTTAAGTTTGAGAGCAGCTGAACATTATAAAATATATATTATTGGATTAAAGTAACAATGATCAGTATATTTTGTTCTTCCGATCTTTCATAGAATGAAGAGTTTTGATATGTGTTTTACCGTGAAATTTTTTCAAATAAATAATAAGTTATCGAAAAGATTTCTAGAGTTCTAAAAATATCAAAATATTATCGCAGGATATACTTTACTATATAATCGCTTTGACGTTATACTATTTTCATGCAGCAAACATGATATAATGAATAACATGAATTTTATAGTGAACTTTCGACAATTTCCGAAAGTCCATTGGGAAACACATTACAGTGTAATTCATGTTTCTCGATATAATATACGACACATTTATTGAACATTGTTTAAACATCCGACTACTTTTTTGAAAAACACGAAAAATACTCAAATAATATCAAAAACATAGAACGGGTCATTTTCATGAAATTTGTAAAAAGATAAGTGTCATATAATTTCTTCTTTATCTATAATACGAACTGCTAAAAAAATAATCATTATAAAAATATATTATTTCTTCATTTCAACAAATAAATATTACTCTTGTAGCAAAAACTAAGTTATATAAATGCGATCACGTTAAATTTTGGACGATGCATCACAAAAAAAAAATCATTTCACTGAATTATGTTCACATAAGAGTGGATGAATGGGTGAAGGTTTGCTATCTGGATAGCAACATGTTACACTTGTGTCATTAATATGTTTCATGCCACCCATACCGGGTGTTTGTATAGCTGGTTTACCGGCATTAGCTTTAAGTACAGATAAGAGATCAGATGAAATATTGGGTTCTTTGCAACCATGTAGTGTAACAAAAGCTGTGTAACAATAATTCGTACAATTTGTTACGTTAGGCCATTTTATGTAAGCTTCAGAATAAGTGAAATAAGGATCTAAATAAATAGAAATAATTGACTTTAATATTACTTTTCTCAAGGTAATTACATTCGATTCTAACTTCTACTTACAATAAATAACAATATTTAATATTTTACTGATTCTCTGTTATGCATTATATTGACTATATGTTAAACATAAAACAAAAGCACGATTTCAATTTTTTTTTATTCTGAGTTATTTGAAGGTTAATTGGAGGAAAGAATAAACAGATCGATTTTCGTTGGTTTCTATGAGTTGACATATATATGTTAAGTACTTGCCTTATGTTAAAGCAAATAAACACATAATAGAAAATGGTTTTGATTATGAGTTTAACTTTACGCTTATTACTCATATCAAAATTTTATATAATTACAATTAAAAAATCTTACAAAAGCAAAAATGTTTTAATTTTTACTATAGAATAGATACTATTGTGCTTTCTATGCTCCGTAAAATCAACAAAGTCAACTAGAATTTTGAATACGATTTTCTTGAATTGACTGGCTTTATTTTAGTTCTAACTCATACCACTACGAGATACAGATATACCAATACATGTATTTTGTGTATCGTGTCTCTATCAACCATTATCAGATGAAATTTAATGTTTAGTTTCATTATTAGCAAGTGCTTTATAAATGATATCATAAAGACTATGTAAAAAAGTTTCCAATAAAACTTTGAAAACAAACATATCTCTTATAAAGCAGACGCGAATATTTGTAATTTATTTTTCTTTTTTTATATTCATAGTTATTGATGTTTTAGTTTTGAATAATTTTTAATAAATAAAATTTTATATAGGCATTAATCTTTGGAACTTGGATAGAGTATTACACTACAATAGTGAATATTTTTCAAGTGACATCCTCATCAGAGAGTATGCTAATGAGATTCAACAATCAATAATATTTAATTAGCATTCATTGATCGATCAATCGACTTTCTGTCAATCTGTAACCAGTTTCTACACACTATTCAATCTTTCAGCTTAGTTTAGTGAAGAAAAAACTTCAATTCTGTCTCACTGTACAAACTGTATCACTCAATCCTGAAGTACAGATATGAAATTTTCATAAATCCTTAATTTTTTTTTCTTTAAAACAATTGTTTAAATAAAATAAATATCCGATACTATGATGTATACTCTATGGATTTCTAGTACCATTGTTGAAATAATATAATTTCTTACCATATTTGCATAATGTGTGATTAGCTTTTGCTTTCCATAACATAACATTAACAGCTGTTTCATCAAAATTAGAGCCTGTAAAATGACCTTGTTGTAAAAGAGATCGAAGATTTGTTAAAAATGGTATCGCAAGATAGTTCCAAATAATATGAGCATGAATATATGGTGTAGTACGTGCCGATACATTATGTTGTACCATAAAATGATGATAGTTTTGTGGATCATCTGGATGACGTGGAGACAATGGTAATGGATAAGGCCATACATGAAGAACATCAAAGAGTACATCGACATTATAATTCACAACATCATCTGGTTCCATTAGAACACCATATTCAACATTACTACTGACAATGGCATGTATTTTACAAAAATAGACAGACTAAAAATAATAACAATAAAGAATATGTAGTAATGGATTTAACAAAAGAAATATTCTATCGTACTGATCCACAATCACTTTGTGATATACGTCGTTTAATAATACGAGGATATTGTTTTTCATCAATATCAAGATCAACATCGATTCCAAAAGCTATAATAGGTCGTGTTGAAAAAGCATGAACAGAATCTAATAAAATTCTGAGCAAAGCTAAATAACGTGGTTCACTATTACAAAATGTTACAAAAGCTTCTTTGGGTTGTGGTTGTTGAGATACATTTGTACTTCGAGTAGTAGATAAGTTACTTGTTAAATTCACATCTATGCTTGTAACTTGTTCTATCTTATCTATTTTTTGACTAGTTGTACTGGTAATAATATGTGTAGTAACAATAGTCGTTGTTGTTGTTGTTGTTGTTGTTACGACTAATAAATTGATTTTATCAGGATTAATCAATGGTGTTATAATATTTCCACCAAGCGCATTAGTCATACTTAGATCATTTTTAAACATAAATAGATATATCAGAAGAAATAAACCAAGAATAAAACAAATACGAAAGAATTTTATTCTTGAACAAAATATCCAATTGTAAACGAAATCGAATGTCGACATTATAACAATAATAAATAACGTATTAACCAACTATATAGAATGAAAGAATAAGTGCATAATGACCAAAATCTGAAATCATTCGAATATTCATATAAAAAATAAGAACTCTTTCATATATATATAAAAACATTTGTATCAAATAGCTATGCTAAATGGATAATTAATTTTCTACTAGACAAAAAAAAACAACAACGAACGACAAGATAGTATAAATTAGATTTTCTTACCATATTCAATATATATATATCAGAGGAAACGATAGAATTCTATTTTCTTTTCTTGAAAACTTATGAATATATTTTATATTAAAAAGTACAAATAAATCTTTTAACAAAATTGTATTGTAATAAAGTACTTTCGGTTAGTATTCTGTCATTACAAATAATTGTTACTTTTTCGATACTTTAACTGTAATGACTTCAAACAACATTTGTCTAATAAATATTGAAAACCAAATGAAACCAATGAAATGAATTAGTTTGTTGAAGGTTACAATGCAATATGTAACTGATAAATGTTTGATTTGATTACTGAATATTTTCTTACTCATAGATTACAAAAAAGTGTCATAGAAAAGAAATAAAGAAAAAAAAGAAAGAGAATAAAAAACAAAGAATAACATTTTGATTAGAAAAAAGTCTATTGTCTTTTCAATCGATAGTTTATCAAAGATAGTTAACACTCTATTTATGTTATTGTATGAATCACTAAGAACTAATTAATATGTTTAATGAGCATTATATTCACTCTTTGAATATCAAATATACAGATTCTTTAGGATAAAGCTCAATGGATCTGTCTATAGCCTAGCAGCTACTGGGACACATCATGTTTCACATTTAAATGCTACAATAATTGTGCTAACAGCTTTTAATGATAGATTAACAAATGATTATATCAAAAAATAAGCAAAAACTCGAATATCATCATTAGAATTTTATTAAGCGGGCTACTTCTTTTATTACTGATAACGGAGTATAAATAGTTCATAATTAGACGACAAATACTAAACGTTCTGCTTTGAAGTGTAATTTAATTTCGGAAAAGAATTCTGATTATAGATCAGTTATAAGAAGATTATTTTGCGCTTAGTTTCCCGAACTATCTCAAATTAATATCAGAAGTTTATTTTTCTATTATTCCTATATATCCAAAAATTTCAGTCGTAAAAAAACAAGCCTTGATTGAAAAACCGTATATTATTTTCCATAACTCAATGGTGGTTACTGCTTTTCTTTTTATCAAAGTCAATGATAATATTTCCTAGCAGTACTTCAATTTGTTTTATCATTTTTTCTCATGAATATAAATTATCAATATTACTCTATCAGTAGTAAAAAAAAATATCAAATTCTTGAGTTAACATATAGCGCAGGTTATCAAAATTTTTTCTTGACAGTAAAGTAACTTTTGAGTTATTTTGTAATATGAAAAATTTTCTATAGATAATTATCTACTATAACTATGACATCCTAAATTAATAAGTGTTGCTTAATTAAAATGGCTCTCTTAAAGAATTACTCATTTTCTAAAATATTGTTATTATTATTATACAATTTGTAAGGTATTGACATTAACTATTGTTTTCTTTTCTGTTTCCTTTCTTTTAGTTTCTGTTGATTTTCCTATTTCTTTTCGTTCTATCTTGGCAATACACGAAACGTATATATATACGTGTGTGTGTTGTTTTTCTTTTCGGTCTTTCATTTTTTTTCTTTGATCTTCTCGTGATCTCAACTATATCTTGTATTGTTGATCAAGGTGAAACAAATATTGTATTTTAACCTTGACCTTGTTCTCCATTACGTGTTAATATTTTGTCTATTACGTAATAATGTTATCTACTACGCAATATCGTTGTCTATTGCGATAGATATATATATATTCTTTTTTTTTCATAATAAACTATGCATTTACGTATTTATCTCGATACGTGACACAATTCAACAGTTTCTTGTAAAAGAAAATAAATGTGAATTATCACTGTACCTATATCTGTCCATAAATACGAGTGTCCTATTTTTTTTACCATTATTCTCTTAATAGAATCTTTCTATATATACATACTCATTACATAGAAATCAAGTGTTTTATTATCCTTTCATATACTCATACTTTACTATAAATTATGTCATTGACATAGGAGATTTCTATGTTCTTTTTTCTAAACTATGCATACATAAATGTATTAAAATCTAATGATGCTTGTTCATGATCATGGTTCTGCTTCGATTGTCATATTTTATTCCTTGCTTTCTTGTTAGAAAATAAAGGAATATGTTTAAGATGAAAAAAATCGCAAGCGCAACAGTCGTTTGCATTCTATATCATATTTTTCATGTATTCATATTTCAACTGACATATGTGACAAATTGACAGATAAAAATACATTAAATAGGTTTTATTTCATATTTGTCATGTAACACTAGCATCTAATAAGATAAAAATATATACTTAGAAATAATCAATGTTTCAGATTGTTCTACACAATTTTTTTTAAATTAGTTTTAAATGTATTGGCATTTTTATATAGTAAAGATGAATTTCTTCTCTGTCTTAATAGATGTGTGAACTACTCTAGTGTCGTAGATTGCTTATGGAAATAAATAAGATTACCTTTCATACTTTTGAAAAATATTTCAATTAATATTTATGGTGAATTTGGGGAAAGTATGTAAACAAAGAAAAGAAGAAAGGCTAAATAAGAAAACAGCAATCATACTTGTCTATTTGAAATATCTAATACAAAAACAATCTTTCTATTTTGCGTGAGAAGTTTTAGAAATCTAATGGTTACTATAAATATTCTATCATATAAAATTATTAAACGAGTGTTATTTACTCAGCATAAGTAATGCAACATATTTTCTTATTTGCTCTTCGCAGTAGAAAAATATTTGCAATGACATATGTATGAAGTTTCACCCAGTGTAAGTTTTACAAAATAGTTACAAAAAAATATGAAGAAGAAAAAGACAAATACTCAATTGTTAGCGCAAGTTGAGTCTGAAAGGAAGCGAGAAACTGTTAGCATACTTTCTTTTAGTTCTTGAAGAAAAATACAATGAAAGAACAATAGTGAAGAATTTATTCCTTAAATAAATAAAGTGCTTTTTATGTAATTATTGAGCAAACACCTGTGATTTGGAAGATTTTGTCTACACACATACGGGAGCAAAGCAAGTTGTCAACTAGAAGATACACATTCGATTTTTGAGTGTTGTAACTTAATAAAACAGAACATTTTTGATAAAACTAAAAGAAGTACAAGAATAATAGTTCATACATTTCTAGAAGTCCCTAAATCAAAGTCATCCGGTATGATCCTATTAGATTACTGTTACATTTCGACAGTCAAAATTCTATGCCAAGAAAAATCGTCAAATATTTGGCGGATTCTATTTGAACCGAAAAAATCCGTCATTTTTTTCAAGAAGATTCGACAGTTGGATCTCTCATCTTGGATCTAATTATGTAAGAAAACTAATGCACACATGAAGATGCTCGTAACTATTGGAGCAAAAATTCTGCATTAAATTTCTTTACAATATAGCGTTGCCAAGAAATATCTTAAAGACTTGATTCTTTTTCTATCGGAAAGACCAAAATGTCTTGGACGAAAAATAGAAAAAGAAAATGCTCGGAAATGTTTCTAGAGTGTTCACAATAATCTTAGAACAAAAAACATTGGGAAATTCTTCTGCAACTTTGGTAACTGTTTTTCTTTACAAAAAACAATTTCTTACACCTTTTTTAATTACTCACTTTTTATATTTTCTGGTACCCTATATACACAGTCGTTCATTAGAACGAAAGTTTTTGTACCATCTTAAAATAGTTGATCTGGGATACAAGAGACTTAACAGCAGACAGTTTGATTCAGAATCATAAGTTAACATTTACAAGCGAAGACGAATTTTTTTCTAAATATCTCACGAAGAAGCTGTGTTCTATTTCAAATAATGTGGCTTAGTAGAAGACACAATAAGCTTTGTTTTTGATTTAAATATATTTCAAGAAACCTCATTGTCGGAAATAGAACTACTTTATCTTTTAGCGACGATCGCCACTGATGAAAAGTCAGTGATATTAAAATTTGTTACAAAAGCGTTCATTTCAACCATTATAAAACATTTAGAAAATGTGTTTTTCTATATAACCATAGTGATCCATCCCTACATTATACAATTCGAAATAAATGAATCAAGAGATAATTGTTCTTATTGGGTGAATTTTTTTTAAGTTCAAAACAGTTACAGAAGAGTTTCCCAATGCTTTTTGTTCTAAAATTTTTGTGGTTTCGGGAAAACATTTTCGATCAAATTCTTTTATATATTTTTGTACTAAACACTTAGTTATTTCTAACACAAAAAAAAGGATGAAATTTCTATGATAAGTCATTGAGACACTATATCAAAAACAAAATCAATGCAAAACTTTTGTTTCACCCTTCAGATAATCGTACACCGTACCCATTCATAATAATGGAATACCCCGTTACCATGCTAGATCTTCAGTCACATTCTATGCTCCGAGTGTCGGATTAGAATTAACATTAGTATTAAGTAATGCTAATACTAATGCAAAACCATTAGCATTATTGGCATTAGAACTAGTTAATGCTTAGGTGTTAGCATTAACTTAGCATTATTTTTAATTCTAATACATATACTTCGTGTCAGTTCTAGAATGCTATCTTAATATACTACCTTTAACTTTTCAATAGCTACCTGAAGGATGCTCTTTGTAACTTTTCAAGGGCTACTGAGGGTTTTATTTGTAATTATTCAAGAGTTACAAATAAAACTCCTAGTAGCCCTTGAAAAATTAAAGATAGTATGACAGAATAACGGCCCAGAACTTGCATGCAGTATATGTGTTAGACTTAAAAATAATGCTAAATTAATGGTAACACCTAAGCATTAATTAATTCTAATGCCAATAATGCTTAAGCATTAGACTTAATAGTTAACGCTAACATGACACTCCTATTAAACATAGAATCTTACGTATCTCCTGTCTCAGTATACAGCTTTTTTTTATGTTGAAACGTAAATATGTCGTGTTCAACCACTATTGCCACGCCGTATTTATACCATATGATGGAATTACCTTAAATCCATAAATAACTATCTTGTAATAGTAAACCATCGGTAGCTCATGTTGAGTCCTACCTGATACTACCAAGCTTTTTATAGTCCGATGCAAATAAGAATTGCTTTGTGCGAGAAAGATTTCTTTTCTTTGGTGTTACTTAAAAAACTGACGAGGGAACCTTTTCAACTGTCCAATCGCTTTTGAGTTCGAACTCAGTGTGAAAGATAGACCCCAGTGAGGTATGAAAAGCCCCAAAAGGATTAGTGCCCATAGGCCTTCTGTCCAGAGTTATAGGCGTTTTACCGGATTTTTAGCCTATGGCACAGTATATACCAAAAAATCGAATGACAATATTTCGAGCTGAGATTTTGTCCAAAGATAGGTCTATGTACCAATAGAATGCCCTGAAAATTTCAGCTCAAAAGAATGTTTCAATCTCGGGATATTAAACTCCCAAAAACCGCGCATATCCCGCGAATGATGCTAGAATTTTTTGGCTTTTGGGTGTTCAAAATCTCGAGATTGAAACATTCTTTTGAGCTGAAATTTTCAGGGCATTCTATTGGTACATAGACCTATCTTTGGACAAAATCTCAGCTCGAAATATTGTCATCCGCTTTTTTGGTATATACTGTGCCATAGGCTAAAAATCCGGTAAAATGCCTATAACTCTGGACAGAAGGCCTATGGGCACTTATCCTTTTGGGGCTTTTCATACCTCACTGGGGTCTATCCTTCACACTGAGTTCGAACTCAAAAGCGATTGGACAGTTGAAAAGGTTCCCTCGTGAGTTTTTTTGTTAACTATAGCCTTCTATTTACGTTTGTGAACTGCTTACGCATCAATAGATAGCTTTGATTAAGCTCGACTCGATTCAATCAACCAAGAATTTTAAGAATGTCTTCAGATTACGTTTTTATGATAGTTCATATGAGAGTCACGGTTAAGCATTTATAGAGATAAGTAGTTTTTCTTTCTATCCTTTACATCCATCATGTCTTCAGAACAAATGAGTACTATACAGGATGCAAATATCTCTATGCAGACTCAATCTTCGTAATGCCTTTTCAAAGGGTCAATGCCCTTCTCTTGCCAAGCTATTGAAGATTGAAAATTCGCTCTAGCTGCGCTTCTATAATTATGCAAGGTCTCATGCATAATATGTGGTAGAAGTTGGTATCAATAAGCAGGCTCACTTAAAGTGTTATATTTATAGAAGCATACTAAGAGCATGGAGACGATCATCTATGGTAAATAAGTAGATATTTACGACTTTTTACAGTCTAAATATGGTACGCTAGAATAACATAAGTTTAATCGTAAAGGAACCATTAGGAAATATATAATAGCAGTAAGAAATATATATGATGATAATTACATTATAAAGGGTGTCCCAGAAGTTCTGTTACATTTCTAAGCCAAAATTACTTAAAAACATAACAGAACTTCTGGGACACTCTTTATGGTCTCATCTTATTTTAGCTGTAAACATTTCGTATCCCTAAATCTCATAAACGTGGTCATAAAACATCAATCTGATCTACAATATAACACAGTATGTATACTATCCGTATTTAACCGTATCCAAGCATCTGACAATGGAACCGTCTGTATTGTTAATCGAGTTGATCGACCATGTTCGGGTCAAATGAAAG
>CAJNOL010000035.1:58996-115730 GCA_905250125.1 Rotaria sordida | reverse complement strand
ATCGAGTTGATCGACCATGTTCGGGTCAAATGAAAGGTCTCACCGCCAAACTAACAAATACAGATAAGATCTTACTTGAGTGAAATTATGGTACATATACGAGAGTATATGATAAAATTACAATGAAAATTGAGATAGCTCTATGTATTAATCTTGATACTCTTATTCTATTGTGATATCTGATGATTATTGGCATTTCTCGTTACAATCATGTGATATAAATACGTCACAGACAGCAAAAAAGAGAAAAAGAAAATTGTTTGGAAAAAAGAAAGAAGGAAAGAAAGGGTTACATGAAGGACTTATCAGATGTACTATGTTTTAATGTTCAGAAGATATCTTATGGTTCTTCGACTATTGCATCCTACCGCTTTAGGCTACCACTTCGTACAAATAAAGAAAGTCAAGCCGCTCGGAAATATAATACAACATTGCACAAGCAAATAATACCATAAAGAATTTGCTTACTTATGGGCTTTATGTGAAAAAGTGATTCTAATTCAATTTAAAATAGAATAACGGGTGGGCCAGAAGAAATTGCCGGCTTTTGATAGGCCGTTTTCTCAAGTTAGACTGGATGAGAAAGTTTCGTTCTGATGTCAAAAGATAGAGAATTTTGTGTAGATTTTATTGATATGTTCTTTGCGAAATAAGTATTTGTTCTTCTTTTGTAGCATTAAAGGTATTCGATACCACAAAAACATCATTTGCTCAGCATTTTACTGGAATAAAGGGTTAGTTTTCTTTGTTAAATGATTCTGCGTACATACGCTATTCAAATGCGGTATCATAAAGTACGGAGGCTTACCTATTTTTAAGATCGAATACCAAATCTGGAGACAAAGTTTCATCATTAGAAAAGCCGCTTGCAAAAAATGCCTAATTGTCCAGTTTTGGTACCTTTTTATTGCTGGCGAAAGATCTCAGCCTCATCATTAGTTTAGAAAAGGAATTCAGCTCTTAATAATGAAGAGCATTTTGTAGAGCTTGAAATTCTACATCTTTTGAGATAAAAAGAGTAGTTTTTGTAAAACCGAGTTCGGAGAAAATTGGCAACGAACAGTACGATTCTGTTAACTCAAGGTATTTTCTTAATATTTTGTGGTTTTTGAAGCAGAAACAATTAAGCTTAAAAAAATAAAGACACCACTAGATACATCGAAAAATTCGACATCGATTAGTAACAAGAGGAAAGTTTTGAACTATAATTAACCGAGCAAAAATTTTAGTTTAAAAGTGTCTCATTTTGCAGTTGAGCAAATGCTGTTTTTGTGGTATCAAATACCTTTAGTGCTACAAAAGAAGGACAAATACTTATTTCGCAAAGAACATATCAATAAAATCTACACAAAATTCTCTATCTTTTGACATCAGAACGAAACTTTCTCATCCAGTCTAACTTGAGAAAACGGCCTATCAAAAGCCGGCAATTTCTTCTGGCCCACCCGTTAGAAAACAAAGAGTTTCTATCTCGAATACTTATCGCTCCTTATATTGTAAACTTTACAAAAAAGTAACGTTCGATCGAGCTTAAATTTTTATTCGATATTTATACAGATGTATTCTATTAATAGAAGCTGTGTCAACGCTTGAAACCTTTCCTCGACTATTTTAGAGACGTTCTAAAAGCCCTATATTTTTTATCAGAAATCCAATTTTGAGGATTCATGTTATACTTTGAAGAAAAAAAAATGTATTATTCAGAATCAGTACATTAAGCTGCATCAAATGATATGAAACTCAAAATTATTTTCAAAAAAATAATTCTCGAAAAAAATATAGGTAGAAGCTCTCCTAGCATAATTCGTCAAAAAATATTTTTCTTGAAAAAACTTTTTACTTCTTAAAAATGATTTTCTTAGTAATATACGATCAGTTCTGAGCAAAAGAAAGTTCTGTTCAAGGAATAAAGTTGTAATACAAACTGCTTACGTGAAAGTTGCTTAGTTTTCAAGGATTCTCTTCATGTATTTCTCGTGGAAAAATGTTTTTTTTTCTTGCAAATGTTTCTTTCAATGATATACAGTCATATCCGAGCAAACAAAAGCTGTTTCTCAGCAAGAATACTGTTTGTCGGCCTGCTTAAGCGAAAGCTCTCCACTATGTACTGTATTTGATTGATAAGATTGTATTCATTTATCACTCTATACTTTTTCAACCTTTCGAACACAAAATTCATTTCTTATCGTTTGCTTTTCACATCGGAGAATTTTTTGCTCTAGTTCGAACAACTATGTACTAACTTTCGAATGTAAAGATCATTGTGATGCGTTATAGAAAGTTTCAATTCCTATGTACAGAAGTAACTAAATGAATAACATATGACTCTTTCAAGATAGAATTTACGTCATAAACAATTTTCAAAATTATAATGCAATTTGAAAATTTTCTATAAATCCTGACTATAGTCAAATTATTTACTGTGTTGGAGATGCTAATTGAGTTTATTCTTGTTTCATTATTTACTTATAAAATATCTTGACCAAATTTCAAGAAAGTTGATAAAATGTTATAATGACAACTGATGCACGTTCGATTCTCAAGTATTGAGTTATAGTATATTGAATACAAGGAAAAAAAAAACCATTCAAAGCATTTTTCTACAAGTATTGAAGTTGATGAAACACAGATATGACGTTGAAATTTACTCGGCTACAGAAGAATAAGAAAATTCTATTTCCTACTATCATCCAAAATGTGATTAAAAATAAATTTAAAAAAAAAACTTTCTCACTCTAATTAGAACCCTTTCATTTATTGAAAAAAATATAATTCTGAATGTGTTACTACTAAAGAAGAAAAAAAAATTTCCTTTATAAAGAAGAAAAATATTGAAAGAGTCCTGGTTAAACACTCTATTGTGTAAAGAAAAAAAGTTGTTGAGAACCTTGTACATATTGAATTGAACAAAGTTGCTCTCATCAAATACAATTTTAAATAGAAAAAAGAAATTACTTTTCAAAACAAACTATCACATGTACACATTTATTCTGTTCTTCATTGAGAATATTAGTCCACCTTATGGATTAAAATATGACGTAGAGAGTAAAAAAACAATATTCTTCTAAGAATAGCTTATTATTTCAAACTGTTTCATAGGATTTCTCAATATAAATGAAATTGCAAATTTATAATAAGAGAAAATGCTACATATTTTCATCATTATATTTTTACTTTGACTCTCACTTGCATAACCTTGAAAACGAACTGTGTTCCATTGTAAAATAAAAGTGTACCTTCGAAATGAATCAACTTTTGTTTTTTTATAAGTTCTCTCTATTGTACTTTTTTTCATAATGAAAAAGAATTCAATTTCATTTTTTCGCAACACAGAAAAAAAATACGCTGTAAATAGATTGTAAAAATGATTGCTCAATTTCTTCGACATTATATCTGATCTATTTAATATTGACAAAAAAAAATCATTTTACGTTCTTGTTCTCTGGAGCTATATAACAAATATTCTTGTTAAAATTCGAAATTTTGAATAAAAAAACCAGACGCTGAAACTATATGTGTAACCTACTCTGAGAAAAATTGTCGCAGAAGAGTTTGTTGAATTTTCATGTGCTTTACATCAGAAGTCGCGTAGAACAAATGACAGAAAGAAAAATAAATGAGACGTGAGATTTTTTTGTTCCCTTATTTCTAAAACAGTGAAAACTGAATAAATGTCAAAATGGCACTTATTAAATATATATCGCATGGAATAAATTACTGTCATTTGGATTTTTCTTAATCCTTTGCACACTCTAAACAATTAAGAACTAAATAATATATAACCTAGTCTCGAAAGATATAGTTTACTACATAAGAATAAACCTTGCAAATAAAAATTTGCGTTTTCATGCACTAAAGAAAAATACATTAGCAGAAAAAGTGCCTATTTTCGTTCACACAGATATATGTCATTGAAGGTATAGCGGTGCTTCTTAAATACGCCTTCAGCTATTCCGTTCTCTATTGCAATTATGCCCGACAATAACGAAAAAGAAACATTCAATTCACAAGAAAAAGAAACATAAAACGAGAAATAATAACTCACATCAATAAAATAGGTGTCAAACCCATCAAAACAACAAAAGAAAAAAGAATGTAAACAGAAAACTCATCTGTGTTTGCTAGCTATCTTATTTTGACAAAAACGAGAAGATTTTGCATGTTTTTTGTACTGATTGTATATGTAATAATAAGATTGAAAATATTTGAAGTTTAATCACAAGAGAATAAATTCAATTTGACCATTGAACGACATATTTCTTGACTTTTGACATATATTCTATCTGTTGAATTAGACAGGAAACGAGCGTCTAAAAAACAATTCATAAGAAGACAGATTATATGAAAAGAATTAATTGAAAAACGATGTGATCAACAAGTATATGTCCGTTATATTTTATATGAATCAATTATGTATTTGATGGATCGATGTTTTAGTACTTATTTATAAAAAATTCTCTCTAATAATTAACGTTTCTACACTACATATGCATTGCACAATACACTTTGTCTATTGCATAGTTAATGAAGAATAAAAAAAACTAAGAGTAAAATTTTGAAATAATTGAACGATATAAGAAAATATAAAATGGATAATTTACAATTAGTAAATTTACTTTACATGCAAGAATAAATATTGATACATATTTTTTATTACCGGTTTCATTCTATCATAGATTTCAAATATCACTAATATCGGTGTCAGAAGGCAGTGCACTCTGATGTTTTTTGAATAACTTTCGATAGGAACAAGTTAGAGATCTATGGTTTTCAGCAATCGATAGAAGATTATAGGGAACACATTTTTATATAAAAATCAATGTTTAAATAATCAGGCGCAATAGGAATGATTGTGGAATCACTGAAAAAATAGACTCGTTATTTGCTGAAATCTTAGCAGAACAAATTGAAACTCTCAGCATATATAGTCTCACTGTAGCCCAATCTTCTCTATAAATATCATCGATAAATCTTGTAATGACGAGGAATGGTGTGCTAATCATCATCTAGTCTTACATAAGACTCTCATTCACTCAATATATTATAAAATGACCTCAAATTTTGACTGAATAATTCCCGTAATCTAGACTTCATATCTATGCAATTATATCATAGTTTGATTATATGAACGAGAAGAGACGATGAAAACATTACTAAGTTCTATATTTCTCTTCAAAAAAATTGAGAAGATTTGTTTTAAAATACTTACTGTATGAAAACCGTTTATTTGTCGAACTTTGGCTGTTTTCCTCCATTTCTACGACCAAAGTACGAGATTATTGCATAGATATGAAGTCTAGATTATGATATTTATTTAGTCAAAATTTGAGGTCATTTTCTAATATATTGAGTGAATGAGGGTCTTATGTAAGACTAGTATAACGATTAGCACACCATTCCTCGTCATTACAAGTTTTATCGATGATATTTTTATACAAGATTGGGCTATAGTGAGGCTATATATGCTGAGAGTTTCAACTTGTTCTGCTAAGATTTCACGAAATAACGAGCATATTCTTTGAGTGATTCCACAATCACTCCTATTGTGTCTGATTATATAAACCTTGGTTTTTATATTAAAATGTGTTCCGTATAATCTTCTATCGATTGCTGAAAATCGCAGATCGCTAAGACTTTTTGTTCGAAAGTTACAAGCTTTTTTTTTTTACCTGCCTTCTCTTAGAATTTCGATACTAGTTAGCATTAATTTATGAGCTTATTTGAAGAATACAAATTTTATCATCATTTTCCATTATTTTGATCTCAGGAAAAGAGAAAGTTAATACTATGGCGTAGAGTTGAAATAAAAATTATGTTTAATATAACCATTAATCATAATGCTTTCTATTCTGCTTCTCTCACTTCTAATCACTTTTACTAATTAACACACCTGACTGTTGTTTTTTTCAAATACACTCTATTATAAAAATAAAAACCATTTTTCACTCTCTTTTCTGTCAATGTTGATACTGCATACTACTTGCCAGAATTTGTCAATGGAGAGTATGATATTATTAGATTTTGTTATGTTATCATGAATCCATATATACAAAATTAACATCTTCGATATCGTGCATCGCCGGTTTTTGAAAAAGCAAAGTATTTTAATAGTATGTTTTTTTTTAGAAGATATAGATCGAAAGGCACGACTAGAGAAGAATAAAATATTTTCTTTTCAAAACTATATTGAATCATGTATAATAACACATATATATATATGTATTATCAAAGACAAGGAGAAAGAAAAGAAAAGGACAACTTTAATAAACGGAAGATGTTTAATACAGAAATCATATAGATGGCGAATCATAACATTTAGGTCTTTCATGTTCAATTTCAAAAAAGAAGTTTGATTTCTTAATCATAAAATAGAATCAGCTATCATATAACAAAATTTGTTAAAAGGGATACATGCCGATTTTCTGACTATAAGAATTACTTAATTAAACTATATTTAAGAAACAGAGAAGTTTATCCTTCATAAATAAAAGTACAATGATTGATAGTTATAAAATGAAATAAGACTTAAGTATCTCTGAGTTATTATTATAATTATTGTAATATTCTGGAATATGTCGTTTAAATTGAATGTTGTTACCATCAAATATTTATATATATAGAATCAAAAAAGTTGAATAATAAAAGTACAAGGTTTAGTTTTGGTTTTATTGTTATCTAATAATATAAAGCATTTTGGAATTTTGCTTCTTTTATTTAAGTTCCAGCGATTCAATCCGAAAAGCAACATTTCAATTGGTCCACAAAGATAAATAATATATCGGACAAATATCATTGAGAGCAAATATCTTTTTATTTACTTTTTGCATTAATGTATGTAATAAGTCTTTCGTCTTGAAAAGAAATTTCGTTGAATCTATTGATCATTTATTTGCTTGACAATGTTAGTTGCCATTTCTTTCAAATAACGACGATGGTTTCATATTATTTCATTCATGACGACTCACGACAACAAAAAAAGAAAAAAGTTGATAAAGATTTACTCTTCTTTCTGCGTTTTTTTTTCTTCATGCCTGCCATATTAAACGAAACGAAATGTAAGAACGTACCTATCACTAATGCATAAAGACAAGTGAGCATCTGAAAAAGTTTGTTGAGCTGATTTTACATAGAAGAATAAAAAATGTTTATTATATTATATACACGATTATTCTATGTATTTAGTCATACACTTTCTAACTCTTTCCTATTAACGTATTCATGTAATCATTCACATCATGAATGATGAATTAGAATTTTTTGTTGTTGTAAATTTTAATTTAAAAAAAGAGTTGTATTATTCGAGAAAAGAAACATATCGGAAGCAAATTATTGAGTGCTCCAGTAGAAGCATGTCAAGCAGAGTAACAGTTTCAAATGGTAAGATTAAATTTGATTTCATGAAACCTTTTCAAAAAGTGATTTACAAATGTCTCTTTCATTCAGCTACTTTAGTAGGGTGATTTATGTTCGACATATATTTTCCTTAATTTCATAATTTTCTCAAAAAAATTTTTAACACTAACTGATGAAAAATAACAAGACCGGAAAATATAAGAGTTTTTGACGAAAAACATGACCATAATGTATTTTGCATGTTGAATGCTAGAAAATTTTGTTTAATATTGATTTTATACTTTGTCACACAAATCAATTACTTTTCAGATAAGCTTCCTATATGACATTTGAGACTCCAAAAATAGCCTTTTCTGTAGCTAGAGACATGGAAAAAGTGTTTTTATTCGATTAAAAAGTTATTTTTAATTTTCGAAAACTGTTAACAAATCTGGCATACTATTATTAGATCGCCGGTTCCAAAGATACTTTCTAGGAACCGGAATTGGAACCGTTGTTTTTTTTCATTTTTAATAATCGAAATCGTCTGCCTCTAATTTGTATTAATACATTCAGAATTTTCTATTTCTTTTATCAAATATTTGGTTCAATTTGAATAGGAAGAAGTTTGTCCTATAACATTTCTAAAAATATGATGATTACTATTTGAAAATGATTGACTATCAGTGACAATGATCAAAAGAAAAAGAAAGCAAAATCAATGTAAAGGCTTTTGCCTAGCAACTATTCATAGAAATGGTGAACGCGTGAATTTTTGAATATACAAACATATAGAACGAGATGCCAAACGCACGACAAGAAGCCAGTCTTACACAAATTCGCCGATTACTTTCTCGTTGGGATCAAGGTAAAAGATATTCCAATGATATGGTTTTCTAATATAATTCAACATTTAATATAGGTTCAACTAAAGTTCGTCGTCAAATTTTACTTGATTTTATTGAATTACATTCAACAATTACTGAGCCTGAACTCGAAAGTGAATTTGCACAATCTGCTAGTCTATTTTTTACTCGCATTAGTAAGTGATTATTTAATAGTAATCATCTATAATGGTGTTCCTACTTGGAAAATTTAGCTTCATGGCTACGCATAAGTTATCTATTCGGAACATGTCTTAATGAACAATTACGAGCACTTCGTGTTTTTTTACAATCATCAACTGGAAATAAATTTCTTGGTGAATTTCTCGATGTTGGTGGTTTATTTACACTGCTTGAAATACTCAACGTAAATCAAATACAAGATGAAGATAAACAGCAAGCAGTAAGTGTTGATAAAATACAGAATGATACATAAATAGTTTTACAATAAAAAAATTTGAATATCTCCGTTCTATTCTACTCTATGGGGCTAGTTTTTTTTTTCGTGATAGAAAAGACTTTAGAGTTTTTTTTTTCATAAAAACTTTATGACCTTACACGCCCTAATATGATTCTAAAATTTCGAGATCTCTATAAAAAAAAACGAAAACCAGCAAGGATAAACAAAAAAATTCTCGCTTTCAATTCATTGTACAGGGGTTCCCAAAATTATAAGACCCCCCTACAAGTTTGAGAATAATAAAGTTTTCAGCAACTAAAGAAGCTTTGATAAGGGATCTAACGCCATATATATAGATACCGCTAAAGCATCTATCATGTGCTACATTGATCTCTATTTGGTTAAATATTAATAATATTTAGATTCAAGAAATTTTGAATTTCACTCGTTGCATAATTATAAGACCCCCCTCTCTGGAGTATAAAAGTATTGCCTGAATGTTCATTTTTTTAAGTCAAAAACAATCTTGTCAGTATCTGTTCGAAAGAGGAGATAATTAGTTATCTACTGAAAAAAATATGGACTTATATAAGCTATACTTTAACTTTTCTATGGTCGAAGAAATGAAAGGGTGGAAAACCTATATCCCACAATAACCCTATTTTAGCTCAAAAAAAAGGTTTCCAATTGTTTAATGTAATAAAACTAGATTTAAACTATACCATTAGATAGAGCATTAAAAGTTGTATAGTCCACATATTTATTGACAACAAACTTTGAAGACATTAATAATTGTGAAAAGGGAAATAAAGATAGTCAAGATAAGGTATTTTGTAAGGAGCTTATGAAAAAAAAATTTATTTTCATATAAAAACCAGACGTATTTTTTTTTCAAGGGTACCATAAGAAAGAGCGTCAAATTCTACACCAACCAGATTACTTCTTTTTACGAAAGCTTATCTCTAAACGTCCGGGAACTTAGTCTCAAAAAGAAGACAAATCAGTCTCATTATGCCAAAAAATAACATATGCTAGTGATATCACGAAAGAACATGTTTCAACAGTTTTTGAAGTAAAATGTCTGAGAAAAAAAACCTTATCTTGTTAAAATTTTGCGCTGTTGCTATTACTGTCTCTTAAATGAACTTTCTTTCTGATCTTTCTCATGAGAAGAAAAGCTATTTCGATAGTTTTCGTAGAAAATCACACCATGAGACTGATTTGTCTCCTTTTTGAGACTAAGTTCCCGGACGTTTAGAGATAAGCTTTCGTAAAAAGAAGTAATCTGGTTGGTGTAGAATTTGACGCTCTTTCTTATGGTACCCTTGAAAAAAAAATACGTCTGGTTTTTATATGAAAATAAATTTTTTTTTCATAAGCTCCTTACAAAATACCTTATCTTGACTATCTTTATTTCCCTTTTCACAATTATTAATGTCTTCAAAGTTTGTTGTCAATAAATATGTGGACTATACAACTTTTAATGCTCTATCTAATGGTATAGTTTAAATCTAGTTTTATTACATTAAACAATTGGAAACCTTTTTTTTTGAGCTAAAATAGGGTTATTGTGGGATATAGGTTTTCCACCCTTTCATTTCTTCGACCATAGAAAAGTTAAAGTATAGCTTATATAAGTCCATATTTTTTTCAGTAGATAACTAATTATCTCCTCTTTCGAACAGATACTGACAAGATTGTTTTTGACTTAAAAAAATGAACATTCAGGCAATACTTTTATACTCCAGAGAGGGGGGTCTTATAATTATGCAACGAGTGAAATTCAAAATTTCTTGAATCTAAATATTATTAATATTTAACCAAATAGAGATCAATGTAGCACATGATAGATGCTTTAGCGGTATCTATATATATGGCGTTAGATCCCTTATCAAAGCTTCTTTAGTTGCTGAAAACTTTATTATTCTCAAACTTGTAGGGGGGTCTTATAATTTTGGGAACCCCTGTACTTAAGAGAAAATCTCTGATTTCTCCTGTATACAAGAAAAAAAAAATTAGCCTCCATAGAGTGGAACAGAATTGAGATATTCAAAGTTTTTATCTTAAAGGTATTTATAAACCATTCTGTAATTTGTTTTTTTTTCGAAAGTCTTATTTTGAAATTTATATAGTTGCAATTATTAAAATTAATAGCTGATAATGGTCGTATATATAAAGAATTAATTTGTCAATCATATGGTATTCGAGCTATAGCTGAATGTATGGCTAAGACAACAACAAATGAAAATACACAGAAATCAGCACAATCATTACTTGATTCATTAGCACATGGAAATCCAACATATACACAACAAGTCTATAAAGGTCTCGTTGCTATTTTACTATCAACATCGCCTAAAGCTCAAGAATTATCTGCTTCTCTTTTATGTAAACTTCAACCTCAATTAGAACAAGTTCATAGAAGTTTACTTGAACCAGTTATTAATCTTCTTCAATCTTTTCATGCTGAAGTTCAATATCAAGCTATTGAACTTATACAAATTCTTATGTCAAATAAATGGAATGATGATAATATTGTATCAGCATTAGCTGAACAATTAGTTGCTTGTTTAAAAGATCCACCAAATCAAGATAGAACTGATAATGATGATGATGAAACTAATGATTTAATTGATTCACTTAAAGGTGGTCCAATGCCAGTTTATATTCAACAAGCAGCTGCATGTAAATGTATTCGTTTACTTGTCGATCAACATTATCGATTTTTACGTTTAAATGTTGTTCATTTATTATTATGTGTGATGGGTAATGAAGCTTATCCAGAAAGTCAACGTCAAGCATCATTAACTCTTCATACTTTTGTTGAACGATATCCAATTGTTTATGAAAAAGTTTTAGATGCACTTGGCGAACAATTATTTGATGCATTTCATCAAAATCCTGATGGATTTTATGCTCGAATGACTCCTATTCAAGCTGATGTTTGTCGATCAAATCTTATTCATATGACATTTGATGCTGATAATTCAGACTGAAGTAAAATAAAATTAATTTATTCGCTTATTTAAATAAAAATAAATGATTTTAACAAAAAAAAAAAACAAAATGAAAGAAAACTGAAATGATTTAATAAGAACAAGGTTTATTATTTGATTCATTCAAAGTTAATATTTGTTGCATTCCTCTATTAATATCTAATTGTGTTAATATACGATTAACTGGAAAACAAGAAATAATACCATTCAATAAATTAGTTATTTCAATCCATTCTATAGAAAATTTTCTATTATTTGATGAAAATTCATAAAAAAATTCGATTTTTTGAAGTGAATTTAATTTAGTCGATGTTCGTATTTCAAATATATCTATAGAATTATTTCGTCGAAATGCTTGTTTATTATCAATTGTTTGATCTAATTGAATTTGTTCTGTTTGATGAGATTTACCAAAGAGTTTAATGAATATATTCACTGAATCATTTGATGTTAAATTTGTTGTATTTGTTTTAATTCGTACAATATAATAATGATGATTTGTAGCATGTTGTTTATCATCACATGAAATATTTTGATAATTAGTCATTGAAAATTGAATTCTATCATCAGATACTTTATCTAACCATTGATGAACAGAAAAACATTTTGTTTCATTTGTTTGAGGATTTTTGATTTCAACAAAATCACAAAGCCATCTATAAAGAAAAATTGTTAGCACAACTTCTGAGAGATTAAAATGTGCAACACAATGTAACTGCTGCTGCTAATCACAGAGAGTTCATTTTATTCTATCTATTTTGAGATATATTTCTTCACCATCCTTTTACTGAATCTTCCACAGATGTAATAAGAAAGTAATTCGTAGATTATAACGAGATCTTATTGATAGACGATCTTTGATCGTATATCAACAATGTCTGTCACGTCACTGATGAACCATTTCTACAGTATCCGTGCAAGGATGGATGTCATTCTCGTCGATATACTTCAACACTCCTTTTAGATCGTGTTTCATAGAACAAAATCTTAAATTTTTTTTTTAATTACCCATCATTTTGTCCATCATGATATAAATCGATTCGATCAATATTATTAATTTTTATATTTGGTATTGTTATATGAAATTTATCAGTGTGATGTCTTTGAAATGGGATTTTATGATTTTTAGAATTTTGAAGTCGTATGGAACTACTGATTTGTTTATTATTTTTATCATAGATATTTAAATAAACATTAGCATCACGTCCAAGTTTGCCTTGTAATGATTTATCAGCTGTTTTCGTATGTACTTGAAAATCATGAGGACTAAGATATTCATATCGATGATCTAATGATAAAGAACTTATGATAGATGCTTTAATATTTCCTTCACTATTGCTTGATGGTTCATTATCTTCATTATTCATTAATGAAGATCGAATAAGTATTGAATCCGATAATTGATTACACGGAATAGTAGATTGTTGATATAGAGTAACATGAGTTTTATGATCATGTTCACCTTTATCTAACCAACGTTGAATCGGAAAACAATAGGTTTCCTAATAGAAGAAATAATCAACAGTGAAGAATAAGAAAATTATAATAATAATAATAATAATAATAATTCACTTGATTATCATCATCGGTAATTGAAATCCATTCACCATACCAACCTTGATATTTATCAGCATCAAGTGAAAGTTTAACAGCTTTTAATGTTGATAATGATTCAGGTAATGTGAATTTAAATTCATCAATATTACCAGGTGCAAAATGATGACCTTCCATATCTTTTTTCTTTAATTGAATATCTTTCGATTTTTTATCATATATATCAATTAATTGAAGATGTATAGGTGTTGTCGAACCAGCTGATGCATGATTACCTATATAATGATAAAATATTAAATAATTTCTTTTTTAATAAAATTATAATAGATTATATTTGAATAATACCTGTTTTTGTTCGAACAGTATAATTTCGAGATAATTTATCTGATTTAAGTTTTTTTGATATTGATGTATAACTATGACTTTTTTTAATTGCTTCAGTTTCTTCTTTACAAAATATATTAATTAATGGATTTTCAAGATGAATACTTGTTTGTTTGAAACCAGAATTTTGATCAAGCATTGTATTTACCGGAAAACAATAAGATGTATTTGTTTTGTTGTCAATAATATTAACATAATCAACTTGCCATCCATCATTTTTATTACCTTCATGCCATAAATCAAGTTTAGCAATGCTATCAAATGGTTCGTCAGTATGAACAATAAAATGATCTAGAAAAATTCAAGACAAAATATAATCAGAATAGATGCAATATTCTTTTTTTCTTGAAGACCTGTTTGATTTCGTTCGAATTTATTTTTATGTTTGGTCGAATGTTTCAATTGAAATGCTTCAGATTTACGATCATTACTATCATAAATTCGAATAAATACAGATGCATCAGTTCCAGCACTACCCAATCCCAAAAAACCAGTATGACCTTATGATATTACAAATAGAATTATAAAAGAAAACATAGAAAACTGTTTACCTGTTTTAATTTCAACTTGAAATCTTCCTTGAGATTCTACGCTGGAAAGAAAATTTTGTTTGGCTTGATCATAATTTTTATCATATAAATTGATTGTATCATCTTTCTTTAATTCATGACATAGTCGATTATCTTTTTGTTTATCTAATATTAAATGATCATTCTTTAATCCACCATATTTTTCATTTCTACAGCAAAAAGAAAAAAAGATAAACATTGAGAAAACAACAACGATTGGCATGTTTACAGGTACTGTTCAATAACAAAGCAACTAACTTCATTTGTCCTTTGATCTGTTATTTGAATGTATTCTGGATACCATCTATGAAAAAAATTTATAGAATGAAAAATAAGAAAATATTTACCCATTGCCAATGCCTTTGCTATCAGTCCATAATTCAAGTTTATCGATATTATTTAATTCATGGATTGATCCAACATCGAAATCATCTATAATATCGATGAAAAATCTAACAATTTGAATTTAGGTTATGAATTTTACCTATCTTTCCACGAGCAAATTTGTTTTTATGATCAATAGAATTTTTAAGTTCAAGTGGTTCAGATATTTTGCCATCTTTATCATGAATTCGAATAAATACATTTGCATCAGTTCCTGTTGGTGATAATCCCAAAAGACCTTTTTTTGCTGTTTTTGTTTGTACATGATATAATGATTTATATCCTTCTACAATATTTTTTATTGTTGAACTTTGAATAGATCTACTTAGTAATAAACTTTGTCGTTTCATTGTATCAGATAATTGTTCACAAGGAATCATTGTACGAATATGTTTTAAATAAATATCAGTTTTTCCATCTAATTCTCCTTTATCTAACCAACGTTGTAAGGGAAAACAGTATGTTTCATTTTCATCATTATCAGTTACTGATATCCATTCACCATACCTGAAAAAATTAGACCAAATATGTTTATAGGTCGAATGAGCGGAAAATTTTTAGACAAGATATTTGTTCAGTTTTGACTCACTAGGAAGTATTTCTGACAAGTTAAAAGCTATGAGTTATGACTAGAATTTTGTGCGCTTAGAAATTTTGTCTCAGGTTTTTTTTACGATTAGTGGAATAACTCTTGGTAAATCCTAAAAAAAGAATTAGTTTGAGCGGAACTTATGGGTCGACATTTCTGGTGAATATGTTCATTCATTTTGACCTATTTGAAAGCATTTCAGACGAGCCAAAAACTATAGGTTGTGACCAGAATTTGAGTATGGGCTTAGACATATTGCATCTATTTTTGTTCAAGAGCAGTGAAGAACTTTTCGAAAGACCTGAAAAATTGTGTTTAACGACGAGTCAATATGTTTATATACCTCTTCGAACATGCTAAAAATTGTGGGAGTTAGTCATTTTGTAGAGTGAACAGTTCTCTACTAAATGTGATATTGAACTAAGCTATAGCTTTTATCCAAGTGAGGTTACAAGCATTTTTTCAAGAGCTCCTTTCAGCGTAAAATGGTTGCTGATTCTTGAAAAAATGAGTTTTGAGGGAAAACAAAAATAATTTCAAATAATGCACTTTGTAGGGTAGCTTCTGATCTACAAACTGATATATAAATGAAGATGCGAACTTTTAATTTCGAATTGCAATAGTGAAAATATAAAAATTTTCTATTCACTGTAATTTTTTGGACTTTGCTCGTCACTTATAGTTTTTGACTTGTTGGAACTACTTTGTAGTGAGTCAAAATTGAACAAAACATCTTGTCTAAAAACTTTCCAATCATCCATTATTTAAATCTATTTTTATAAATTACCATCCTTGATATTTATCAGCACTATGTGAAATTTCAATGGCGGTTAATGTATTCAATGGTTTATCGGATGTTATATGAAATTCATCTATTGAACCTGGTTCAAAATGATGACCATCCTTATCTTTTTGTTTTAAACGAATTTTTTCAGATTTTTGAGAATGATTATCAAAAAGACGTATATAAATTGGTGTTGTCGAACCAGCTTCCACTTGCGAGCCTTAAGAGAGGAAATAATAAACTAATACAAATTATAACTTTTTTTGTTTTTTTTTACCTGTCTTAGTTTGTACAGTAAAACTACGTTTCTGTTTGGTTTTCATATTATTTGTATCAATCTTTGCTTCCATTTGTTCTTTAATTACTTCTTCACATGATACATTCGATACATAATTATCTAATATTAAATGTTCAGAATTACTAAGCCATTTATTAGCTGGAAAACAATAATTATGTCCCGTTGTATTATCAAAAATATTGACATAGTCTACATTCCATCCATGACTAAGATCAGTTCCATCATGATATAACTCAAGTTTAGCAATACTATCGAGTGATTCTTTTGTACCAACATCAAATGAATCTAAAATTATTAGAAACATCGGTTCATTATGATAGTTTTTCTTATTTTGTTTTTTTTTTGTGAACCTGTTTTGCCCTTTTCAAATGGATTTGAATGTTTTGTTGAACAACGTAAAGAAATTGGTTCGGATATATGACCCGATTTATCATGAATTTGTAGATAGACATCTGCATTAGTACCAGTTGGAGATAGACCCAAAAATCCTTTACGACCTAAAATATAAAATCAATTTTAAGAGAATAATTTATGCAAAATTCTCGACGAAAAATTGAACACTGTTTCATGTTAACTTTAAAAATTTTCATCAAATCCTAATGGCAAGTGGATTGCCCTCTCATGCTTAAATTCGTAAGACAAAACAAATCTTACTGCCTTCAAAAAGTAATACATGTTTAAGAAATCTAGAAATTACAACAGTTGAAGCCGAAAAAAACCATGAAAAAATTTTCTTGTTTTTACACTGATGAATGTCAATGAATGTAGAGTTGATACTTTAAATATGAGCTGTGTACATTCCAGAAAATGAATTTCTGTATTAATATCAACACATGTACCTGTTTTTGTATCAATATGATAAGTTCTTTTGTAGACAATAGTAGATGAAGAATCGTCTGAAGAACTTATGATTGATTTAATAGCTTCAATTTGACGTGTTCGAATAGTATCAAGATCATCTTCCTGTTTTCGATGTCTTTCACGACATGAAATATTGCCTGTCAGCTTATCCAATATAAGATGATTAATAGCTACACCACCATTTTCCTTGTTCAAATATTCACCGATTAGAAAACATGCTTCTTCGCCTGTTCTATTATCTGTCACAATAACATAATCAGCATACCATCCATGTCCTAAACCTTTTCCATCTGTCCAAATTTCTAACTGGTTAATACCATTGAGTAATTTTGTGACGCCTATCAATATATTTATGTATATGTGTTTTAGTTTGTATTTGAAGTATTGAGAAAATTACATACCAATATCGAATTCATCAATATGACCACGTTCAAATTTATTTTTATGATCAATAGATGCTTTCAATTGAATTGGTTCTGATTTATTTCCATTACGATCAATAATTTGAATATATATATTAGCATTTGTACCTTTAAAAAATATGTTGTATTTTGTTTTTTGTATGAATACTCTATGTAATAACGATACTCACCAGTAGATGATAAACCAAGAAAACCTTTCTTTCCCGTCTTTGTTTCTACATCTATTTGATAAGATAATAATTAAATCGATAGATTTCAAATGCTGGTAATAGCTTACGATATGTATTTTGAAATGGTATAGAAGATATTTCCGACGATAATTGTGATATATGTGATTTTTGAATAACGGGAACTGAATGATGACCTGATTCCATCATTGTATCAGGTAAAGAACTGCAGGGAACATCTGATAAATTAGTAAAATACACATCAGTTTTCTTATCATTTTCTGCTCTACAAAAACAAGTACATGGACTATCGAACTATTTAAATGAATAATTGAATCAATATACTTGTCAAGCCATCGTTGTATTGGATAACAATAGATTTTTCCGTTATCATCATCTATGATTTCTATCCATTCACAAAACCTTCAAACAAAAACAACAATATCATCAAAGAAAAAAATTGCTTTCGAAAAAAAATAATTAATCGTACCATCCTTGATATTTATCAGCATTATGTTTAATACGAATACCAGTTAATTGATTTGATAATGGTTGATGAGATATTACTTGAAACTCATCGATAGCTATGATCAATTGATAAAGAATTCATGTATTATGAAAAATTTTTCTCTTCAAATAACTTACCATCAGGTTCAAAATTATGTTTATCATGATTGTGATGTTTCAAACGAATATCTTCTGAACCTTGTTGTTGATCATCGAATAATTGAATATGAATGGGTGTTGTCGAACCTGCTTCTATTTGATTACCTTTTTTTTTTGAAGAATAATTGATCACTAGACTCAAAAAAAAATATCTATCATTCAAAAATTTTACCTGTCTTTGTTCGAATAGTAAAGTTTCGTACATATTTATCGTTTTTCTTCTTCGAACTAGTCATATCTGTATTCATTCGATTTCTTTGTACTACTTGACTTTGATCGGAACATGATATATTAATCAATGGTGTTTCAAGTAAGATATGAGTTTGTTTTGAACCATAATTTTTATCAAGCATTTTATTAACAGGAAAACAATAAGATGTATTTGTTTGATTGTCAATTATTTGTATATATTCAAGTTGCCATTCATTGTTCTTATCATTTTCATGCCAAAGTTCGACTCGTGAAATATCTTCAAGCAATTCACAAATTCCAACATCAAACTGATCTAAGGTGAAAGTATAACCATAATATGCATTTTAATTGAAAATGAAATCTAATTTACGAAACAACATTTTTTTTTCTGGGTAGATATTTTGTTGAAACACAGGAGAAAAATACAAGTAGATATGTTTATATAAGAAAACTTGATATCTTTCCTATATCTTACCAGTTTGATTTTTTTCGAATTTGTTCGTATGTCTAATAGAATTCTGTAATTGAATTGCTTCAGATATTTTGCCTTTAATATCATGTAAACGAATAAATACCGGACTAAGAATAATATTTTATTTTAAATTTAATTATAATCATCAAATTAAACTCACGTATGAGTTCTAGTAGAGCCGAGACCAACATGACCAGTTTTAGTTATTACTGAAAATGTATTCTTGTATTTACTTGATAAAGCGGAAAATTTCACATTAGAAGATAACATCTGTTCTTCGGATTCATTATCATTATCATTACTATCTTCGATTAATTCTTGACAAGATCGTTCATCTATTACTCTTTTCAATCTTAATGGATTGTCTTCAATTCCACCATTCTTATGATTTAAATATTGATTGACAGGAAAGCAAGCAATATCACCTGTCTTATTGTCAGTTACTTGGATGTATTCAAGAAACCATCCACTACCCAAACCTTTTCCATCTGTCCATAATTCAATTTGATCAATACCATTTAACTGTTTGCTTGTCCCAATATCAAATTCATCAGTTCGACCTCGTTGAAATTTATTTTTATGATCAGTTGAACCATGTAATTGAAGATTTTCCGATACATCACCATTTTTATCAATAATTCGTAAAAAAACTTTTGCATTCGTTCCTATATTTGAAATTTATCATATTAACAATATAAGAAATAACCATTCATTCTTACCTGTTGGTGAAAAACCTAGAAAACCTTTCTTTCCCGTTTTAGTTTTCACATGATAAGTATTTTTGTAAGATGTAACTAATGTTTGAGCTGACGTCTGTGATAGATATGTTAACGATGACACAGTACCGACAGGTGTTTCTCGAATAGTTGGTATAGATCGATGACCTGATTGAGGCATTGTATCTAGTAATGAATTACATGGTACATCAGAAACATCCGTGAAATATATATCCGTTTGTTTATCATTTTCAGCTTTATCAAGCCATCGTTGAATAGGATAACAATAGGTTTGCATATTATCTTCATCTGTAATTTCGATCCATTCAGCATACCTATAAAACAAATAGTAAAGGAAAACATCATTGTATGAACAGTGAACCATCATCATGAAACAGCATAAATATAAATTCAATTATCTTATTTTTTTTCTTACTTACCATCCTTGATATTTATCAGCATTATGTTTAACACGGATACCTATGAGTTTATTAGAGAGTGGTTGAAAAGATGTAACTTGAAATTCATCAATAGCACCCGGTTCAAAATTATGTTTATCATGATCTTTATGTTTAAGACGTATATCTTCAGATTTTTTATCTTGATCATCGAACAATTGAATATGAATAGGTGTTGTCGAACCAGCTTCTATTTGATTACCTATCCAAAATTTATTAGTTAAGAATAGAAAATTTTAGAAATGAAATAATATTAGAGCTGATTTTCTCAACATAATTTAATTACCTGTTTTAGTTCTAATCGTAAAATTTCTTTCAATTTTATCATTCTTCTGAGAATTAATCATGTTTATTGTTGTGGTATTATGCATTTGTTTCATTGCCTGTAGTTCATCCAAGCATGAAACATTTATTGATGGATATTGAAGTAAAACATGAGTTTTTTTTAAGCCAGAATTTTTATTGAGCATGGCATTGATAAAAAAACAGTAGGAATTTCCTGTTTTGTTATCTATTACTTGAATAAAATCCACTTGCCATCCTTCGTTTTTATCACTTTCATGCCATAATTCGACCTTTTTAACACCATCAAGACTTTTACGAGTGCCTACATCGAATTGGTCTATTATGACAAAAAGATTTAATTATTGAAAAATCAAATATATTGATCAATATTTTTTTACCAGTTTGATTTCTTTCAAATTTATTTTTATGTTTTAACGAATGTTTAAGTTGAAGTGATTCAGACATATTATCATTATTATCATGAATACGAATGAATACATTTACATTTGTATTTGCTCCACCCAAACCAAAAAGACCAGTATGACCTATGTGTATGATTAAAATTTGTTTATAGATTATCATTGATAGATCTCTTTATCAATAGAGAGTTAAAATAGTTAATGAAAACAAGATTAGAATGATTTTAATATGTAGTTTTTTTAGATTTTTCTATAAATCTCGCTATACATCCTATCATGAAATGAGGAGCATTACGTTGGGAGTAGGTACTTGAGTTAGAGCGAGAACAACACATAGAGCAGACAACCAGATAAAAATGTAGACTGACATATCAGAATTATGTTTTTCTCTTGATACAGTTCAAATCTATTGTATATTATCAATAGATTAGTCTAGCTAAATCTAATAAATCCGGAAAAATTGAGCCGCGTTAGCTCCACCATTTTAAAGATTTGTATCATATGTTTTGTTATACCTGTTTTTATTTCAATACGGTATGTTTGTGTAAATGGTGTTGGTGGATTTCCTGTTGCTACAGTTTCTTGAATTGTTGATTCATTTACATCAAACTTATGATCACGACATGGTCGATTATCTAGTGTTTGTTTATCTAATATGAGATGTTTTTCTTCGATTCCACCATTCTGCTTGTTTAAATATTCTCCAATAAAAAAACATGCTTCTTCACCAGTTTTATTATCGATGATAGCTACATAGTCAGCAAACCATCCATGTCCAATACCAGTATCATCATGCCATAATTCGAGTTTATCAACACCATCGAGTGATTGAGTGGAGCCTAATATTCAATGAAAATATGTAATCTAGTATTTAAATATAATATTTTTTATTAACATACCAACATCGAATTCATCTGTTTGTCCTCGTTCAAATTTATTCTTATGATTAATAGATTGATGAAGTTCAATGGGTTCAGATACTTGTCCATTTTTGTCATGAATTCTCATATATACTTTTGCATTTGTACCTTTCATATAACGAGTAAATAAATAAAATAGGAATGATACTGATAATTTGATGTATATCTACCTGTAGGAGATAATCGGAGAAATCCTTTTGTTCCAGTCTTAGTTTCAACATGATATGATCGTTTGAATTGTAATATTTGATTATTTTTCTGACCCTTTTGACTAGATAATCTTGAACAAGGTTCATTCACAGTGAATTCTGTGAGTACGATATGAGTTGTTCTATCATTTGAATTTGAATCAAACCATTTATTCTTCAAAAAATCAATGAATTCGGAAACAAATCAATATAACTACTTAATCCTACCACAGGAAAACAATAAAGATGATTCATATCAATATCTTCGATTTGTAACCATTCAACATTCCATCCTTCATTTTTCTCACCCGTATACCATAAATGAACTTTTTGTAAATTTGATAAATTATTTAATGTACCAGTGTGAAATTCATCTACAGCATGTTTTTGAAATGGAATTTTATTTGTTACTGTTTGTTCAAGTAACATATCTTCTGATTGACGATTTTGATCATCATACAAACGAATAAATACATTGATATCAGTTCCTGATATTGTTTTATTTCCTGTTTTTATTGTTATTATATATTTTTTAGTAAAATCATGTTTATTCGGTGAATGATAATATCGTTGAGGAATATATTGTATTTTATCGATATGAGAATATCGATCTTGAATACCTACAGTGTTAGCTAAATTATGTAATTCACGTTCAATTTTATCACATGGATAATGTGAATGAATAGTAAGTACAATTTTAGTTGTACCATCAGATGATTTTCGTGATAAAATTCGATTAACACCAAAACATTTTATATTATCGGTTTTTTTATTTTTTATTTCAATCCTATGTTAATGAATAATTTTTTAATAAATATGTTCTAAAAACATTTTCAATATTTACCATTCACAGAACCAATCAAAATTGGATGTATTATCATGCCATAATTCAATTCTATCAATAGTATCATCCATCAAATGAATTGATCCAATTTCAAATTTATCAATTTTTCCTGCTCGAAATGGATTTGTGTGATGTTTTGAATGACTTAATAACATATCTTCTGTATATTTCTTTTTATCATTATATATTTTCAAATAAATATTTGCATGAGTATCACTATTATTTATTGGTTGATTTAAACTTGTTTTAGTTCTAATAACATATTCAGTTTTATATTGATCATGTGAATGATGTTCACGATATTCATTTTCTTCACATGATTCATCTACAATAAAATCTCTTAACATAATATGTGTTTTTTTACCAGCTTCATTTAACTCGAGCCATCGATTGACAGGAAAACTACAACAAAATAATCAAATGATTTATAAGATATGATAGAAAAATAGATTCTCTAACCATTTTCGTTCTAATGTATTCATATTCATAACTTCAATCCATTTCAAATAAAGACCATCATGTTTTTTTCCCTTATGAAATATTTCAATTCGATCTGGTGATATAATATATTGTGGTACACCTATTTCAAATACATCTATATGGCCAGATTCAAATGGATTATTGTGTGTCAAAGAATTATTTAATAATATATCTTCTGTAACTTTTTCACCTTCATGTATACGTATATAAACTTGAAAATCTATTCCACCCAAACCCAAAGAAAGAAGAGTTTTGTGACCAACTATAAGATTCATGACAAATGCTGTACAGTATTTTTTGGTGGGAAATAAAGTTTTGTTGACTAACCTCTTGTTCGTACTTTAAATAAAGTTTGAATCATATGAGTATTTGAACTCACAACACTTGTTATAGCACTACTCAAATTTGTTAATGATGTCTTTTGCTGTGTTGCTGGTAATAATTGACTTTTTATTTGTACAGTATTCGATAATATTGATAGGTCATCATCTTTGTTCTGATACGTAATAGCATCTTTTGTTGACAACTTTTGATATTCCGAATGAATATCAAGGCATCGTCGATTATCGTAATCGGTTAAAATAAGTTTTGTATCATTATCAAGATATTCTAAGTACATCGCTCAATAGTTATATTAGAATAATCAATGATAAACTCACCTTTGATTTGAAAACAATATATTTGTCCATTACTTTGATCAGTTATTTCTAGCGTATCACAATGTAATCGTGTTCCTTTCTTTCCATCATGCCAAATTTCAACTTTTTTTAATGGACCAAGTTTAATAATTGTACCAACTTGAAATTGATCTGTTTGATTTGATCGAAATGGTCGTTCATGTAATCTAGATATTGTTAGAGGAATCGATTCAGATGATTGATGACGAATATCATATAATTTTACATAGACATTAGCTTTCATTAATGATTTAATGCCTAAAAATCCTTGATGTGCAGTTTTTGTTCGAATATCGTATAATTTGGCATATTTTGATTTATCTTCTGTAATAATGAATTGTGCATTAAATGTCTTGTCAGCTTTATTTTCTTTATTAGTATATAATTCAGATGAGTTTGTTGTATTACGAATAGACTGTAAGTGATCATTTGATTGAATATTAGTGATTTTTTTTTCTGTTCGATTTTTTTCTAGAATGGATGGAAAACGACAGAAAGTAAAAATATCGAAGAAAAATAAAACGAAATGTCGAAAAGAAAAATATCGAATGGGAAAAGAACAAAAACAAAAATATAGAAAGAAAAATAACGAAAGGAACAATGTCAAAAAAAAAGTCGAAGGCGAAGAATTAGAAAAGAAGACATTAATACCAAGCGACCGTTTGAATGCGATAAATAAAAACATTAATTTTTTTTAGTAGGATCGCTCTCTTTTGTATTTCTACTTTTGAAATTTTGAACATACACCAACTGTTGAAATAAATCCGTTTTGAAACATTTTATTGACGAATACGGTAGTACTTCAAGAAGAGTCAATTGTTTTTGCTTATTGCAAATAAAATGGCTACTTTCTCTAATTCGATCAATTTTCTTTAACAAAAAGAAAAACCCTTTTTAATGACGAACAGAGTCCATATTTAAACTAGACAAAACCATTAAGTACAATAGATTGCCATTGATATGAAAATGGGAGATGTGTGTCAAATTCAAATAGGTACATAAATGAAATCCTAGCGACTATCAAATTGAATCTAAGGAAATGAAAAATCGAACGTTGTAAGACCAGTAAAAGAATGTTAAAAAAATTCTCCCGATATCTAAGTATCTGACATGGATTCGTTAAGCTTATATTTGAGATAATTAACCATCGCATTTCAGCTGTCATGAGCCGAGATAGGTAATTGCATATTCTTGTTTTTTGATTGAAGAATTCCTTATTCACACTTATTTATTGAATAATCCAAGACAATTTCATATACCTATTACTCTCGGCTCCCCAATTTTTGAAATGCTAGAAACTAACAAAATAACATAATTTATTATCCATTCACACAACGAGAGTTGTTGTATCTATGTTTACTGCATTGTAGATGCAATTTCATTAGGCTTTTTGCCACAAATATTGGCTTTCAAAAAAAAAAAAAAATCTTCATTGGTTAATTATTACATAATCCATTGAAGATGAGTACCGTGCATTACCCTAATTTATTTCTTTATTTACTAGTTTTATTTCTGACGCTATTCATTTTCAATTAATATAAAAATTACATCTTTTTGATTCAACACACTCCTTTTTCGATATTGTTCTGTTCAATATGCTTCTTTGGGAATTTTTTCGTTCTATATTTTTCTATTCGATGACTTTCTTTCGATATTCTTCTTTCCTATATCTCTTTTCAATGTTTTTCTTTTCGATATTTTTCTTTTTTTTTCTTTTTCCACCATACCTTTTTCTACATCAGAATATTTCTTATTGACTTCTTGTTGATTGTTCTCTTCACAGATACTATCTTGATGAACTTCAGTCAATTCTAATGCATCACCAGAACTTGATGGTAAATAATCCTCGACTGGAAAGCAAAAGTTACATTTTGTATTCAAATCAGTCAATTCAATCCATTTCAAAAAAATTCGTTTGTTCTTATCATTTGTAGATTGTGAGTTGACTATGCTTGTCGTATGTAATTTAAGTTTTCGTATTGTTTCGCCTAATTTTTGTTGAGTTCTAACATGGAATACGTTGATATTCTTGTTTTCGAGTGATTGATTTTGTGATTCTGATTTTTTCAAAATAATTTCTTCACTTGCATGATTCATATCATCAAATATACGCAATGTAATCACTTTCTCATATTTATTTATATCGGCGGAAGATGTTTTTGTACGAACAAGAAATTCACGAGTTGATCGCAGTGAAGAGGATTTAACCGAGGACGTAGACGAGAAGACAAAAGACGACGCCATCGAATTAATATTTCATTTATGTGAATGAAATAGAATCGAAATAGTGAAAAAGTAATGAAAAGTAATAGGAAAATAAATTTATAATTTATTTACCGCGGCGGTTGTCATGTTTTCATGATGTAAAATAGAACAATAAAAAACAGAGCGAAACTAAAAAATTCATTTATATTTCCAACATATAGTCAAGCAACTCGTTGTTTTTGTCGTATTCACAAATCGTACAATATTGAAAAGAAGTGGGAAAAAAAAACCTCGAACTATCGAGCAAAGCTCGGATTTATATTAATTATCAAAAATTTATTAGCTTCTTAATCAAGACTAAAAGTTTTCAAGATTCATCAAATTATATTAGAAAATTGTCTATGCAGTGAAAATATATGTTTAGTTATTAAACAAGGATGTTTCGACCTTTTCTAGTTGTGAATAAGTCGGTCATCGTCAGCTTTTCGTGCATCTTTTAAAAATAATTATCAAACTCTTTATAGCAAACGAAATTTTATCTTTATCAAACTATTTTAATCTCAAGCAATTGCTTTACGCCTTTTTTTTATACATCCATACTGTACATCTTTGTATACATCCTTTTTTTGTACGTCCTTTTCTATATGTTCATTCAATACGCTCGAATCTCTTATATATGTCAAACTTAAAAATTGAATTTAATTATTCAAAAATTAAAAAGAATCTACCCACGTAACTAACCTTTTATATTTGTAACACGGCATGGGCGTGAGTAGCATCTCCTGAAGAGTCGCAATCCAGACTCGTCTTCGTGTACACAGTATAGTCTATTTTTATTTTATGTGTTGACACTATTGGAAAGGAAATATAGAAAGAACATGAATCTAAACAGAACAGGAGATTTTGGACATTTTTCTATCGTTCTCGACTGAAACAATAAACCGAATGAATTTTGCAAGACATATTCTTTCAACTGAGTCAGTTTACTATGTTACACATTTCATAATGGATGCTTTTCATAATTACTACATTTTGCTTCGACATCATGTCATATAATGAGAATCAATCAAAAGGCCTCTGAATAGTTTAATATATGAGTTAGTATAACATGCATCGATTTTTGTTTTGTTTGTTTTTTATAATTTATGAAACGCCTATTTTATAATAAATATATATTCTTATATTCTTTATTAATAAAAAATAAAAGTTGTTTTTATGTATAATTGAAATGACGTTATATACAACATGCAATTAGTTAGTATGGAGAAGAAATCAATTTATTTGTTGATAATGGCCAGCAATCATATTGTTCATTAGTTGGAGTGCCAGATCACCATAGCATTAGTATTAAAATTAACCTCAAATCTTTGGTATTATTCGTATTAGAATTGGTCAATGCCAAGCTGTTAGCATTATACTAATATAATTTTTAATTATAATACAATTGCTACCAGCGATTATACCTCTGAACGTTCATCTTCGAAAGTTTTCGATAACAGAAGAAAGGTTTTTACACTCGTAAATGCCATTCCCAAAAAAGAACAAAATTGTTCGAATTTGGGAATTTCTGAGCTTAGAATAACCAATATCTAGTCGTTCGTCATCTATGTAATAGAATTTGAAATGATGTTAATGTAATGCTAACAACTTGGCATTAATTAATTTTAATGCAAATAATACCAAAGTGGTATGGCTAAATGCAGCACTAATGGTTAAATCATTTGTATTAGTAATAATAAATGCTAATTCTAATGCGACATCCATAATGTCAAGGAATTTTTCATATTATTGAATTCCATTGGTTTCCTAGTCCACTTTTTTGAGTGTAGTGTGGGTGGATGTAGATGTGGATATGGGAGTGAATTATGAATGAAGAGCAGACATTACCCTCATCCATGCTATCCTAGAGCCTGTCCAACTCTTATTCTTCATTTTCCTATTCTCATACGAGATGATGCCATTCAGAAAATTTTCCCAGGAGAACTGTGATCATTTGGTTTTATTCAGGCTTTTAAAAAGGCTTTGAAACTATTGTATGCTTTCTGCATTCTTCCACATAGGGATTTTTCTGCCTGTTGAAACCTGAATCACTTGGTATTTATTTGGAAAGATCGAATGAAAATTGATGACGTAATATAATATTCTTCTACTATTCGCATCAGCTATTTTTAACTCAGAAGTTGTCGTCGACACGAAACAGAAAATGATTCAAACGTCATTTGGAAAGAAAATATTTCTTACCGCCTCTTTCATTCACTCGTTTGTGAAGAATGAAATTTTTTTTCTATGAAAACTGAGCGGATCTTTTTTGCTGGTTAAATCATTGGTAAGAAAGACGAATGAAAAGAACGTCATTCTCCTTCAATAATGGTTTGAAGTATTGCTGATTGCCTGTCTCAATTCGTTGGATAATACCCACTGATGAAAAGACTTCAGAATGAGAGTGCGAGGATGGCGAATATGTGGTGAGAGTAGATAGATAATCCCGTGAGCGTATGTAGTTCTTATTTTCACCTGCAAGCTCATCTTTCGCCCACCTCTCACCATGGCTTTTTATCTAGAGAAACATGAGTAACAGTAAATCCAGTGGCATCACAGTGCGTGAGTGAATTCATATGGCAAAAATCTTTTATTTTTGTGGCATCTTATCACCATAGAGAATATCGTAATCCGTCAGATGTTCTTCAATCACAAACATTGCTGGACCCTCATATAACTGTTAGCTGTGCATCAAAAGAGTATAAGCCTGAAATTCGTCATGGTGTTTTTTTTTCTGATTCCTAAAGGTGATAAACTCAGGTTTTCGATGTTCATCCAACTTCGAACCGACTTCATGATGCATGAGCAGATGCAGATTTTGATGCTCTATCAAACGAGATATTTGTCAAAATTATTCGTTTGATAGTGAGAAATATATTGTCGCAATACGAGTTGTAGTGAATCTTTGTCCTCTTCATCCTGTATCAAATCTTCATAGCTCACGAACCAAGTTTTCAAAGTTGTTTACTTCGAACTTATGACCAGATGTTTGCGCGTATATCTTTAACTCACGTGCCACAATAAACAACTTTGAGAATTTGTTTCATGTATTGCATAGTGCAGCCAAAAGAAAGTGCCCACAAACTATCTCAAGTGTGCAGTAACGAAAAAGACGAAATGAAAATATGAAAGCAAACATATTCTCTCTTCTCTTTAAGTCTTTTCGGAGAATCGAATGAGTAAACAAAGAAACCAATGTATGCCATCTTCTGAAGCGTCTGGAAGAGAGACTGAAAAAGAAAACGACGTCATAATGACTCATAATTTTTTACATTTTGTTTTTAATGATGTAGGCACGTATAAAAGTGCATGCTGGAATGGAGTAGCTTACCATTCGCTTGTTAAGAAAGTTGCTCTGAACTAAGACCACAATTTACGAATATCCGGCTGAGAAACAAATACTTGTTTAGTACGTAAGCTGATTTCTTCATTCCTATTCCCGATGCATTTCATCTTGCAAGACTTTTTTTTCGCTTCTGCACAGCGTAGTGTCGTGCGTCACACGTCTCACTCATGTTACGTGAAGGAAATTTTTTCAAATTGTGATAAAATCGTAAGGGTTTCAATTTGAAAGAACTACTGAATGATCACAAATAACTAGAGTATCGGTTGACCAGTACTTTCGAATTGCCATCGTTTCGACTCTAGTCATGAGTTGCGCAACAATTCATTACTCAACAGTGCCCATTATTGACTCATCAACGGCCATCTGCAATGATTAATGAGTTCTTAATAGTCATCAATGAGTTATCACTGATAATCAATCCGTAGGTATCACTTAAGAGTAACTTCACGAGAAAATTGTCTGACATCACATGGAGCTGGCATAAGTTGGAATTTCGGTTTGGCTGTTTTTTCTTTTAAAAGAAAAACGTATCTATAGAATGTCTTCCGGTAATAAAATCGGCAATATACCTAGACAAGAAAAAAACTATGAAGATTGCCTTGTGGATGACCATGTGACATAATAGAAAATGGTGCTTTTTAGTATGAACTATGGACTTCCATCAATCGTGAACCAAAGATCCAACTATTTTATACTATTCAATAGAAGAATTTTAAACTCTAGAAGATAAGATATATCATGGGTTAAGTACACTCATTCTGGCGATTCGAAATCAAAAGACTAAAAATTAGTCTATAGTCAATACTCTATGTTTGTGACTATTTTGCGCTAGGAAATGCTTATCAAGATTCTAGTCACAGCTAGAGATAGTACAAGTTGAATCATACGTTCGGTGAGAGTTTCATTCGAAATCGTTTTTTCATTATATAAGAATTTCTCGGTGCAAGTTAGTGGGGAGCATCGGTCCGTTTAGCTTTTTCAGCTTTTATATGAATTATTGTTAACCTATTTGAGACGTAAGTTGCTTCCTAAAGCCAGATTTTACTCAGCAAGAAAACTGTGTCAAACAAACAATCTGAGCAGAGAAAACAATTCAAGAGCTGTTGTGTATTTTTTCAGGCATTTATCTAGGAGAAGAGTGGGTGTGAGTCTTCTATTCACTAACCCGGGTGGAAATAGACTCCAGATATATATATCCACTTCACACTAACACTCACATACTCAAACAGAACTGAATCGAGTTAGCACTAGTCATAAGCTCACGAATGTATTAGATTAACAGTTTTAGGTAGGCTTGATTCGTGAATTTTTTGGAACCAATCTAGCTTTTTAAAAAGCTTAGACCGAACCGATCTCACCTCTCTTAGACAATAAGTTAATTATTAGTTCTACCTGTTCCTGGGAACTCCTAAGGAGCTGATATAATTCCATTTTAGTCACAATCGTTTCGACGTCAATGACTTTTTAAATTAAATGCATTCTTCATGTTCGTGATAGAAAAAATTTCAAGAAAACATGAGATATGTCCAATATTTCACGTTCTAGATTGACATGCCTAGTGGTACGTCTTGCTTAAAGAGATTGCCCGAGAAAGGACAGATCAAAGTAGACAAAAATGGCGTACGAAGGCGATTTGATGGTCATAAATGGCGACGACTATGCTCGACTACTGGATGCCTAAAAGAGTATCAAAGAAACGGAAAATGTTGGCTTCACGGCGGAAAACGCCAACGTCCGAAAACTAAGACTCGAAGAACGCAAGTTATTTCTCTCAGTGACGAAGATACATCAAATTTACAAAATTTTACGTATAGTGGTATGTCTCTAAACAATGTTATTTACCAAACTGCTGTGCCTATTGATGGTAAGATTCTTTTTATGAACGCTCATATTTTCTCAGACAAAGGATTTACTAAGTTACTCTTCAGTAACATAAAAGACAGTTTGAATGTTCGTAAACCTAGCAGACTATGTACATGAGTATTGCTAGTGATGTTGGTGTGACTTCAGTTTTCCATTCTATTTTCACAGACATCTAAAGTGAAGTATTTATTAAGGTAGAACATTTTAGACGAAATTCAAATTGATCTGAAGAAGTAGGGTCGATAATTGATGAAATCAGTCTTCTACAGACCATTTTATTTCTTTTATGCCACGCTCTCACCAGAAATGTCTCAAAGTGGTCCGTGGTAGAATTAGGCCTGTAACACTTATTTGAACTATGTTCCGGATGATTGAAATAGTCAATGGCTGTCGTATGTAGGCTATATTCGGTTGTTGAGGACAGCCAGCTCTTTTTATCTACTAATTCGAAGATAGATCAGATTAGTATTTATATAGACCCATAGCACTTTTCAACAGCTTTCGATTGGTATAAAAACATCATGGAAAGAGCACTGTCTGACATGACTTCACATGGATCACATCAACCTGATATGTCCGTATACCAAGTATTGTCGAAATTTTTCACGGAAATCATGTGTCGACGCCACCTAATATTATCAACCGTCATGATAATTTTTTTATAAATACTCCGCACTATTAGAAATCTCGAAGAAACTTTTCCCGAGACATGATTTTGTGGTTTTTCCTGGCTAGTGTTTAGTAGATTTCGATGAGAAAAATATGCTTTGGGTAAAAGCTAATATGATTTTTCTGAATCAGTATCTAAAAATCAGTAGACTTATATGAATTTCAAATGTTATCGTGAACTTCGTTTTCCCGAAAAATTTACCTCCTCCCCGGCAGCCCTGCCGATTGTTTCAAAAATGAATTTCATTAAAACAAATTTTCCAATAGTGGGAATCACGTTCTCAGGCTGTAAAATGATAGTCGAACTCAAAACGAAAGATGGCTAAACGATAAAAGTGACGTTTTGATGAGATACATCTTTTGACCCAATCCTGAGGAGCGTCGAAGGATAATTTTTTCGAGAAAAAGAAGCTCATGCTAATATTTGAAATTCATGTAAGTCTAGTGAGTTTTGGATGCTGATTTAGAAAAATCATATTTGCTTTTTTCCAAAGCATATTTTTCTGATCGAAACCTACCCAGTGCCAGGCAGAAAAAAATTGCAAAATCAAGTTTCTAGATAAGTTTCTTCGAAATTTCTAATAGTGCTGAGTGTTTATAAAAAAAACTAGCCGAACAGGTGATCATATTAGGTGACGTCGATACATGATTTCAGTGGAAAATGTCGACAATACTTGGTACACGGATATATCAGATCGATGTAATCCATGTGAAGTCATATCAGACCGTGTTTTCTCCGTGATGTTTTTAGACCAATTAGAAGCTGTTGAAAAGTGCTATGGACCTATATGAATACTAGTCTGATCTATCTTCGAATTAGGTGATAAAAAGAGCTGATTATCCTCAACGACCGAATATAGTGTACATACGATAGTCATTGACTATTTCAATCATCGAGAACACAGCTCAAATAAGTGTCACAGGCCTAATTCTGCCATTGATCACTTCAGGACATTTTTAATTACAGTTTGACATTAAAAAAATCGTATTTTTGTAGGAGGACGCTTTTATCAGTTATCGAGCCCTCCTTCTGTAGAAACTCACAAAACGCATGTACTTACCGACATTTATGCTTCGCATGCAAACACTACTAAAAGAGGACATCATATGCCGTTGTAAAATAACTATCGATACCAAAACATAGTACTTTCGAAAGTGAGTAAGGATGTGGTCAAATGAAGGAGAAGGGTTCTCTTTTTACTCACTCTCACCCTCAAATAAATTCATATTTTGAGTTTTCATTGATCTTCATGGCCGCTTGTGAACATAATCAACCCTTGGAATATCCGCAGCAGACGAAAATTATTACGAAGACGAAACGCATGAGCTCCCATCTTATAGAAAAAAAATCTAAAAGAGAGTTGTTTTTTTTTCAAATTTTGAAGGACGAGTGAGTCCATGTAGAAGGAGTTAGACGAAGACTCATATTGTCATTCACCTACGCCTTCCATCCACAACTATCTTTAGTACATTTCTAATCTCAACGCGCATAGAATGAAACTACACTAACGAACAGAAACGAATCACTCGATCTCTAAAACGTAAATTAATGTTCCTCAAAAATGAACATGTTGTCGATTGAGCACTGGAAATATGTATGTAATGTGTAGTCGTCTGAAAAAGATATATGATTGTTGTATTAAGCTGTCAAGGCATGCATGATGAATTCTATTTACTTTTACTGCGATAACTCAAATAGAATAACTTGAAAAGTTACCAATACCTTCATAAATGATTAGTTTACCGATTACTGATCAGCAAAAGACAAAATGCCAACTTTACATTTGACTAAGAATCGTCAATTATTCATATTGTGACCTATCACGGATTGAAAGAAGCAAAAATATTCAGGTCTTTGGCCTACTTTGTAGTTTGAAGTGCTGACTAGTGGCAGATTTAAATTGCTCCATATCTTCCCTACAACAAATACTAGCTGTAGGTCTGCACAGAAAGCCAGCCTCACGCAGAATACTTACGCTCAATAGCTTGTGCTCTTCACACACACTAGTTAACGACATACTTGACACAAGAGCATGTGTTTGTCACAACTTAGTCAGCATGCTATCGAACGAGTGATCCGAAACAAATAATCAAAATATAGCAAGTCTTTTCTGAGAGAAATCCAAAATTCGACTAAATTTCAAATAAAATCATACTTTATTTGTGATACTTTCTTTTCTGTATGTCCAAATCTATACGCCCTTTTGTACATCCTTTTGTACGTCCAAATCTATACGCCCTTTTGTACATCCTTTTGTACGTCCAAATCTATACGCCCTTTTGTACATCCTTTTGTACTTCCCATTGTGTACGTCCGAATCTGTCACATATGCTAGATTTAAAAGTTGGATTCAATTATTCAATAATTAAAACAAAATTGCCTGCGTAGCTAGCATTTTATATCTGCGTCGCGGCACGGGAGTGCTATGCATCCTCCGAAGAGCCATAATCCAGACTCGTCTCGTTGTACACAGTAAAGTCTATCCTTATTTTATGTTTTGACACTATTGAAAAGGATGCAAGGTTCGGATGTATAGCAAAGAAAGTAATGAATGGAATGTACAGAAAGACCGTGCAGGTTTGGACGTACAAATTCAGACATATGTAAGTAAAACTCTAAATGTTGTATAGGAAGGACACAAATCTAAACGAACCATGAGAGCATGGTCATTTTTTTAATCTTTTTAGACCGAAATAATAAACCGAACGGACTCTGGCTGGTTGCAGTGAGGTTTCAGCACAGTACTCGGTGGATACGTGCCTAACGACGCAGCCACTCAGCCATAGTAATTCATGGAGCGATTGAAGTTTATTTGACTAGTGGAAACATTTCAAGAAGATGCTTATATGCCCATTAATGCTGGCTTTGTATCAATCTGAAGGAGACATTTTTCTAGAGAGTGGTCGTATTGAAGTTCGAAATTGAATGAAAAACAGTTTGACAGAAATAGTCTTTTCAATTTCCGCTGCATGTTCATGTGATTGGTCAGCAACTGATGAATCAGTTGGATGCAGCTTTATGAGCCCAAACCATCTCTTTTGAAAACTAAAAATGACAGAATGCCATCTGTTTCTGTTCTCGATATATTTAGAAAGTATTCGATCGCACTGTATTTTACTGTCGACAGTAGTTTTAGCTTTAATGTTACATAAAGTCACATTTTAGAGCTGTAACATTGTCCTCTTCTTCTCTCTTATTTTCTTGCGCAGATTAGGTAAATAGAACCTTTCAAAAAATTGTTGTTTTTAGGTAACGCTTTGTTTTCTACAACTACGGAAAATATGCAGCCAGTGTTTCAAAATTCGATGGTCAATGTGAATGATGAAAGTCAGTTTTGCTCGAATTATACTATATCAGGTCCACAAATCAATACTAGTCCGTTTTCAGCGTCTGTCACAACAGAACGTAAGCGAGATCACTTTATAGAAAGTGTTTGGTTAGTTTCAAGCTTTAATTTTTACAGACATGAATGACGAATTCTTTGATATCATAATGGAAGTGCTTAAAGACTGCGAACATCCATCTCAATGCACTAGTGCGCCACATCACTCGGAGACGGATCTAAGTCTTCTGTTTCCACATCCCCTTCAATTATATCTCGAATATGAACAAGAAAATTTATTGCCAAACGACGACTATTCTTGTGATATAAATAAGGTGAATTTCTGTTATATTATGCTAGCGATTTCTTTCTATTCCATAGATCTCAGAGATATTTTGTTCTAATATCTGCTACTGTAATTACAGGTTCTTTCGGAAATCAACCGTTTGCCAATTTTAACAGCCGATCAGATTGCACAGACACTACGAGGTAAGTCTAACAATGATTTCATGTGTTTAGTAGAGCATCTGGAAAAATTCTGTTCTCAACAACATTTCTCACTTGATAGTGAAACAAAACAGTCAATCGAAAAAGGTTCAGAGGAATTGTGCTATTGCATACGATAGGCTTGATGACTGTGCATTCATCAATTGTTCGAAAATGGCTGCGAAACTGGAAATTGTCATGGGCGAAAAAAAAAGGTTTCGAGAATTGAAACTAGTGCGAAACCTTTTAAAATTTCATACGTTAGTGCGAAACCATTCGAAAGACTTGTCACGCATCTAGAAAACTTTTTCAAGAGTTTTGTATGCATGCACGAAACCTTCAAAAAAGTGTCGAATGAGTTTCAACTCTGAAAATTATTTTTAGGTTTTAAATCATGTACGAATCTCTTTTGAAGTTGTGTATTGCACCATATTTTGTTCGCTATATACAAATATTCTTCAAAGACTGTAAATAGAAAACTAGGCAGACGAGACAAATAATTGTTAGAGTGTTAGAAACTATTTCATGAAGACGAATACTGTTTTGGAAGGTTTATTCAATCAATGGAGCACGATACATCAGACGGTAGACCTTATTTTTTTAATACATATTTCTAAAACAAAATATCGAAATAGTGTCAGTTTGTATGCAGAAATATCGATATCCTACCATATTTGTTATGTCTACGAATCATGGCACGATAGATATAACCTACCGTCCTAGAGGGCAAGCAATGAGAACTTTCGAAACTCTAGAGCGCGAGAGTAGCGAGTAGATGTAGAGTTAGTGTAGATCTTGTCTTCACTTTCACTCTCAATCACGGTTTTGTGAAACACAATAGCTAGTGAGTATTGAGGTTTATGATGGGAGAAGGAAGGGATCAGGTTGCTTCAGAGACAGTAATAAACATACATGCCATGCTCTGTGATAGGAACAGAAATTGTCGACGCGTAGATTGTAGATGTTCCTAAAAATAACAAAACACGCATTAACATTTCATGCCCATGCTTTAAGTGGTTTCGTCATGTTTCCCATATTAATCCCAATCGGATAAAGTTGGGGAAATTTGTTTTCGTACAGTCGAAGGCCATCGTTTTCAGCAATATTAGTGAGCTTCTGTTTTGAGAGCAAAATCGTGACGATAACATCTATTATATGAAAGAAAAAAATGACCAAATTGACTTTATATGTAAGAGAATTGTACAAAATTCTCTTAGAAATGGACTTTGTAGGACATCCTGTATAAAAACAAGCAAAAGGGAAAGAATAAAGTGAATTGTTGATAAATCATTTGCATCTGATGTGAATTTCCGCATAATTGCCGTCTCATCATATCTATGATCTACGTCTACCAGGCAACTACTGAGTAAAACAACAGCAAGAAAAACATAGACGTGTTATCTGTTTTCTCTCTATCGTAAGCTTGATCATGCGTATACGGTTTCGATAGTGAATATGATTAAACAACGATGGTCATTTTAGTAGAAAAATTATGGATGAGATATAAACACACAAAAATACATTTTAGTGAGAGAAACGATAGTCTTATTGAATTTCTTATCTTTAAGTGTTAAAAAATCTGTACACTCGTACTTAGATTGTGTCTCTCTCAACGAATCAAAAACTTTAAGCTACAGGATCGAAGAAGGTGATACTCTGTGGACTTTGAATCGAAAGTACAGATGCACACCAAAAGCAATACTCGCCGCTAATCCTGGCGTGGAACCCAAGAAGTTGCAAATTGGTCAAATTGTTAATGTGCCCCTACGAAACGAGTAACAATGCATTGATAGGATTTCATTTGAAAATGAATCTGCCAATTTATTGTTTAGCTTCGAATCAACGACAAGCTCGATTCAACAGTGAAAAAGTAAATACAAGAAATGTCTCAATCAATCTATCTCAAATAATATGATACTTCGGAGCTTGAACTGAACAAATGTGATTTACTATTGGACACGAACAAAAAACACCGATAGACAAATGATTAGCTGATTTTCTTGAACACTGGTGGCGAGTGGAAACGAAAAGAAGCGCCACCTCAATCAACTTTGTTAGCCTTCCAGCTTCTTCATCGATTGAAATCATCCTGTGTATGTATCGACCTGCTGAAATTATAATGTGATGAAGTGAAGAGTATGTTAGTGTCAATAGTGGTTACTTGTATTTTTTTCCAGTTTTTATTGATTTTCCTATTATTCCTCATTTTTCATATCTTTTCTTCTCTTCTTCTTATTGAAATCTTCTGGTTTTATTTTACTAATAAAACGTCATCAGCAACATCATTCCCTCATTATGACATCAATATCGAGTACGCGTGTTTTCTACGTGAGGTTCACATTCCCTAAACAGACCGGGATCTGGACTTAGTTGCCCTTCGGTCTACACTTTAGTGTAGACAGGAGAATCCCAATTGAATGATCTTTCGTTTAAGGATGCAGAAATACCACATGAGTGATCTGAGAAGCCGCTCATGTCTAATTATGTAAATTCTGTTTTTTAATCAAGCAAACAAAGTATTTAAAAAATGATCAGCGCTTTATGTCGAAAAATAAAGTGCATACAACTTGTTTGAGCTTCAAACGACTTTTTTCACTGAAAAATACATCTATTAATTGGCGAACCGCGTGAATTTTAATGTCTGCTTACTTAACATTGCTTTTATCAACGTCATCTTTCTAACTAATATATTATAAATTTTCATAATTTTGTCATTCCAATAGCAATTCTATCAACCATACTAGGTATTGCTGAACGGCGTGTGAAACTTAATCATCTACTTTTTTATTCTCTTTCTAGATCGGATCGATCTAGCAGCAAATAAATGTTGTTAAATAGTACAGATGTATTGTAGAGTTTCGATAATGGTGCAAATCTTTTCACTTTATTTTCATAGGTTACAAATGAAGATATTTTATATTGTTCTACAAAGTATCTTATATCAACTGGCAACACAATTTATTCGGTGCATGTCTTGTAACATGCCCATTATTTCGATCATTATTCGTTTATTTCTTATTTTTCTAATTGTTTTGTGAGCTGTTTGCTACAGTTCAGAGAAAAATTTTCAAAAGAAATCTTGATTCATTAACTATAAAGAATACATCTTGTACTAAAGATGATTACATCAGAGATTTATTTGACTGTATGCATCAATTCTTGACGAAAGAAGATTTATACCAATTGCATAATTTCTCAATTTTATATTGTCATCAAATTTCTGCACTGTAATATCTAACACAATGAAATATTTCGTGAATCACACAAATATTCATCATTGTTGAGTTGACATAGAACTGTGGAGTTGTTGTTATTTTTCATGTACTGTGTAATTACGTCTTGTGACTTCAGAACGTAATGTTTTGATAATAGTTCTTATTTTTATTTGGTCATGCTTGCGAGATAAGATGACGAAAAAAAGAAAGACAAAGGACATTGATCTTACTTGTTTTGTTGTAACACACAAACGTAGAACGAATACACGTAAGTCAAATAATAGCAGGGTGAAGCCATATATGTGGAAAATGTATTATTACAAACTAAAATCAAATGAATAGTCAAATTATGATGTACACCTTATCTATAGAACAGCTAACTGAATATGATTATCATCTATTGAAAACGAGAGAGACAGTTAAGTCATAGAGAAGCTCGAAAGCAATACTTTTTTTTTAATGAATATTTCATATAATGAAGAACATATTAAGAAATCTTAAATAGTACGTCAGAAGACAATCGATTTTGCGAACGCAGTAAATACATAGTATCTACATTTTAAAAATGATTCTTTTTATTGGAATATAACGCTTTCAGAACATTTGGCCTGTTGTTACTGCTGAAAATTCGTCTACTTAAAAAGTTGATAATTTTTAGTCAAAATATTGGTCATTGCTAAGAACATCTCCATCGTATGTTTAGCTATTCATTCGTAGAATCCGAGAATAATTTCATTCTAATACAGTCTATTTTGTCCATAAACTTTTTTCAATCATTTATATTATAAAGAAAATATAGTAATAAAGTGATGTGTAATAGAGAACAAAAAGAAAGACAACAAGTAATCGATGCAAATATCGTTATTCTACAATTAAAAGGTAGATGAGTATAATATTACTTTGGCCTTGCCTTTCTTTTGTTATTTGAATTTATTATGTAGCAAATCTTCTTTCTATCTTCAGATGGTATTTAAATGCGTTTATTTGTTTGGTTTTCTTTTATGCTTGTTTTCAATAACAAGCTGTCAATTTAATAAAGATCACTTAACAAAATTACAAGCATTAGAATGTGATGAACCATCTGTTACACTTCATGTATTTTCTGGAACATCAAATCCAGTTTGGAAAATTAATATAAGACAACTAACTAAAATTAAACAACTAGCTTATGAATCTTTGTATCAACATAATAACGTTACATTATTAAGTAAGCCAACAACAAGAATTATGGGTTATCAAGGATTCACAATAAGTTGTTCTTCTGACAAGCCTGTTTTTGTTCATGGCTTATCTCCAGTTGAACATTTGTTATTGCTTGGTGGTCGTCATTATCTTTCGGCATCGGTTATCCGTCATGTCAGAGATCATGTCGGAGAAGTTATGTCTGACATTACTCATATAGAGTCTAATAATGCTGATTGTAACCATGTTCCAATCGTAGGTCCTGATACTGTACCTAAATATGATCCAAAATCAGATGATGAAGGATGTTTCATTACAAGACAAACGGAAAACAATTGTTATGCTTACGGTAATAGTAGTTCATGAGTAACTATAAAGATGACGTAGACTAATGCAGTTATTGTGCCTTTTTTATTATATCTACTTTTATAATATTTCTCAACAAAAAGAAATTCAAATGTTTTTAGTTTAGAATCAATGTAAATAAATTGACTAATAGTTCCATTATTTGCAATTTAAAACACTTCTTGATGTTATTTTTTTTTCTTTCTTTCTAGGTACTGATATTGTTACAAATACTTATCCCCAACCGGGTAGATATCAAAACATGACATAATGAGCCATCAAAAACTAAGAATTCTTTTTCCTCTATAGGTCGAGGTAGTGGAAAGATATGGTCATCCAATACGTGTGTAGATATGGGAAATGCATCTGTTCGTGATGGTTTAGTTTACAATGGCACAAAATTACCAAAAACTCCACCAGAAAATGGTCACTTTGCTGCATTGCTTATTTGGCCAGACACAAACTTTCATTGGATAAGAATGGTTTGAGAACATTCATATAGAAATATAATATTTGACTTTTGAATATTTTCTCTTTTTTTATAGGATGCAAATGGTTATTGGTCACATAAACCAGGAGGTAGAGCACATAGAATTCAAAAATAAAAATAGAAATAGTTTATTGTCTTATTTCTGTTCTCCAGGTACACCAGTTCGCAACAAAGATAACAGAGGCTTACCGATCGTCGATCCTTCAAAATCTGATTTCTCGCCCTGGACACAATTCTGTTCATATTTCATTGCACAACCATCAAAACTTCGAATCAAATAACTAGTTTGCACGATTCTATTTCTATTGTCACTTTCCTTATACATGAAACAAACTTTTTCATAAATAAAAGTTACTGAAGTAATTTTGATTGTCTTATGTTTCAGTCAAGAATATTTCAGTTCAATTGATTACAAAATACATGGAAATCATATCAAAGTATCTTGAATGTAAAACTTATATGCTGCGACTTAAAGTCGTCCCTCAAATCTGTATTTGTAATTCTGAGCAAGTGTTAACCATAAATTCTTTCAAAATATTGATTCAAGCCACAAAAATTGTAAATCATTTGTTAAGTCTATACCAAATTGATAGTATTCAGATAAAATTATAAGAAACTATAAATCATCAGAAATAACGAATGCTCCATATTTCATTGTCATATAAATGTATTTGATGAAAAAAAAAACATTAGAACTATTTTTTATGAAAATGACAAATATCAATTTTTCTAAAATAGTTCATCAATTCATTCGTCTCATGTTTTATAGAATGTTGGTGAAAAGCAGAATATAGGTGCCGGTTTTTATTTTTTTTAATCTCATGTAAAACTAGTTCAAAAATGAATAAAATAGTTTTCTTTCATTCAAAACTAAAAGAGAATCATACTTGTGAACTTTCTTATCAAGTATAGTAGCAGTTATTGAACTGAAGCACATGCAACACTATTGTGCAGCTTTTCTGTATCATATATAACTAGAAAAATATCTTTAATTTTCTAAAAAAGAAATAATTTTAGATATGATTTATAGTTAGCAACATGATTATTTAATAAAAAACCTAGTAGAAATCTGCTCGGATAAAATAGAAGTTAATCAGTGAAATATTTTATTTAATATTCTTCACTCATTGTTGTTCAAACTTACTAATTTTTCTCTTATTAGTTTTTGATAATATTAATGTTCAATTTGAATAAAAGTAATACATAATAATCTAAAGTTTGAGCATCCGATTTTAATGATGCTTCAGCGTATAAATTAAATGCTTGCATCACTTTCATGTAACTGGAAATAATGATTATGAGCTGTAGGTGAAAAATAGAATAACTTTTTAGCACTCCTAATTAACAACATTGCGTCTTTGTAAGTCATATTATTTTGTCATAAATATTCTACTAGGATTCGATATACAGTGGATACAAGAATTATTCAATGAAGTTTATTTTCAATTTTTTTTCGCTACCGTAAGCGCTAGAATGAATTCAAATATTGATCCGAATAGAGAAAATTGTTTTTAAAATGAATATAAGGAAATAAAAATTATTATTAGGTAATCAAAAGACAGAGGCTCCAGAAAATCAAAAGGCTAGTTTTTCAGCACCTAGAACGAGTAAATAGAATTGTTCAAACTACATAGAACGATATAGCAGATAATTCTCTACAAAATAATATGTCTTCAAGTTCTCTGCGACATTTTTTTGGCTGATATACAGAAATCTTACTGAAGCTTCCCTAGTCTTTTTTTTCCGATTTCCTACAGAAAAATCATTTTTTGGACTCTAACCAAATTGCTGTATCGCAGTCAAAAAATATCACAAAGAATTTGACGATGTCTCATGTTATAGAGAATGGTTTACTCTATCGTTCTCTGTAGTCTAAATAAAATTATATTTACGCGCTCGAAATATTGAAAAACTAGGTTTTGATTTTTTGGAATCTCTATCGTTGTGAACCTGATAATAATCATTATTTCCTTATATTCTTGTTAGAAACGATTTTGTCTGTTGGAATCACTATTTGGATTCTTTCTAACGTTTATAGTAGCGGAATAAAATTGAAAATAAATGTTGTTGAATAATGATGGTACTCACTCTATGTGCATAACTGATGTTCTAATGAAAGAAATATTACAATATAATGTTGAGTTTAATGAAGAGTATTTAAAAAAAAACTTTTTCCATATTAAAAGACGACATTTTATAATACAAATGTGAACTTCAAAGTAATTTTTTCATTAAATAAAATATTAATTAAGAAGCATCAATAATATGAGATGATTCAACACCTGTTTTTTTTCAATGTTCTTTCATAAGAATATGAAGTTATTCTGATGAAGGTCCAACAGCTTTATCATTTTCAAACATTCCATTGTAACGATGTCCATCAGGAAATATTTCAATACCTCGTCCATGTTTTCTGCCTCCACACCATTCTCCTTCATATCTATATCCATTTGGAAAGGTACATACACCATAACCATGTCGATAATCATTGCGATATTCTCCTTCAATTTAATAATTATTTATCAATGAAATTCCAATAAAGATATCCTTCTATTTTTAGTCTTACCGACATATTGTCGACCATCTGGCCATGTAAAAGTTCCTTGACCATGTCTTTTATTTGCTCTAAATTGTCCTTGATATTGAGATCCATTCGGCCATGACTCTGCTCCGTCTCCATCCATTTTGTTTTCATACCATTCTCCTATATACGTTCGACCATTAGACCATCGATAAATTCCTTGACCTTGTCTTTTTCCTTCTTTATTCAATTCACCGTCGTATGATGCTGAATATGATCCACCCAAACTAATTTTAACATGAGTTTTACGTCGAAGTGGTTCAATATCTTCACCTTCTAGTCGAACAAATGCATTACTATTTTTATCCAAATATGATAATGGTAAGATTTTAGTTGTTCCTGTACGTTGTGCAATAGCTTGAACTAATGCATCAAAAGTCGTTAAACGAATCGTAAATAAATGTGGAGTATTATCAATAGAAATCTGAACCATGATACGTTTGTTCTAGTAGTATGCACAACCGAATGATAAGAATGAAAAACAAAAAAAAACCATCAACTACACATATAAACTCCTACATTGTGATAAGAAACTCTTGAGTGCAAATACAGCAAAGAATCATTTTTTTTTTAAATTTTTCGAAAGGGAGACCGGTCCAAAAAGTACTATAATAAAAGACGAAATGAGTGAGGTGGTATAAAATATATTTTAAACAAAAAATGTAATATATCAAAGTAGTAATCTCAGTGTCAATGAATTACGTAAATTATACATCATCACTGCATTCATCCATTTGATATAAAATTTTTATTGAATAAAATGTGGAATTGTCACGTATTCAGGTTAATACGATAAAATCAAGTTTTTATTACAAAAACGGAGAATATATATTATATAATAGACAATATTATCTACATAATATAGAATAAAGTCAAGGTCGAATATAACATTTTTTTGACCTTGATCAACAATAACGAGTATATGTTGAGATCAAGAAAAGATCACAGAACGAAAGAAAAACAATATATATATATGTGTATGTGTATACTTTTGGCGTTCTCCCCAGATGGAACGAAAACAAGAAACAGGAAAATAACAGAAACAAAAAGAAGAAAACAAAAATAACTATAGTGAATGCCACTACATTACAGAAATTATATTTATTCAAAATTTATAAAAACTCCTTTCTCAGATCAAATAAGCACGATCGTATACAATCATATTTTATTGTGTTGTAAACTGTCAGAAACTTGCTTTTCACATCATTATCAACTGTGTACGACACGACTAAAATACGGTCGTAATACTATGTCTACTAAACGTCAATTTACAGTTATGTGCGACCAGTAATTGTATGAAACAACAGTATACCGTACCGATTTTAGCTATCTCGGCAACTGTAAATATCATCCTGGGTTTCTACTCGATTCAACAAACGATAGTTTGCATATACATTAATATTCATTTAACAAAACGATTTTTTTTCTCTATGAAAGCACCATTTTGTTACTTCAAAGTAAATTTCTGAAAATTAAAAAAACCATCATAGTTTGAATAATTACGTTAGTATTTTAATGGAATTTGCAAAAATTCCAAGTTTATTCAAAAAAAATATTGGACCATCTCTTGCATTCATTGTTTTCATTTGAATCAAACTATTTTAATTCATGACATTATTTGTTCTATTTATAATAATTTTTATTCTCTTCTTTTTTTTACTTTGACATCTAATAATACGAAACAAATATACTATATGATCAAATATTCTCATAGGACATTACCAACAAATTGTACTGAGAAAAACAAATGAAAAAATATTAACACAAGATAACATCTGTTTTTTTTAACACATACAATTTAACTATCTGACTGTTCGAAACGAAATACTAGAAGGAACAAATAAATGAACTAGGAAGAAAGAAATATCTAAAGATAGATATTTATATACCAACGAAAAAAAAAATGACATATTTTTATCACATTATGAAAATCAAAAGACAAAAACAACAATTAATTGTTTTCAAGAGAAGAACAATAACAAAAAGAAAAAGTATAGAATTTTGAAAAAAAAAAGTTCACATATACCATCTGAAGAGATATATTTTTTGTTTTAGTTCAATTGTGAAAATAGAAAGCAAAAAGAAAAATAACTCAAAAGAAAAACAAAATGATTGATATTAACTAGAAATTATATACATATGTACTTATTCATTATTCAGAGTTCTTTTTTCTTCTTTATTTAAAAATTTATTGTAATATTTTATTATGTGCAGGAATATGTGTATATCGCATCATCTAAAATAAATAATATCAACATATATAAAGTATAACGCTAACGAGGAAAGTTCTTCAACTGATGAATAGTTCTTAAATTGGAAGCGTGTATATCATATGGATCCTAATGACCTATGAATATCTCCGAAGAGTTCAATCCCATAACTTATTGTTGACGATATATCACATTTGTACAGTTTTTTTCAATACAATGCCGTGGTCTTTTCCCTCAGAAAAACTTATTTTTGAATTTCGATTTGAAATTTTGAATAGGAATAAACCTTAACGGGAATAGTTGACCATGAAAGTTCTAAATATTTTTGTTTTTCCTATCCTGAAATAAAAACATTGATTCTACGAATGTATATGAACGATGTAAAAGACGCCATTTCATCAAGGTTGTATCTTAGGATATGAACAACGAAAATATTTTAAAGTTTCACAATCAACTATTCTTATTAAGGCTTTTTTCTATGCAAAGTTTCCGAGTATTGATAGTCCATTTGGGTCTACATGATGCATACAGTCTCAACTTAAAAGCGATTAATCAGCCGGGAGACTTTTTTCGTAAGCATACCGAATTATGACAAACACCACCATTTACTTGGGATAATGTTGGAAGTTCACTACCATTGTGAGCCATTGGCATATAAGTACATGACTAAAAAGGAGCAAAAAATTGAATTATTATTTAAGACTAATACTTTCTCAATAAAGAAAAAAGTATTCATTTGAAGATGGAATACGTTATTAGTGTTATGATATGTATAATCATCTTTATTGACAAATTTGACTGATAAAAATTTAGAATTTCTCTTAAGAAGATATATAAAATATAACTGAAATGTTTTTCTGTATGAATCCGAAAAAGATTAATTGATATATGAGATACTTTCGAATGTTTGTTCTGCAGTGTGAATGTATTTTCATAAAAGAAAAGAAAATTCTTTTTAAAGTATAGTTCTACTATTTTAATATTGAATTTAATGAAATCATTTTCGTTTTGTTTTGTAAATACTTACTGGATAACTACTTGTTGTTGAAAAGTAATGATGCCAAATAGGACCAGGTCCAGATGCACAATAAACTGGATGAGATGGTAAATTAAAGTGAAAATATGGTTGTGATGCTGCATTATAATAATGATGCATGGCTGCTTCATTTGCTTGAGATGCCATTGGCATCGAGAGCATGGGAAAAACATTTGCACTTGTTAATGAATTAAGATCATTTGTATGATCTGTTTTAAAATGAAATATAAAAATAAATAATTGATAACTAAATATAGATAAAGAAAATAAAAAACCAATACTTGATGAACTTGACATATCTGATGGTGTATCAATACTTGTTGATGATGATAAACATCGTTCTGTTTGAATCAATTGATGTTGTTTTTTTATAGCTGGATTAATTGATAGTTTTCTATCCATGAAATAAAGTGGTGCCTAAGAAAATTTCACAATCAAAATTTTATTTTTCAATCAAGAAAAAATTTACTCGATACTCAAGCGCATGCATTACTGAACGTTCTTTAGCAAATGTAATAAATGCATATCTATATAAAAGAAAATTATTTTAATTTTAAAATTAAAATTTTTAATAATACCCTTTAGTTACTCCATTTTCATCTTTGACAATTCGAGTTTCACGTACTAAACCAAAATTTGAAAAGAATTTTTCTAAATCCATCTCAGTGCACTAAATGAATAATCTTTCTTTAAATGAATATTAGAAAAGAAAAAAAAAAGACTATTTATACATTTGGTGGAAAACCAATAACAAATATTTTATTTCGTAAAACTCGTCCTGTTTTCGGTACTTTATCATCTGTTGATAGTTTTGTTTCGAGTAAAATTTGTAATTTTCGATTGTTTGTCATAACAGTACCATTGTATAAATTTAACATTGTTATATATTTTGAAAGAATTTTAAACAAAGGAATAATTGAATTCAGAACAAAATTTTTATGAGCTAACAAAAATATTATTATTTAATTGAGACAAAGCAAAAAATTTTCAATATTAACTCATTAGGATTGGCACTGCAAGCGCCTATTTACCTCCTTGCATTTAACAATTATTCTATGCATAGAAAAATATTTTTAAACAAAAAAAAAATTTTTATTTTTTATTGAGAAATATGATTATTTGATTTTTGAAATTAATGTTGATAATTTTTATAGATGTCGTTTTGCTACATTAATTCCATTAATCGACAATCCAATGAACAATTTGAAACGTATGTCGTTTTATTTGCTGGATGATTTGTTTTTTCTAGATTTTATCAGACAGTTTTTCAATTCCATTTAAATAAACGATGGTATTTTCCTATTTTTTTTTGTTTTTTAAATAATTTATCATAATGGATTCTTTTTTTTTATCATTCTAGTCGGCTTTATTCAACTTTCAAAGTTTACTTGTTGTCATTTTACTTTTAATATGTACATGTACTTATATACATGATTTCTATCCAAAATTACTTGATCGTTATAAAACAGGGTTTGTATTATACTTAATAATCGTTTTGTTATTATTTATATAATTTAGATTTCGTGGTACATTTTGGAAATTTGCTCGAATTGGTCAAAGAAAAAGCCAATATGTATCAATATTTTGTCTTGCAATGGCATTCAGTGTACTGTTTTGGCAATAGACAAAATGTTTTTTCTTTTGATTGTTATTCATTTTATTGCTTCTCTATTTTCCTTCTTTTTTTTTGTTTTGTTCGAACAATATCTTATCTACATGTGAAACGTTTTAGATTAAAATGACACATCGATATAAACCAATTAATTTAATACATAATCTACGTAATGAAGCTTTGAAATGTAATCAATGGAATTCTAATCGATCGAAATATTTACAACATCGTTTTGATTTATATACTAAATTATACTGTCAAGATGGACATGCTCATTCCGGTTGTGTAAATGCACTTGATTTTTCTTCCGATGGTGTTTTTCTTGCATCAGGTTAAATAAAATTTAAAAAAAAACAAATAAATAAATATCTATTGCGAATAAGAAATTAATTAAATCATTTTTTAGGTGGTGATGATAAACGTGTAGTTATATGGAATATGACCGAAACACTTTTTAATGAATCTAATCATTTACCAACATCATTAAAAGCAACACATTTAAGTAATATATTTTCAATTAAATTTGATAATCAAAATCGACGTATTATTTCAGCAGGTAAGTGAAAAACAAAAATAAGAATTTTGTTTTGAAACATTTTCTTATTTTTTGTTAAAAAGGAAATGATGAACAAATTCTTATACATGATATTGAAAAACAACACCAGTAAATAAATATTCAATGCAAAGTTTTTTTTTTATAGTTTAATTTTTTTTTTGTAATTTATAGAGTATTAAATGGAGGTTATGCAGATGAATTAGTAGATGTATTTCTTGAATCATCACCAGTCAATTCTTTATCTGTACAACCACAACACAATGATGTATTTATAGCAGCAACCGAAGATGGTCATATTCATTTATATGATTTACGTTCGGCTTCATCAGCAGCTGAACATGATCAACCATCAATTGTTGTTGCTGAATCATTCGATGGTTCATTTCATTCATGTACATTTCATCCACAACAAACATGTTTAGTTGCAACAGCCAATGCTCGACAAGGCATTGAACTATATGATACTCGACTATGTAAAAGGTAAATGGTTTTTCACAAAAAAAAGATGATGTAAAAGTTGTTTTGCAATACATACAACTTATAATAATTCTATAGATTTAAAACTTGATACGAATATATTTATTAAACTATATTTTTTTTTTATCAGCTGACATTGATATGATAATGTGAGTGTGTGTGTAGATGTATTGAATATTCATTGAAAATAGATTTCTCAATCATGCTTTTTGGTTTTTGATTTCTACAAAAAATAGAAAGTAAGACACAATTATTGATGTAAAAATAAAAGTCTAAACAAGATTTAGTCTATTTTCATACAATAAAATATTATTTCAGAAACGAATTTCACTATAGATCATTCGATTTATTTTAAAACGATTTATATTGACTTTTTCTTCGTCATTTGCTTATCAAGATCTGATGTTTTTCATATCAGTCTACCTTACTCAAATTGCAGATATATTTATAATATTCTCAGTTTGGATAAATAAATATATACGTATCATGAATTATCTTTAAGCGTGTCTCTAAAAAGCTCGAGATGCAGCTTCAATCGACTTTATTAAATAATGAAAATTCAAAATTTTATTATCGATTTTGTGTAACACCACATGTCATTGATTCAACCTAATATATCGACGAAAAATATTCTTCTACTGTTTATAGTTATTTATTAAGAGATGTCATAATAGTATGAGTACGATTCTTCATGTTATTTATGATATAAATCTTGCAAAAGAACGTGAACAATACTAGTAGACCATTGATATCCATCTATCATTGAAAAGAGACGATTTTAGTGCTCAGTATATATGATATTGATTACTCCATAAAATAATGTGAGAATCGATGAGACATGATTATTCAACGTAATCGAAACTAGTTTTGAATCATTTGTAGACAAACGGTTAAAGATAATTTTTCATACATACAAAACATATTTTAAGATCATTGTTTCGGTTTTATTAAATATGAACATGATTTCGTCAAACGAATTTTTATTATCAGACAATTATTTATCTAAATTAAGAGTATTATAACAATATCTACAATGTGAATAAACGTAGAGTGATATGAAAAAAACATCAGATCTTGATAAATAAATAATGAAGAAAAAGTCGATGTAAATTGTTTTAAAATAAATGAAAGTGGCCTCGACAAAATCACATATAACTGCTATTGACTGAAATTTATATAAGAACGCAACGTTAATAGAGAAAAATTCTTTTCTATTTAAAATTACCATTAAATCTAATTAATTCACATTTTAGTCCTGTACTTCGTTATGGTGCAGCAACATCTTCATCACGTAAAATGTCAACTAGTAATAGTGATGATGGTATTGAAGGTATGAGTGTTACTTTTAATCATAATGGAAGTCTTCTATATGCTCTTCGACGTCGATTACCGCCTGTACTTTTCAAACTTCAACACCCACATGCATTTTGTCAATTTGATGCGGATAATTTTGTAAATTTGTGTACAATGAAAGCAGGTTGTTTTGTTGGTGATAATGATCAGGTATCTTTTTTTTTCTTCTATTTAAAATATTATTTATTGTTTTTTAAAAGTATATTGCATCAGGTTCAGATGATTTTAATGTTTATATTTGGCGAATACCGAATAATGATGATAGTAGTAAGTTTTCATAATTATGACATATGAGAATTTTTGTTATCATTGTTTTTTATTTGCAAATTCTAATTTAATAGATATACTCCAACTTCAATCTTGTTCACATCTCAGTTCAAGTATTTTGTTTTAATTCTATCAGTCAAAAAGAAAAGTATTGTTTTAATGCATAGATCATTTTGTATGGAATGCTCATATGATTTTACATGGACATCGATCTGTTGTTAATCAAGTTCGATATTCATCACGTTTACATACACTAGTATCAAGTGGTGTCGAAAAAGTCATAAAAGTATGATCTATTTTCATTTTAGTCTATAAGAGAGAATTTAAAGTAGTTACTTCAATTTCTAAATTTCTGATTCAATTTTTTAAAATGATTCCATTCATTACTGTATATTATTTGAGAAAGTGTATTGATAAATAAAAAAGAAGTCAATCAATGGAAAAGAATCTATAAATAGAATAATCTATTTTCATACGATTTATATAGATAATATTAGTGAAACATCAGTCATTGCTATTAATCGTACAGATTTGTCGTTGATCAGATTGACTAAAGACAAGAATCTCTTCAAGTGATAAATCGTTTTTGAGTTTGGGCTCTGTACATATCGTGAATTCCAATAAGCGTATGAAAAAATCAAAAAGGATATGTGGCCTTAAGTCTTCTCTCCAGAGTTATAACGTTTTTACTGGAGTTTCAACCTATCGGACGGTATGTGCCAATAAATTGAATGATGGTATTTTCGAACTGAAATTTCGCCTATACACAAGTTTACTTGTAAATAAAGTATTCTGAAATTTTCAACTCAAAAGAATGTTTCTTTCATGAGATATAAGTATTTTTTTGAATTACAATATCTTGCGAAGGAAACATTCTTACGAGTTGAAAAATTTTAAAAAACATTATAGTTACAATCAGGTGTGTTTGTAAGCAAAATTTCAAGTCGAAAAATCATCGTTAAAATTCCATTAAAATGGTTATAACTCTAAATGGAAAGCATAAGATCACACATACTTTTGGATTTTTTCATATCTTATTTCAATCGTGGAAAATCCACACCGGCACTGGGCTGACGCATTATTCTGCTATTCCGTCTGTGAATAGTAATATTTGATATATTCAACTTTCAACAAAGTTGCATTACATATTTTCTATGAGATGCTAAGAGCAAAAAAATTAATAAGACATACCGGTAATGACCAATCTGAAATTCGTACTGGTATCAGTTCCATTTCTGTCTTAGTGGAATTTACCTTATGCATTGAGTCCGAACTCAAAGGTGGTTCTCTCGTAAGTTCTCTATATTTATTATGATTTTTCAACAGTCAAATCATGCATTTCTTATTTTATGAACTTCATATTTATTATCATTTACATTTTTTTTCTTTCAAATGAATTAAACTCAAAACAATATTTCGTATCTGTTTTTTTTTTCATTCAATTAATATCACTGATCGTTATTTAAACTTTCTTCAGATATTTGTTATGCAAGAGATACATATATACAATAGTATATTTAATAACCGAAAAGAATTCTGAAATTGGAATCATTTTAAAAACAAAACAAAGTTGAATAATTCAATTATATTTTGTTATTTCTTTCATTATCAATTACTTTTTGATTTAATAGTTTAATCATTCATTGAGAATTTCAAGAAATGTATATACCTGAATTTAGTCTAGATGTGGACACCATATCGAACTCGTAATAATAATAATGATAGCAACAGTAATAGATTCAACGGACGTCAAGAAATGTATACACAGCGAGATTATTTACGAGCTGTATTAGAATCAGGTAAGAAACTTGAGTTTAATATAGAATTATGTCATCATTTTAATTATTAAGGTTCTGTACATCATGATTCATCTATTGAACGATACGACGAAGATAAACGTATGCTTGCTTTTTTTGATTCACTTCTTCAACGAGAACTTGGAAGTGGTCATAATGATGATGATAGTGATGGTTAGATTTTAGTTTTCTAGTTTGTTTTTTTCTTATTTCATTTGCTTTCTATTTATTTCTAATAGATGATAGTGATGATCTATCATTTATTATTGATTCAAGTGATGATGATCAAACATCTAGAATTAGTCAATCAGATGACGATGATGAAGAAGAAATCACACTAGAAGAAATCAATAGTCAAACAGTAGATCTCACGTAAATATTTCAATAATTCTTAATAAAAAATAAAAAATAAAAAAAAAAAGATAAATCTTTTCGCGTTTCAGTGATTCAATAACACATTCAAATAATCCATCTGATACTCCATCTTCTCGTTCTCGCCATCCTACAATAGTATCTCTTGCTAAAAATTATCGTATTCATTATGTTCAAATGATTAAAGAAAAAATAACAGGAACTACATCATGTCAATCAGAAAAACGTTCGTTAGAATCACCAACAATGATGTCATTCAAACGTCAACGTTCATCATCCAATTATGCTACTACATTACAGACATTGAGAAATAGAATTCAACATGAAGAAAATGAACAATTTTATTTCAACGATGAAAGAAGAATGTGATCATAAAAACAAAATTTTCTATTTAAAAATGATGTGAACAAATAAAATTTGCCGTAATCAAAAAGATCATAATTGTTTATAGAGTTAAGATAAAAATAAATATTTGAAATCTCATTAGATTTATTTGTCACAACAGTTAGAAAGTTCATAGTTCGTTTATTTAAAATCAAGGAAAATTTTTAAATTATATTTGAAATCGATTAAAAACAAAATTCAAACGAATATAAAAATATTTATCTGTATATGATCTGTGAAAATTATTCATAAAATTTATTTTGGATTACACAATTTGATACGACCGAAGAACAACAAAAGAAAATTCGTAGCTGCATGTTAAAGTTAAATCTATATGCGAAGAATGGAAAATAAGATTTTTTTTCTCAATTTATTTTGACTTAAGTGGTATTAATAAAAATCTTTCTTATGATAATAGTCAAGAGTTATTAAGTTCATTTCTACCGAGCATATTCTTGAAAAATAATTCATCTAAAATGAACGTTAACCAGTTGAGCAAAAACATGATTAATACAACCTATTGATTTGAATTTTATCTATTGAAATTTGTCATCGAACTGTGAGTTATTCTGATATAGTGACATTAATAAAACAGGTTAAATAATTCTATGAATCGAACAAACTGAAATTTCAAAAAAAGAAATTTTTTTGTTGAATTGTTTCATGAATTCTTTTTTGTTATTGTCATATCCAATAGACGAAATATTATTTATAAAAATATAAATTCATATTAATATGTAATAGCAAATACAATTATTAACCCTTTGGTTGCGGATGACCCATATATGTGCTTTGAACTTTTGCAGATATTACTTTAAATATAATATCATTTATACTTTATCGAAAAGACTCTTCTTCTTTCTCTTTTCTTGGCAACATTATTGAGTCATCACCACGCATCACTATTTGTATATATGCTCTCTCTTTCGTTCTGACACGCCGGCTTCTCACATTCTGCCACGTTCTAGTAAATTCTGGTGTATTGTCTTTCGTTTCTCTTTCAACGGGTGCTCTCATATAAATAAAATTTCGATTCCACACTAGAAACAACTCATATCTTTGGATATATATTCTCACGGAATCGAAGTAAATTCTTATTATTCTACGCGACTCTCCATATAAACATTTTATTATTGATATTCATTACAAAAAACTTTTTCCTGAATATGGCAACGTGTACAACTAATGATCCGCATGAAATTCAGATGGCTAGTGAATCTGAAGACGATTCTACTATTGAAATTGGTGAAGTATATTCATCAGATGTGGATAGTGTTGAATCGGATGATGAAGTAGCATCATCGAAAGAACAATCTACTGATCGAAACTGGAGCAAAACCGCTTTCAAGCCATATCTCTTCTATCTCGACGAAAGAAATTCTGGTCTTTCATCGAACATAAACGCTATGAAAGATGCCACACCTCTTGATTTTTTCGAATTAGTGTTCGATGAAAAAATGATTGATTTAATTGTTGAAAAAATGAACAAGTATCAGGACTTTTCTACTAACAATGCGACATATAAAACAAGTTCGCATCAAGCAAAATGTACACAGACAAATCGCTCTGAAATACAGACTTTTCTAGCTACAATTATGCTCATATCTGTAACTGAAAAGAACAAGATCCTCGACTACTGGTCAACCGATCCAATGATTATTACACCTATGTTCGGTCAATTATTTTCTAAAGACAGATTTTTTATGCTCTTGAAATATTTGCATTTTAACGATGATTCAACTCAAGTGGACGATGACAAATTATATAAAATTAAATCAGTGATAAATGATCTACGGAAGAAGTTCAGATTACTTGTTATTCCTAACTAAAACTTATGTATAGACGAATCGCTTATTCTTTGGAAGGGTTGACTAGCGTTCAAACAGTATATACAAGGTAAACGTCATCGATTTGGCATAAAAATATTCGTTATCTGCGACTGCCAAATAGGAGTAGTGTTGGATTTCATTGTATATACTGGTTCTTCTACCGACATCGACCTAGATCAAAATTTGGGAAAATCGGGTTCCATAGTGATGACTTTGATGAAACCGTATCTGAACAAGGAACATTCACTTTTTCTCGACAACTGGTATACTAGTTCTCGTCTATTTGAAAAATTACATGAAGTCAAGACCGGTGCATGTGGCACTGTACGTAAAAACCGTCTTGGTCCAGTTAAGTTTAGCAAACTGACAAAAGGTGATTTTGACTATAACAAAACTACTAATGTAATGGTTTTGAAGTGGCAAGATAAACGAGAAGTCATTATGGTGTGTACAATTCACCAGTCAAGGATGATAGAAACATGAAAAAATGATTGGAAGACGTAAAAAGTAATTGAAAAACCAGAGTGTATCGTTCATTACAACGAAAACATGGGCTCAGTTGACAAAACTGATATGCAAATCAGTTTTGTAGGATGCTTACGAAAAAGTATTAAATGGTACAAGAAATCCTTCTTTCATCTATTGGATTTATCAACATTGAACGCATATATGCTATTCAAAGTGAAGCACAAAAAATCTATTCATTTTGGAGATTTTCGCAATGAACTGATTCGACAATTGATTGAAAGATATGCTCAGCCGAGACATACAATTGGTCGTCCGATTATCGGCGATAATCCCATACGTCTTACTGCGCGTCATTTTCCATCTCTAGTTCCAGCAACAGCAACAGGAAAAAGTGCACGAAGAGCTTGTATAGTTTGTAATCATACAAGCAGACGCGAGAAAAAGCGTAGGAATACACGTTATCAGTGTGATATTGGTAATGTTGGACTTTGTGTGATAGGTTGCTTTGACGACTATCATACTTTAAAGCACTTTTAAATGCTTCTCTATACTAATGAAACTCATTACACACTATTTTAGAACGAAAAATAAAAAATCTATCTATAAAAAACTCCGTAACCAAAGGGTTAATAACAGTAACTTTTTTTGTTATTTGTTAATGATAACAATAACATTTTTGTTATTTGTTA
>CAJNOL010000035.1:0-55798 GCA_905250125.1 Rotaria sordida | reverse complement strand
TTTGTGCCCATGAACGTATGAGTACGAAAATTATTGCAAAAAAAGCATTAGTTTGACTTTCATGAATGAGGGAACTGTGATGGAAATAATGGTCAATTCCCATTCCCCCAAGGAATTATCATAGCTACACTGACAATTCCTCTACAAATTAGGAATTCCTATTTCTCAGTCCTTGGACACTGCTGAAATAAGACAACTATTTATGTGAATTGCTTCACATGTTCGAATGAATACAAATAACTTCATTTTCGAATCATTCTCTTAGCATTTATTTTAATGTAAACTGATATCCATCGACTATAGAACAGACATGATTCGATGTGACATCAGCATCATGAAAAATTTTGTTAACATAAAAATTACTACATTTTGCCTCTAGAAACAGAAGATTCCGTTTATAAACAACAGTCGAAAACTTAGACAAATTAGTTCTTGAAAAGTGTTTTTCATACCAACATATTCAATTACAGTGAAAGATCTCATATCTATGTAAATCCATTTACCCATTAAATCTTTGAATTTTTATACTTCTACATTACATACAATTTTACTTGCCTCATAGTTTTTGGATTATTGTCAAGAGGTGTTTGTGTTGATAATCTGAGATTTGTAAGCAAATTTGCAACGCATATACGTGCATTCAAAGAACGAGTACCAGTGTTTGGTATATAACTATAGATTTGATAACATTGTCAATAGCTAACAAAACCAGTAATACATTAAAAATTACGAGTATCCATTATTTTTTAGTTGAATAACCGAAAACATTCCAGCAATGAGACTTTCATCTGGATCTGGAAGTATCATTACTAACTACTTTATAGTTTTCTTTATTTGGTTGTAAACGGTACGTAATTTTATTAAGTTCATATTCATCTTTGGTGAAAACTGAAGATGAGAATAATGTGTGATACTACACGAGGGTATCGTTAATTTAACTGAAGAAGAACAAAAAGATCGCCTTTATTTGATATTGTTTTACTATGGTTAATAATGGCCATCTATCGAAGTACGACTATTTATTTAAATCTGATTCGATATGACAATTATCCAATATTAAATAAATTATAGATAGCTAGTTGACCAATTACATATTTATTTTCAAACACAAGAGAGAAAACAAATATTTTTCAATAAAAGTTCAAATATCAATCTAGGTTGATACGAAACAATCTTTATATATGGCAGAATCAACAGACGACAATCAGGAAATATCTGCAATTACTAGTGAAAATAATCAAAGTATAATCGATGAAGATGAAGAAGTAAAACATTTTCGAAAAGTAATTGGCGCATTTTTATACTACAAGTAAAATTTTATTATTTATTTTTCGTAAAATGTAATTCTTAGTGTGTTTAGAATATTGGCTCGAAATCGCATTCGTCGTGCATTCTATTCATATAGCCGGTTATCCGAAGCGTATAAACGACTTGTACCTAAATATGAAACTTATCTTAGTCAATTACTCAAATGTATCGATCAAAAGTAAATAATGATAATTCTTATATTCATAAAACATTTATATGGTCTTGGTTTTATTTTTCTATTTAGTGATTTACTCATTCGACAAATACTCAGTGGCTGCGAACATTTATTTAATAATTATTCAATGCCTTCAAGCTTTAATAATATGAATCATATGGTAAGTTGAACAGATTTCAAAAGAAAAAAATCTGTTTATCCTTCATCCACCTGTACGCTTAGTCTTCTTCCAGTCAACTGAACAAGATTCATTGCCGCCTCCATCTGGTGTAACATCAATGGATATGGATAAAGTGAAAACAACAATAAAACAATTTGTTCGCGATTGGAGTAAAGATGGTGAACAAGAACGACTCGTTTGTTATGCACCAATTATTGACGAAGTTAAACGACGTTTTCCAATTATTCCTACAACGAATGAAGATGGTACAATGTAAGTTTTAGACGAAAATGAAACTTTTATAAAAATATTTCATGATTCATTTTAATCTTTATAGAAATAACCTTTCATCTATTCAAATTCTGGTTCCTGGTGCTGGTCTTGGTCGTCTTAGTTGGGAGTTTGCTCGACTTGGTTATGCATGTCAAGGCAATGAAGTTAGTTTATATATGTTGATTGCATCACATTTTGTGCTGAACAAGTAAAAAAAAAATTGCTCTTTTTTTCATAATTTTATATACATATACTTTGATCTCCTTGAACAGATGTGCACAAATTAATACTCATACAATTCATCCATGGATACTAAATTTTTGTAATAATGTTACAAGTGAAGATCAATTACGTGGCGTTCAATTTCCTGATGTTAATACAGCTACATTACCGCCTAATTCTCGATTTAGTATGTCTGCAGGTGATTTTCTTCAAGTATATAATGAATCAAGTTCGTTGATTTTCATTTAAATATATCAATTGTCTAATATGTATTTTCTTTTAAGACGATTGGGATTGTGTAACAACATGTTTTTTTATTGATACAGCTCATAATATTATTGAATATGTTGAACGATTGTGGAAGATTCTTAAACCAGGTGGTGTATGGATTAATTTTGGTTTGTATTGATTTTTTTTTGTTTAGTATATTTCATCTGATAATGATTATTTTTTTATTCGTCGTTCAGGTCCGTTACTTTATCATTTTGAAGATATTCCAAATGAAATATCTTTTGAATTAAGTTATGCTGATTTACGAACAGTCATTCTTAGCTATGGCTTTCAAATAGAGGTATCAATTTGTGTTACTCGCAATTTTTTTTTTGCAAGCAATGATTATTATATTTGTCATTGTTTGTTTTAGGTAGAAACGTTACCTATTCGAGCAGGCTACATTAAAAATGAACGGTCCATGCTTCATTATGAATACGATTGTGTCTATTTTGTTGCAGTAAAACCTAAAGACAGAAATGATCTGTGATCTTTTGTATGATCATATAAAAATTAGCGATTGAATAAACAAGAAAAAAAATTACTATTTTATGAATATATGAGTTTTTTTTCTAGAAACCAATGTTACTGACTTGTAACTAATTATATCAAAGTTGAAAACGTTAAAAAATCATTTTTTATTTTATACAATAAAAAAAGTATCTGTGAAAAAAATGGCGATATGCCGAATGTCTTCTATCTTAGAATTAGAAACAACAAATAAGTTTATCTTGTTGTTGGATTGAATATTGATTAAACATTTTGTTCACATTATTTTGTTTCATTTCAATAACATGTGGATCCTTCTTTTAAAATATTTAATCTTGATCATTCATAAATTAATTGTTTTTTTATGAACAGAAAATAAAGATAAAATTATCACAAACAACATCAGTTATCATGAAGTAAAATTATTGTCATTGATTCTCAATAATTTTAAGTAAAAAAAGTCATCAACTCATTGAGTAGGATTAGAAGTAAGGATTGTTGCTGATAAACATTAACACCTTTCTCATCATCTATCATATTTTTTGACAAAAAAAAACACAATTGAAAATTAATTCACCATATCTATTGATCATGCATTATTATATATTTAGTCATCTTTATTATGTAGATGACAGAATCTATGATACCATTAAATACTGTGTTTACAATAACGAATAACAATGGTACAAAGCTATAAATAATGTTTCGAATATGGTTTAAAATATTTCATCGGAAAACAAATCTGTAAGATGAAAGTATCTAAATTTACATCGTAGTTCTGTTTGGAATATGACCATACCGCTAAGGATCTTGTTTTTCTATTTCTTAGTATATGAAATACTAAGTAATATCAACTAGAAACAGTATATGGGAAAAGTTTCATCATGTAACTTGTAGTTCAATTATATTGCCTTGGAAATAATTCGAAATAGAAGACTTCAAAAGTTTAACATAATATTGCCATAGTAATGTTAACAACCAAATTTTCATTGAAATGTCTAGCTTTTTCATGTATTATTCTCTTGGTAATGATTCGTCAGTAGTGGCATAACTAGAAAAATATTCTAGAATGGACTCAACATCTTTTAAGCTCTTTTTAGAAGGAGTGTACCTCAGCATTCGTACTATTGCCGAGCTTTCTAGGTGAGCTTGGATAATTCTAGAGGATCTAAACTTCTTCTGGTTACATCACTATTTTTGACTGGATCTTTTCTCTGTTTTACGCAATGTAAATTGATTGATTTATTTACTTCGATATCAATATCAGTTTTAAGCAGAAGAAGAGTAACACTGACGCAGAACGAAAACTAATATTTACATGGAATATTTGATGATTGAATTCGTCTTCGATTAATCTAAAATAATCTTATCTAAATGAAAGGAAGTTAGACACTTAATTGAAGTCATGCGTAACGATGATGTCTTACCGTGTAATAAATAGTAAATAATGTTTTTAATAAGTCTTTTCGTGTTATGGTAATCGAATTAAAAAGTAGAATATTCTTCTTTTCATCTATAATTGTTGTCATGCGATGAATGTTTTACAAGAGAAATACTCAAGATGACCAGTTTCGTTTTGAATCCTTTATATCTCATTAGATAGAGTATATTTGGTTAAGAAAAAAAAGGGTTCAGGCCCGTGACTAATTGATCAATTCGTTCTATTCGTAAATATTTATTAAAAAAATCAAATTATGAAATATCGGCTTGAAATATCAATCAAACAAACATCTAATTATCATTACCATATCCCGTAAATTTCAACCAAAATAAAGTATTGACTTTCAAGTAAACTGGATTTTTGTGATATGTCTACAGCAATCAATCAGTTTTTGGAAATTCATTATTTTGAGGCAGATACATTTATTTTGACTAAAATATTTAGGATATGCTTCAGATTATTAGACCTTACTTTGAGTAACATATCAAGTCGATATATTTCATACTTTGATTTTTTCGTAAATAGTTACCAACGCCACGAAAATTTAGTAAAACGATCATAAATCTTGGGTAGTTAATCATAAGTCTGAAACTTTTTAGGTTTTTTTCTTATTTCAATATACTCTATCGAACGAAGCTGCACACCTGTGATACATTCCTCATTAGTGAATTACTGTGAGTCATTATATAGTATAATGAAATTCTTTGATTCATTTATTTTTATAATTTAAACAAAGTTTGTAATAAAACGAAAAGACATTATATATCACACTCAGATAGTTTTTATATATGAAGGATTTAAAAGAACAAAATGATAAATTAGTAACGCCATCTTTAAAATGCATCACATTAGAGGAAAGCAAGTAGCTGCACCAAGTCATCAAACACCGTGATGGTAGATATTCAATATTTTTTAATTCATTTCTCATAAAAGAATTTTCTTTTGTACTTATAATTATGGTGGAACAACTCAAATTTATTGTTGAACAATTAAAACGACCACCCTTCAATCGAAATCATTACAATATTCTTACTTTTGATAATTTAACAAATAATCAATTATTACAAGTTTTAACTGATGTTTTTGCTGTTGTGGATCCATATGATCCATCTGTAAGAAATTCTCTTCGTTGTAAGATATTTGATATTTATATTTCGTTAAATATTTAGCATAAAATTGATATTCGGGATGAAGAACCGGAAAAAACAGCTGCTCGACATATGAATACATTAAAAATGCTTGGTTATCGGCCGAAACTTGATACAGATGTGTATGTTCTAATGATAAATATAATTTAATTCTTTTTAAATTTGCTTCTTCTTCTGTTCTTTTTTTTTTACAGCAACACATTTCGGCAAAACTTAGTTAGCGGCGCTAAAAGTGTCGTTTTTCCTATATTACAATGGCTTCTTGAAAAGTTGCCTGAACATAAAGAACGTGCTTATTTAGGCAGATATCTATCAAAAATAGATGTACCAGCTGAATTTTTAAGTGATCCAGAAATTGCCGAACAATATGAACGAGTAAAAGAAATTTTTAAACTTATTCACTTTTTACTTCATTAATGCGTTTTTTTTTTATTTTTTAATTTTAGTATGATGAATTAATGGAAGAATTTAAAGAAGTTCATCGAGCATATAAAGAATTAACATCAACACCACATACAATTGATGATCTTCGACGTGATATAAAACAACTTGAAGATGAAAAAGAAACATTAGAAAAACGACTTGAACGACAAAAAACTCGTATACAAAAAGTACCAGCTGCACAAATAGAATTAGCAAAAAATTATCGTAAAGAAGTTGAAAAGGAAGAAAAATTAAATACAATGAGACAAGATTTAAATAATGTTGTAAATCAACTTGAACAAAAAATACAACGTCTTGAAAGACAATTAACTGATCAACGTTCATCATCTACTGATCAATCACCTGATGGTAAATATTTCAAGTATTTTCAATATTTTGTTTATTTCTTACTTTGTTTTTTAATTTAAAAGCAATTATGAAACGAATGGAAGAAGAAAATCAAGTTAATAGTTATTTAGTTACAGAAAAATTTCCAAAAGAACTTAATCAAATGAAAATGAAACTTCGATATTATGAAGAAGTAGCAACTAATAAAGCTTTAGGTCAAACTGAATTATCTAATTATCGAGCAAAAGTAAAATTTAATCATTTCTTTTTTGTTTTTTGAATATTTTATTATTTAAAAATATCTTTTAAGATAAGTGAATTAAATTCAATAATCAATAAATTTCATGAAAAACGTGTTTTGAATAAAGATCCTACAGCTGATAATTTAGCTGTTTTTCGTCAACAAGCACTTATTGTTGCTCGACGAAAAGAACAAGCTGCTGGACGTCTTACACAATTACGTTCAGAGAATGATGCACTTGAGAAACAATTCGGTCAAAATCTACCAATGGGATACGGTGGCTCATCTTCAACTGCTAAAAATAGTGGCTACGTACCAGAAGGGGAAGAAGTATCCTTTTATTTGTTTATTCTTGTTTTTTTGTATAGCAGGCTTATCACAATTAGAAAGTACAGAAGCGATCTATTTTCTGTTCAGTGTATCTGTCAAATAGAATTCTAAATGATTTCTAATAGTGTAAAATTATTGAAAAGTTTATTTTCTAATCGAAATATTTACACATTCAATCTATATGTATTAGACATGTTTTCGAGAATGTATTAAACTATACGGAACATATTTGTATTGTTAATCAAATATTTTGAGAATTAGTTTTAAAAAATTTCATAGTTATAAATACTTATTCTGCTGACGAGAGAAATTCTTCAACTATTTAATCACTTTCGAGTCGAGACTATGTAGATTATGTAGATTCAAATGAGCTATGAATATTCTGAAAAGAGTTTATGCTCTTAGCTTATTGCTACAGAGATACTGCACTTTTCCGATATTTCTTAAATAAATGCCGTGATCTTTCCTCAGAAATACCAGAAAACTCAATTTCAGATTTTGACTTGAAAAATAAATACATCAAATCTGCTGGCTTATATGAACAATGTAAAAGACACGCTATTATCATACCTGTATCTTAGGATAGGAATAGCGACAAGATCTAAAACATTCAAAAAAAAAATCTTATTAAGCCCTGTCTCTATACGAAGTTTCAAGTCAAAATTCAAAAATAATTTTTCTTAGTGTTTCTGAGGTTGGCCCACGACATCTATTTAAAAATACCGGAAAAGTGCAGCATCCTCATAGCAATAAGCTAAGAACACAGTCTCTTAAGGGTATTTATAGCTCATTTAGGTTTGCATAATGTTTATAGTCTTTACTCAAAAGCGATTCAACAGTTGAGCGACTTCCTTGATGAGATGAATCACATTTGAGAGAAAAGAAAAAGATTCGAAATTCGACGAACCTATATCGATTTTATAAAGGAATAAAAAATAAAGTCATCTACAATTTGCTGTTTAGTTTCAACGTTATGTTAATATGTTACGAAGTAAAAGTAATACATATAAACGAAAACGTCAAGAAATTAATGACATGACAGCTGAATTACAATTACTTAAACGAACAGAAGAACTTCTTAAAGAAGAAGTTGAACAAATCAAAAGTCGAATGGTAATAAAATATTGAATTTCATTTTATTTTTTTGTCTATTTAAAAAAATTTCATTTAGAGTATGGAAGAACGTAAACATGGTATTGAAGGTTATTTTTCTACTCAAGAACGTCTTGAAGAATTATCTACACTAAAAATGGAACAAGATGAATTAAAAGGAAAAACTTTAGATGAAATAACGGCTTTAATTAAAACATTAAATAGTCGTATATCATCAAAAAAAGCTGAACTTGATCCAATTCTTAAAGAAGTTAAGCCGTTAAGAGCTAAAATTCAAGTAAAATATTTTTTTTTTCTTGAAATTATTATCATTATTATTTTGTTTTTATTTTTCAAAGGAAATACGAAGTGAATATGAAGCAAAAAAAAGTAAATATGATGCACTTAATGCTAACTTTGAAAGTAGTCGATCAACACTTGAATCGGTTAGTTTATATAAATTATATCTTTTTTTTTTTTCTTTGAACTATTTAAATACTTTTTTTTTATTGATTGCATATAGGAAGTTCGTGGATTTTATGAAGAACAATATGCACAAGAATCTCGTTTTCATACACTTAAAGCACAAATGTTAATTAATGCTGTACAATTAAAACGAGCAAATGATGAAACAAGTTCATATATGTCAACAGACAAAGCAACTAAATCATATAGGTTAAATAATGAGTTACATATGGAAATCATTCTTTATTGTTGTTGTTTTTTTTCTTGCTTTTCTATTATAGAGAACAACTTAATAAACAAATAAATAATGCTGAAACTCGTGTAAAAGCTAATCGTGAAAAACAAAAAGTAACAAAAGATGTTCAAATTGATGGAACAAGACAATTAAAATATTGGCGAGATCTTTTACGTATGATGGAACTTAAACGAAAATTAGCTATGGTAGTTATCATATTTTTTTGTTATGAAAATTATCAATAGAAATATTCTTTTCTTTTTTTTTTAGGGTGAACTTTAATTAAATTATATTTGCTTTGTTATATGATTTCTTTTACGTCTTTTTCCCATGTGTCTAAACAACATGTAAACTATTTGACTTGTCTTGAGCTAAATATAAAGACAAAGGAAAGAAAAGACATTATCTCTTTGGTCATTTTTGTTCTTTCCATCGCCACTGGCATATGTATTTTGTAGCTGCTTGCAAGAATAGTAACACTCGCATACATTTGTATGAAGAATAAATGATGGTAGATAGAAAGAAAAGAAGAAGAAGAAAAATAGTACAATACATGCGATCTAAGAAATATTCTCATCTCAGTAGCTATATACGTCTATAGAGCTAGTTTATCGTATATTCGGCCGCGTGCAAAAACATTCCCTATTACTATTCGTCCGCCTCCATACTTATTATTGCTGTCAGTAAAACAATGTTCTAACCTCTCTCCGTTTCTGCTGCCACTTCTATAACTACACTTGAAGATACGATAACAATGTTATGGAAACGAAAGACGTTTTCTTATATATCCAGTATATAAAGAATATGTAACAGTATTATGTCTAATGAGATCATTGTCTTGATTGAATATTTCATCTTAACGAAGTAAAAACAGGAATAAATCATATCAATAACCTATGGCAGATGATAATAATAGTATACGTAAAAAATTACAATTATTATTTGACGACGAAACCCGTAAGTTATACTTATTTTATTTTTATTTTCTTATACATAAAACTAGTACATAAAAATAAAAGGAATAACAAAAAAAACATGTCGTTGATAGAAATTTATTTTTCTTTTTTGATATAAAATTTATCAACATACAAATTTTTGAGTATTATCTCCACACCAATTTCGATCATCACAATTAAATATATTCGATATGCAATAAAGATTTTTACATCGATAAAGGTTATCAATTCGTGAACATGTAGAAACAGCTATAGAAAGAAAAAAAATTTTTTTTTTACAAAGTTTATTTTCATATTAATTAAAATAAACTAATCACATACGAAAATTGATTGCAACATTAAGAACAAAACCATTCCCAACTTTTCCATCATTATTAGAAATAAATTCAATTATTACAGTATTTGTACTTGGTGTCTAAGAATTATTTAAAGAAAAAAAATATTTCGATAATTAGAAAAAAAATCAATTTACTCGAAGATAATATTGTTTCGTTCCACATTGAAATTTTTCATCCAAATTTAATAATGATTTTGGATCCCTATGTCCATCATAAATCAATAATTTATCACCACCACATGCAATATCCATACGATCAATAACAATAATAATTCGTTGACTTACTGTTGACCCTTTGATTGTTAATATACAATTGAAATTTTGCTTATATTTATTGGATGTTAAACTAAAATATGTACCCGGTAATGTATCACCATCGAGTGTAATTGTTTTATCACATTGTTTGTCCATATCTATAAATTTAAAATAATTATCTTTAAAATTATCCCATTGGTTTTTTTTCTTTTCTACTTACGTGGAGAACCATACATAGAATGTGTAGCACGCATCACTACCATTGATGGCATTAGGATAAGAAACAAGGTTATTACTGGCTTGATTATAAACATTCTGTTGAATGTTTATAACTTTCTTTGATTCTTATACCTTTTATATAATACCCAATAAATCAAATATTCTTATTCACCTTGAATGTATATATATATATCGAACAATAATTTTTCTGTCATCGCTTGTTATGTACAGGCAGAGAACACTTAATAATGCTGAAATAACATTTTTCTGTATGCTTCTGTTCTTTCTCGTTGAAAAATACGAAAAAAAAGGAACTCATTCCGACAGAATTTATTAAAACGTTCCGCAAACATGATACAATAATTGATATTGTGAATACTAAAAAAACAAAATTTTTTTTCTGAAAAAAAAAATCTTTTATTATTCATATGGATGATTGTACTAAGACGTAAATAGGAGATTATAAAATTAATAATTATGAAGGAAGATTTTTTCCTATGTATAGTAAATATACATGCCAGAATATCGAATTGAGTGACAGAGCTGTTTACTCGAGAATTATCAATAAATGCTCAAGAGTTTAATCAAGGTCAAATGATTTTCGCCAATAGTTATGATATTAAATTTACTAATTCATTTATACTGTTCGAGTATAATTGACACCTTTTTTACAACTAAATTTGACCGATAACAAATATCACTATAATTACGATCACATTATCGTCTTAAATAATGAATATGGTTTGCTTTTGATACTAATGGTAATCCGAATAGGGTTTTTTTTAGTATTGATTTTTGTACTTGACGCACTGTACTCGATCTGAAATCAACTGAGCTGCTGTCTCAGTATTGGTTTTTTCTTGTAACGGAACTGCTGAAAAAATGACTGTACCTGTCTCTCTCTCTCGTCAAATCTAATGGTTGTATCATTTGATAGGAGTCAAACCTAGACTATTTTATATCGAATGATTTGTTGTGTTTATTTTTCTTTTAAATATTTTCAAATTTTCATTGATACAAAAATTATTCGTTAAACGATTATTAAAGTTAAGGAAAGCAAACAAATAAAAATAAATGAAGATAAACACGAGATATTAGCAATTATTGTAAATTTTAATTATTAAAAGACAGTGGAAATTTTTTTTACTTAAATGTATACGATTATAGACATGTTTGATCGATGAGATATTCGTAGGTTTTTGTTGCTATCCTTACGATACGAGTCATATTAGTAAAATTTTACCTGTATGGATCACTCTTTAATTTTTATTTTATGACAATGAAACTAATGAGTTGATTTCTCATATTTCCTCTTTTATTATTATCCTATAGAAATGTACACAGGGACAGTGTAATCAGAGTCATAAGAAAAATAAGACTATGCCGAGAAAAACGAACTTTTCAAAATCGAATTGATCGGTTGCCCTAACTAGTTTTATTAGAAGTGTATAAATCAATTGTTCAGATTAGTGGCTAGAAATGTCGGCAACGAGACTAAATAAGTCTTGCACATTGTCTTTTTTTTTTTATCCTTACTGGTTTTTTATGATAAAACATTTTGGAACAAATAATGAAAGATATGTTAGATGTTTCTTTTAATCTAGACTATGGAATTGCAATAAGATGGTCATAGAAGTATACTCAGTTTGCCAATATTATCATATGTCGTGCTTATCGTGTATGTCAACATGTTTATGACTGTTGGCAAATAATTGATATAGAAAGAGTTCTTTAAGACGGATTAACCAAAGTATTAACCATTTGTGTTTCGAACTGAAGCAGTTGATCTACCATTAAATGAATTGACTAGATTTGAAAACATATGTCTAGTATGTTTTTTAAAATTCGTAAGATCAATTTTGCATATCTAGGAAATGATTTGTAGTTTTTGAAAAACAAACTTAGATTGAAGAAGTTCAAATAAAACCTTGAAATGTTAATTATTGCTTTATAATTAAGAAAAATATCTTTGATGTAACTGTTCTTATCTTATACAAAACACATTAATTATACCTCCTAGTAAAAAATCGGACAGAAGAAGACTTATTTGCAGCTGTTGAGAATATCTATCGCGAAGTGTCTCTTCGAATAGCCTTGCTTCATGCGCAAACACCTAATGGATATTACACTTCTGTTTACCATCTAAGAAAACAACGATAGTAGATAAAAAATTCGTCAAAAATAGATCCGAAAGAAAAATATTTTAGTTTAAAATCAAATATCATTTTATAAAGGAAAAATTAATTAAAAAATTTTTTCTCAAAAAAAGAAAGACAAGATCTAGTATCTCATTTGAAATATGATGTCCAACTCGTAGGACTAAATCTACAGATAAAATTTTATTGTTGGATATTAGTAACCTAATATAAGTTGGTTGATTATAAGAGAAAGTTGTTGTATTATTTCTCTTTTCTATATTTATACTCATGTAAAACTACATTGAAGACGAGCTGACATTTATTTTGGAAAATATCTTGTCAAATCTATTACAAAAAAAAATTTTTTTAATGAAATTAATTTACTAATGAGTTTTTCTTAAAGTAATATAAAAATCAATTTTAAAATTATTCGCTTTTTGAAAATTTAGGTTTACGTTTTCTTTTTTGTTTTTTTCTTTTAAAATTAATTTAAATAGAAAGAATTTTCTAATTGTAAATTTTTATTATTTAAACTAATTTACGATACTACATTACATGACAGTAGAGTTAAACTTATACTCACTTGAATATAAAATCTTGATAATAAAGTCTCAATGAGTCGACAATGATGATATACAAATCATTAATCTCAATGATTTATTTATGGAACGTATCATAATGAGAGCATAGTAGAGTTTTTGTTCGTTTGTAGAAAAGAAAAGTCGATATCAGTGTGGATAGGAAATAGTTGACTTTCTATTTCTATCATCTCTCGTGAAGGGGGTAGTAAGCCACTATTGCTCACGCATATATCGTTCCTCTTCTCGCTGTTTTTTTTGTCTTATCACGGGGACAAACGCAATTTTTCTCTTTATATCTTTACTAACGACAGCAGAAATTATGAGACTGGATGAATGAGTATGTGCAGCATACACTAATACCATCATCACCAACCCCCGATATATACAGAAAATGAAGAAGAAAACATTCGAAGCCACATGGGTAGTTGTCCTCATATATTTGTACAGAAAACGCGACAAGCAGACTCGTTCTCTAACGTTATTTATCACTGCCAGCTAGTATTACAATTATTCATATTCAAAGATCATTATTATTACTATTATTATTATTATTATTATTATTATTATTCAATATAAAATTTTAAATGGAAACAAAAGAGAATTTTCTTTAATATAATTTAATAAAAATTCTCTTTGCTTTCTTATAATATAATTAATTTTAAATATGAATTTTGCTGATTTTCTAGCGGCCCCCGAAATTGTTCGTCGTCTTACTTCTCAAGATGCATTTGAGAACGAGAATGTAACATTTACGTGTACAGTACAAAATGTAGACAATGCTGATAGAGATGAACCATATTCAATAGCATGGTTTTTCAATGATAAACAGATTCAATCAAATGAAAAATATTCTATTGATGATAATCGTAAAACAGGAATTTGCTTACTAACTATAAGAAATATCACAGCAGAAGATGAAGGTGCATATCGATGTGTAGCAACAAATAAATTTGGTTCATCAGTTACTACTGGATTTCTTGCTGTTTTAAGTAAGTATTTTGAATTTTATTTTTGTAATGAAATGATTTTCTTTAAATAAAATATTGTTTTAGGAAGAAAACGATCTCATTCACCATCACCTAGTCGTAGTACTACTAGTCCTAGTCGAGCATTAAGTCCATCAAGTAGTCGTGTGTCAGATCGAAGTGTTTCACCACTGCGATATATTAATTTACCCGTATCAAAATTGGCTAGAGTAACGGAAGAACTTGAAAGTCTTATTAATCCAATAGCGTCGATTGTTCATGAAGAGGAAGAAGAAGAAGCAGAAGAAGAAGAAGAAAAATCAATTAAAAAACCAGAAGAAATACCATCATCTATTGAACAAGTGGAACCAACTATAACAAATGTGGTCGAGCCTGAAGAAAGTATTATTCTTCCTCAAGTCTCAATACCAACGACGACAACAACAGCACCAATAGAAGAGAATAAATCGGATGTACTTCAAATTGAAGTGAGTTATTGATTTTTGTCAAAATCTTCTTTAACTATTGATTATACATTTATCGAAGTAATCTAAAATCAAGAATAGATTCTAAAATATTTTTAACAAACATTTTCCATTAGAACTCCTAAAAACAATCATTGTTATGAACAAAAACTAATGATACACAGTTTGTTAATGTGCATTTAGTAATCATGAATAATTGAATTATTTTTTTTATCAGTAACATTGCTGATGTAGATAATTTATGCTCCGTTAATAGTGAAAAAAAAAGATTCTAGATAATTTGTAAATATGTGTTACGTAACAAATAAATATAAGAAAGCACAACAGTATCTGACCTTGATTGGATAATTCAATGAATCATAGGCAATCCCAATAAAGATTTTTATATGTATTTTCAGAGAGGATGTTACCCATTAAAACCTAGCTAAATAATACGTTCGAAGAATGTTAAATGACTTCAGAAAAAAAAACAAAACATGTTAATTTTTTATTTAAAATACAACATCCATCACTATTATGTACTTATTCTATTACAACAAAAAATAAATTAATGGTTGACTTATTTAGATGACTTTTTCATATATATGAGAAATAATTGCATTATGAATTATATAATCTATCGATTTGACAACAATGACAAAAAAAAAAATTTCTCTACAATCTTTACCATAATCAATTTAGCAACTTTTATTTACTAATAATACTTTCAAATCGTGTATTTGCTACCATAAAAGTTTTTCTTTTCATCTCCATCTCAAGCAAGTTTTTCCTTAGGATAATTCTCATTCTTTCTTCCATTCTGGCACTTTTAGAGAACAACTCATTGAAAAATTTTGAAAGCTTCAGGATAAAGAGATCTCAATGAGTTGTCATAGATTCGAAATTCTTAAATGCTTCCATCTAAGGGATATTGATGACGCAAAGATTAAAATTCTTCCCATCCGTTTTCTCGGTTGCAATACATCTGATAGAGTTGGAATGTTTTTAAAGATATTATACATTCTTTGGCTTGCCTAATGTTTTTGGTGTCGTTTTATCTCCTTCTATTCGTATAAAAAGATTACAATATTGATTGTATCTTCACCAAATGCATGTTTGTTTTTTTACAAACTCTGACAGAAACCAGTGATGCATAATATTTTGAATAAACAAAAATATAGTGGGCACCCTGAACACTTTTTAATATAAATAGAAGAAAATTTCAGCTCGGTCGGATATACTGCGGTTAAGAAATGGGAATGATTCTCAATTTTTTTTTGTGAGAAAAACTCATTTTCTGAAAACAGCGAATTAAGAAGCTTTGACATTTTTCATCAAAAATATTTCATCATTTCTGATTTTTTGATTTTATAGTTATATATCAATTTTTGAACTATGTTCAGTGGATAGAGGATACTTCGAAGTGTATATAGTACAAAAGAAAAAATCTTAAAACTTTTAATCAGGAAAATTTGATAGCTAAATGTCGAAAATCCAAATCTTTTTTAATCATAGATTTTGCTCTCACCCTCACTGTTTTACTATGTGTATGCGTGTCGTATTACATCCTATTGATCCAAACTTAGAAAAAACTTTTCATCAAGGATTTATAATTTTCGACATATAGCAATTTTACCATTGAGAAAAGAAAAGATCTTTGTAAGATTTCAATTCCACGATATTTGTTCGTGTTTCCTAGCTGCTGTTTTGAAAATTGGCTGTATTAAAATTGGGTATTACATTCATACAAAAAAACAAAAGACTATATAAACCATTTTAGCACAAATGAACTCTTTAATTAAATAGTACTGTTTATCTATAAATTATATCTTCATCCCAACTAATCGATTTTTATCTTTATATAGAAGCAAAAGAGTTATAAATAGTATATCAGCACCTGCTGTTCTTAGAATGAGAGAGCAATTTTATTCGTCAAACACATGGCTATTACATAGGTTAAAAGTAGATCTTAATGCTATCATATTAAATATACTAATAGAAAATTTCCAAAAAAGAAAATCAGCTAGATGAAATCTGAAAATTGATCTAAGATAAAACGTTTTTTTGTTTTGTTGTACAAAATAGATTAGATCTTTGTATTTATTGTCTCTAATATTGATAAATTTTTCAGTCTTACCTTCAGATTTCTTTCAATATTTCTTCTTATCAATTGGTACACTTGCTATACTACAACTAAAGTGTAAATAGACAAATGTATACATATATATACGTCATATTGGCATCTATACGATTGATTTGATGGCTGTTGTTGTTGTTTTTTATCATGTTTTTTGATGAGGTTGATTAATTGCAGATGGGGATGTCAAGTAAAGAGAAAAAAAACGAAGACAAATATTAAAGTAAATAAAAACAGAAGATGATGTATTCTCTATTGCTCCCATTTTGGTTATCAGTAGTAGTACCACATCCACCTCCTTCATTATTAATGTATATTGCCGATTTTTATTTCCCAACAGATCAAGATATAATAGCATTGCCACTATGAATGATACGATAGGCTATCTTTATGGCAGCTCAAAGTCAATCGTTCTTTGTGATACTATTTTCTAGACACCTATATAAACACTGTGAATATGTATTGCCATTTGTTGCATAATATTGTATAAAGTTGTTCGAAGAAAAACTAATAGGAAAAAGAATTTTATTTGAATAATGGAAAATTCAGTTTTTTTACATTCAAAACAAGTTGATTATTCTAATTCAATAAAAAATTCTCAGAATATTGAACTCGTGAGAAAAACAAACAATATATATTTTGTTTTATCTACTATTTTATTCTTTAAAAATAGAAACAAGAAGAACCAACTATTGTTACTAAATTACCATCCATCATACGAATAAATGAAGGTGAAGATCTTGATATTAGTTGCTCAATCACAGGTATCGTGTTTTCTTTTTTCATGAATTGTTCTTCTTATTTATTATATAAATGCCTTTTTTTTTCTTTAAAGGCAACCCTGAACCGGTGATACATTGGACTAAAGATAATGTTGATATTCGTGAAGATCATCGTATTGATATATATTCCGATCGTGGTGTACATCATTTAGAAATTAGTGAAATTTTAATGTCTGATCAAGGTCTTTATACAATCCATGCAGAAAATTCATTCGGCAAAATAAGTGCAGAATGTCAAATTCAAGTCATTGAAAATACTGATAAAATAAAACGATTAAAAGCTGAAGGTCTAGTTGCTTATGGTGCACGGTAAGTCTTTATTTAAAAGAATTTCGCAAAATTGCTCTTTTTTTCTTAGTCAAACAACATATAAAGCACCAGAATTTCTTATAAAACCATCAAATCGTACAGTTCATGAAGGTGAACAATTTCAAATATTTGCTAAAGTAATCGGTAAATAAATTCATGAAGTTATTTTTTCCATTTTCTCATTTAATTATTTTATAAACAAAAACAAAAGGTAATCCTGGTCCACAAGTTGTCTGGATTCGTTTGGGTAAACCATTAGAAGATGATGGTTATCATCACATATATGATCGTGGTGGTGAAAATTATTTTGAAATACCAAAAATATCTATTTTGGATGCTGGAGAATATTCATGTATCGCCACAAATATGATGGGAGCTGTTTATAGTACATTTATTGTATGTGTTGAAGGTAGGAGAACATCTTATCATCAAATAAAAACATGACAAATACATTAATAATGTTTATTTATTTTATTCTATACTTTTAGCAATGACTGAACCAGAATCAACTAGTTCAGAAATGGAAGAACGTTCGACTAATGTATCTGATATTGATGCAAATGCTGTATGTTATCATAGAATACTATTAATAATGAATCTTGAAGCTTGTAGTGAGACAATGAGACCGTCGTTTCCCATAAACTTTATGACAGACATGTCTGGTTGTCACGGTTGACAATGAATGAAACGAGCTACAATGCTTATTATCATCTCGTCTCTTGTGGACTGTAATTTATTGAGATTAACAGTTTGTTGCTATTATGAAACATATACTGACAGCTCATAATAACCTACAAAATAACAAACATATTATTAGAACTATGTTTATGATATTAGTATTTTCAATATAATTCCGCACTTTAGTTTCATAGGAACGTCCTTGAAAGGTCGTATTTGTTAGCATAGAAAAGTTCAATGTAACATTGAAAATAATTTAAAATTAATACTCAATTGAATTAAACTAAACCATCTGATAAAACAAAACAAATGTTCTTAGGTCGGGACTATAAATACTATAGGCTAAAATTATTCCGACTTGTACAACCGGATTCCATACCATGACGGTCTAATTCAATATGATGAGAACTTAGAGAAAATTTTCAAATTATTGTTAAAATGAGTAATCTTTTATTTTCATTATCGATCTTTTTTTCTAAACAAAACTAAAATGTCTAAGTGATCTGACCTACTCAATCGATATTTTGAATCATACTTCCGTATATCAATTCGATACAATGTACGTTTTTTTATTTTATTATTAGATGGAAGATTATCCTCAATCAATTGCTATACAACTTATTGATAAACATGTTCGACAACATCGTCAATCAAAATTATCAGATCAATCTGATATAGTAAAATATTATTAATCATTTAAAATGTTTATTAATTTTTTTCGTTTTTGTTAATTAATTTTTAATCTAGGAATATTTCTTATCAAATTTTATTTTAAAAGAAGACTTTCGTGATGAAGCTCGAGATGCATCTATGAATAAAGGTGATATTGTTGAAATAATTGATATTGATAAAAGAGATAAATGGCTCGTTAGAAACAAGAAAAATTTAAATCAGGTTTGATTTATTAAATTTATTATTTTCGTTTTTTTGTTCGAAACAAAAGTGTTACTTTTTTGAGAATTTTAAAAATAACAAAAAAGAACCCAATACCAATGCTCTTTATTTCGATGTATTTTCTTTTGAATAATGATAATTAAAAAATTATATTTATCAAGAGTTATTCCATCGAAGTGCCTCGATATAATAAGAATCTGAAAAAACAATCTTTCTTATAGAGATTTTGAAAAGGCAATAAAATAGAAGATATTCTTCTTAACTTTGTCAGAATACAAAAAATATTTTTCGGTTATTCATACAACTCTAAGTCTTTGTTTTTGCTGAGAAAATCTTTAACGGTAACAGAAAATGTATAGATTTGTTATGATAGATTCAAAATTAATGAAGATTAATAAACTTAAAAAATTTATAATACCAATAAAAAGTGTCATTTGTGTTCATGAATTATTCAAATTGATATAATGCTTGTATTTGACCATATTTTATTTGTATAGATTTGTTATGTACCTCCTGATTATCTCGAAATGATTCCAGATACAGATACTAGTCCAACCAGCTACGATTTAACTAATGTTGATAGCAATCAACAACGTAAGTAAATATAAGACAAAATAAACGATCTAGAAATGAAATTGATACTTTGAACAGTTGTCACCATACATTCATAGTTTTTATATAAATTAAATCTTTGATTTTTTTCTCAAGTTTATATCTTTATCTTACAATAATCATAAGTTTTTGTACTCCTTTCCTTTTTTCTTTTTTTGTTATTTTTATTGATAACAGCACAAACTGAAAGATTGAGATTTTTTTCAATAATTATTAGGTTATTCTATCCATTCAATTATTTCCTATGTTATATAAATTGAATAGCTTATTTTATTGCTTTATAGTATATCTTTCAAATAATCTTCTGTTTCTTTTCTAGCTTAGCGCTATATTGAGAGTAAAAAGAGAGCCTTTTTAGTCTATAAACTATTCATGGATAAGAGTAAGCAAAGAAATTCTTTCTGATGTTTCTCTACTCATATACATATCTTGACACCATGATAAATAGAAAATTACAGCAAAAACAAAACTATATGCCTATGTATGTATACATGCGTATATTGACCCACCCACTCGTTCTTATCGTTAGGGAAAAGAAAAATGCTCACCATATACAGATGCATAAGGAAAGGAAGAGGAAAAGAAGATATATTAATGCTCTTGTTTTGCCATTTCTAACTCTTAGTTAACCTCAATATTCACAGTGCTAGCGTATATCGTAGTGGTCGTTGTTGTCGTTTTCCTTATAAATCCATTATAATCATTGATGTGCATGAAGAAAAAAAGAGAAATTAGTCATTGGTCTCGCTTTAGCTTGCTATTCTCTTACAAATCGTATGTATATATGTATGTAACATAAGAAGAAAAAAAAAGAGGAAATATACGATACCAAAAGAAAATGGGTACTGATATCTAACGTTTGTTTCTTTCTATTTTCTCTGTATGCTCTTCATCAAGTAGAGAAACAAGAAACAGAAACAGTTTCCAATCTATATAAATTGATGGATATCTTATTGTAGTTCCATTGGTGCTGTTTGCCGAACTTCTAGTCGACGTTGTCTTCAGTAATTGACTACGCGTGTTGCAAGCCTTTTTGTCTGTTTGACGAGAGACGAAAAACAAGAAGAAAAAACCACAGTACATATCTGTCTTCAACTATCTTTATCGTCTTCTTGATCGATCAACATTTTTTTTTCCTTTTTTTCTGTTCCGTTTACGGATAAGCAGATAACAAAAGGGTAAGTTCCTATCAATGTTATCCGAATAGTAAATAGATATTATTTCACATTAAAAAAATCGGAACACTGATTGTGTATTATTACATTAGGTTTTTTTTTATTTTGATAATAATAATGAATGTAAAAAAAACAAAAACAAAAAAAAAATGAATACTACATTTAACTATACACAATAGGAGATTGATCATAGCGAGAGAATATGTATTTATGACGCCTACGATAATAACAAAGAGTATGATGTACACACAGAGAAATAAGAAATACATAAATAGCTAGATGTAGATGCTTCTGTTTCATATGTAAAGACCAACGATCAGTGTCAAGAATACATACTACGCATTCAAAGACTGACACAAAACGCGTAGCTTTCTTATTATATTATTCTTCTTCAAGAATTGGCTGTTTTATAGAAACATTGATACCAGAAATAAACATAACTAACAGGTAATTGTAATAAATTTCAAGAAAAAATAAAATTCTTTGTTAGATCTTTTGATTTTATATTAGTATAATTAGAAACATAATTAGATGAATGTTATTCTTCTATTATATATAAAGAAGAGTTAAGTGCTAAAACATTTCTCATAAGATGATGAAATTATGCTTTTTTTGCATTAGACAACACTTAGATTGTAAATATTAATTAAATATCTTATTCCTAATAAGATAATACAAGCAGAAAAAAAAATGACAGTATCTACTAGTTCCACATCAGATGAAAAAAATCCTCCTACGCAAAGGTTGCCTAAGTGCAAACTACATTATTCCATATAAACAAAATGTTTATTTTAGTAAATGAAAGCTTTATTGAGATATCCTAGAATAGTAAGATTTATCGCATTGAAAATCATAGAGCAGCATTTCTTGACATCTAAAAGTCAATGAAAATCAATTATTATATAATCAAAAAATAATCTTTTATACAGGAAACTATAGTAGTGTCGAACAAGGTAACTCAATATTACAAACAGAAACGATTGATTGATATCTTTTCATTTATGACTAGTGACCTAAGCATGAGAAATGCTATTGTCTAGTTTCCAAGGCTAAGTCATTATATGTTGTAGAAATTTCCATCAAACGATAAATATTAATGCAATTGTTCTACTCAATTATTTACAATAATTTCTAAACTCTTGTGTTCACGCTCAGTAGATGTATAAAAGTAATTCTAGTAAATTATTTGGATGTTTTATTAGAAAGAAATTGTAATATATTTTGAATTATCTATGTAGTATACACTATTAGTCATAAAAATAACTCAGATAAACAGTCTCAATGATGACATCGATGTTTATTCTTATTTTTTTTTAAACATATTCAACGTTTGATCAGAAATCCTAAAAACTAATCGTTAATATTGTTTTAAAAAACACAACGAAGAGATTCTGATGTTGATATTACCGATATTAAGAAGAATTTTAATAATCTATAATTTTTATTCAAAGTACTAAATTATTTTAGCAAAGGAAAGAAAAAGCTGAAATAAGATTTTGAAATTTTTCCGTCAATTTTACCAAAAATCAGAAAAATTGAAAACATTACTTTTTTTATAATTATTATGATAAACCTCGTTTCCTAAGTCTATACATCGTCTTTTGACAGTCAGCTTCTGCCTACAATCTTAGAGTTTTTTTTTTCATTTAAATAAATTCTTCAGTTTATTTTACTGTTATGATATAGTTGGTTTTTATCAGAGTTCATTTCTTGCCTGTACATGATTAAGTCTTGTTGAGAATGCAAATCTTATAAAACATATCTACTGAATAATGCCAATAATAAATATTATACTATAACTGATTGGAATTAATTGAATTATTTTTGTCGAGATGATTATATTTACATCTAAAATGAATAAAAGAAAATTATTTGTTACATAAGATTTAATTTCACCTCATTCGTTTAGTATGTTAATAATTTAGACTTAGTTGTGTATGTTGTCGATATCTTCTTTAAAAAAAATGCCGTGTCTTCCTTGAGAGAAGAATCTATATCTAAATTTGTACAACAGAAGCTAACGTACGTAATGATAAATGATGCTATATTTTCCAAGAGAAAGTCCTTGGGAATAAAAAATGGTTTCGTAAGTTATGATGCTTATTGAGTGCTACTCCAAGGTGATGATTTTTTGACAATGATTGAGAGTTATTACGAAATATTTAATATATGAGCGTGACAATGATTTTCTTCTTTTGCGCCTGTTCATACAAAATAAATATTTCAATTATTTAACATTGAGTGCAACAAATATCTAATCGATGTTTTCATTAAACAAAAAAAGGAAGAGATATTAGTTGTGATAAATCTGTACAGATCGAAAAAGAATAAAATAAATAAATAAAAAAACTTATTATTGAAATTTATGAAACATAGTTATCATACATGTTTCTTTTATTACGTACGATCCTTATACATCATTTTATACTATTCAATTTAAATGTATTCTCCTGGTGAATGTACTAAGCTCAAGATAACTGTGTACTAGATGAGTTGTCAGCAGGATACCCTGTTACGAGTATGTAACAGGATCTTGGTTGAGTATCCTATTGAGAATTATCTATACGTATCAGGTACCTGTCCAATTTTTATAACAGTCTATGAAAAATTTTTCAATAAGTTCGTAGATCGAACATTTAGAAGCATTTTGTAGTTAAATACTAAGAACTCAAAGGTTTGATTGAAAGATATCCTGAATTCAGGTTCTGTGACAATGTTATAGTTATATCTATCGATAGCATAAACATCAAAATAGAGATAAATATTCACTTTTAACATTTATATTTTCATTTTAGTTGTTTCAAGCAAGCGAACATTTACGAAAAAGTCCGGTGCAGTGACTAGCAGTATCGACAAACGATATAATCCAATAAGTCAAGAAGAACAAGATTCATCATCAAGTAGTGATGATTTAAAAACAATGACTGAGGTTTGTTGTACAGATATTCTATATATAGAAACATATCATCATATAAATATAAACAAGAAATTTGAATAGTAGAGTAGGCGGTTAACGATAATATTTCCTATCTTGTCGGGTCAGTTGTCAGTTCTGATTAAGAAGAAAAGAAGAAAAAGATAACAAGCAAGAATTTCTATGGTTGACAATTAACTGATGTGTTGATATATATGATAGTGTCTTATCAATAACGAAGTCCCCCTACATATGGCAAATATCTATTCAATGATTCATTCGAATAATCTAGTATCAATGATTTTACGTAGGCATCATTTCTACTAAACAATAATAATAAAAAGAAACTTTCATATCGAAATAAAATAAAATTTAAAATGAACTTTTTTTGTTTTAAGGAAGCCGAAGTATATTATGCTAATTCTGATTATGTCCCAACACGTCCTGATGGGATTGCACTTGCTGAGAATCAACTTGTCGATGTGCTCGATTCACATGATCCCGTACAATATCTTGTTCGCACTCGACCACGTAAAGATGAACGACAAAAAATTGGTTGGGTTGATGCATGTTTTCTTGAGAAGAAATCAACCAATATAGGACAGGTTCGTAAAATTAAATATCTCATTCTTTTTTTTTTCTATTACTCACTCATATCACTGCTACCATTGTTGTTGTTGTTGTTGTTGTTGTTGCTGCTACTACTACTACTACTACTGTATCTACATTCTTTCTATACATTAATAACAAAATGATATTCATTGAATCGAAAAAAGATTACTAGGAATACTAAGCACATCTTTCATTTGTCGATATTTAGCGCGCAATATATATATACATATATATGTATACGTATATAATATGGTACGTGCGCATCAGGAAATAATGGATCAATAGCCCATCGTTGATGTAAGTTTCATCACGTATTTATCTTTCTTCTCTTCATTTTGATTAGATGATAAACAAGTGGTGGAGACAGAATAGAAAGCGAGAAAGGAACATGACATTTTCTATAGGCATTCACTAAGCAAGGCAATGTACGATGGATCGTTTTTTTTCTCTTAATTGTATACAACGTCTGTATAACCAACCTGCACTCTATCTATGGACAAGCAATAAGAGAAAGATAGCAAAAAACCATATTAGCAGCAATAGAAAACAGAAAGAGAGAAAGAAGAAATAAAAGCAACGAAGCAGTAGCAGCAACAGCCGATGATGTGACAAAGATGTTAGCAGAGAATGATGTGCCTGCTGTCGTTGTTGATGTTGTTATTCTTATACCTGATATAGCATTCTCTCTTGCTTTTCTTGCTCTCTTCTCTGTTTCATAAGAATTTTTTGGCTGAAACATATATACACGTTCGATTATCGCCATCATCATTGTGAGGTTGCGTAAGGAAGAAGCATTTGTATTAGTCGACAAGGGAAAACGGGGGGTGGTGGTTAGTATTAATATAAGACTGTTGTCTTCATCGTTTGCATCTTAGTCGTTGTTGTCGTATAAAGATAAAATAGTTAAGTTAAAGGCAACAAAATAAAAGGAAACAAAAATAGCAAAACAGTCCATATTCGGAAGTTTTTTTCGTCTCGTAATCTATATTAATGTCGTCGTCAACGTGGAATCCAGCTAGCTTATCATCATTCATATTTGACCGTAATCGATATCGACGTAGTGCAAGTGAGCAAACACATACAGTAACAACGCATGAATATCATAGTTATCGACGAAGAGAATCACCGTGTCCATATCAAAGTCATTGTGAATATTGTCCTTGCATAAATTGTCGTCTTTATCGTCAACCATCCTATCGACATCATATGAGTCGACGTCAAACATCAAGTTTTACACCAGAGGGGCGTAAAGAATTTTATTCTAGCGCTCATTCTATACGAGATGAAATGAGGAAAGGTAGTCCAACGGGTATTGGGATAGCGCTAAATTCATTTCGTCAATTTTCACCACAAACTGAATATCAACAGAGGCAGCAGCAGCGACGTCGACAGCAACAACAACAACAACAACAACAGCACCAACAAGCTTATCAGCCTCATCATTTTCATGATTATAATGAATATGAACGTCAACGACAAGAACGTTTGTTACAGATCAATCGGCGCAGCACACGAGAAGTTCAACCAGGTGATCAAGCTGTACCAAGTGCTACTAGTACTAGTCGATATGACGAGGCTGTCATCAAGCGAAGGTAATTATTATTATATTTGTTTGGTAAAGTTCCTATCAGTTAGAATGTTTTGATCGAATCAGCAGGAAATGCTAGTATTTCTCAAAGAGATCAAAAACAATAGATTTTTCTTTCAGTTAATCATTAAAAACAAAGAGAATCAATATTTATTTCTAATTCAGCGTCTTTTTTTTCTGTTAGTTCGATAGATTAGCAATGTTGTTTTTAAGCTAGATTACATAATCAATGTAGATATTTGTTTCTGATTTGTTAATCAAGGTTATGCCTGAAAATATTAGATAAACTTGGCAAATCTAAATATTGTAATAATTTCCTTTCATCTAAATATTCCACAAGATAAAATTATCCTTGAAACATTTGTTCTTTACTTGTATCCAAATGTCTTCGGACAAATTTATCATTTTCCACTAGAGGCAAAACAATAGAAAACATAATGACATTCTTGTTGTAAATGAGAAAACAACTTAGTATTTTATGTCATCAGAAATTATCGTAAAACTATTGTTTTTCTCGTAATTATGTAGTACAATAAACATGTTTTTGTTTTTTTCTTTCTGTTCTCGACGATTAATATACCATATTGTTATACAATAAGACTGATAATTATATGGGATTTTATACTTAAAAACTAATATTATTATATTATCTATGAAAAATCTACTGAGAATATAGAATAAGAATATTAATTTGATAAAAGAAAATTTATCATCATATCTTTTAAGAAATGATAGATATGACATAGGATGTTTAATGTTTATTTTTATTAATTATAAGATATGTCTTCGCTGACGTCCTCGAGAGCGAACGATCATATGTTGCTGATCTTCAACGTATTATTGAAATTTATCTATATGAATTAACTCGTCAAGAATGCCCGTGGTTCGTCAAAGAAAAAAAAGATCTTTTATTTAGCAACATCGAAGACATATTCGCATTCCATAAAGTGTATGTATTAAATATAAAAAATAAATTGTTGTTATTTGTTTGTTTGTTTGTTTTCTTCTTGAAGACTATTCTTGAATGACTTAACTAATGCTATTGAACATGAGCCAAAGGAATTGGCTTCTGTATTTTTACGTCGACGAGATCAATTTTTAAATCTTTATTCTCAGTATATGTATGATCGTTCACGATCTGAACATGTACTACAAACAAATCCAAATATTCAACGTTATTTTGATGAATTAACACAACGATTAGGTTTATCAAGTGATTTAACACTTAATAATTTACTTAATCGACCTATACAACGACTTGAAAAATATAAAAATATTTTACAAGTAAAATTAAATGACAAAAAAAAAAAAGAATTTTGTTTAAATATTTTATCATTCTAGGAAATGGTTAAATATACAAATCGTATGCGTGAAGATAGTACAATATTTCAACAAGCTTATACAATGATAAGCAATGTTATAAATGATGCACGACAACGTGATGCAACTGAACTTATTGATAATATACCATTTACTAATGAACAATTAGGAGATCTAAAACGTCATGATGTGGTTTTAATTAAAACAGCCGATCATGATCTTGATTCAGTCAATGAAATTGGTACACGTTTACGTGAAAGATTTTTATATTTGTATCGTCATAAAATTGTTTTATGTCGACGTAAACGTGCGGATAGTCGATTGGAATCAAGATCATTAGCATTCAAACAAGCATATAATGTAAGTAAAAAATAAAAAAGAATTTGTTTTTTTTTTAAAGAAAGTTTTTTTTTTTAATAATTTCTTTAGACAAATGAAATAACTTTTATTCAAGAAAACTTTCCTGATGATGATAAAAAATTTGAAATAACATTTAATGATAATGAACGTGTTACATTTCATGCTCGAAATGCTTTTTCAAAAATGTCTTTAGTTAGAGCATTAAGAGATAATCTTAAGTCTCTTGGTAAGTTTATTATTTTATATTTTCAAATTTTTATTCTTATCAAAAAATTAGAATAGCAAAATCTTCTTTTCTTTCTTCGAGAAGTTGATCAGTTTTCAGTTTAAATTTCAGTTCTCGGAACTGATTAGTAGATTTCGTCGGATCTGGAACCAACCCGATGAGCTCTACTGACAAGATAAACCTCTCCAGGTGTCAAATCACTTCGATCGAGATGATGTTCATTCGATAAGTGCTAGAGAGTAATAGAAAAGTCTAGAATGATTTGATTTTCTGAATCTTCATTCTTGAGATATCGAAATTTGACAAGTTTGTTTTTTCAAAAAAAAGCTGTGGTCCTCCTCAGGTTACATGGAAAATCGGCTTTCGACTTCAAATTTTACATGAACAAACTTCTCAATGATAGTAATTCAATGGGCAAGTTTTCGCTTTTCTAGCAATGTAGTAAAATTTGTTTTTACGCATGAGAGAATTTCGAATATACAATATCTTACAATAGGTGATACTAGACAAGTTACAAGTTGTTCAATGAACTAATTTCGTGCAAAGTTTGACGTCGAAACTTGAAAGTAACTTTTTTGGACCTGATGGATTCTACCTGAGGGATACCACAGCTTTTTCTTGAAAAGTCCCATAAAATTTTAATATCGCAAGAACGAAGATCCGGAAAATCAAACTCACTAGTATTCATCAAATGAATAACGTCTCAGTCGAAAATCGATTTAACACTTGGAGAAGTTCTTTGGTGGACTGTCAGAAAAGTTTTGTTCTATTTTGAGAACTGCAGTTCAGTAACAGAATAAAAAGATTGTTCGAACAGATCAAAGAATGTTTTCAACAGTTCTTTAGATTTGAACTTGTCGATGTTTACTTTTTTTGTTTTTTTTATTATTTTTCGAATAGGTTTTGTCGAAGAAATTGAAATGGTTGAGACAACTGAAACTGAAGATGACACACGACAAAAACGTTCGACAGTAAAAAAACGTACAATGGACGTTTTAGAATCAACAGTAAACATCAATTAATCACCTTTTTATTTTTGTTCTTTTGATAAATAATGAATTTTTTTTTTATTAAAGATATTAGAACAACAAAAACGTGGTCGTTCATCAGGACAGACAACATCTGGTACATCAGATTTTTATTCTGTTGGAAGTGAAACTGAATCAAGTTATCAAACAGCTGGAGAAACGGAAGATTTTAAACCAAAATTTCTGAAAAAATTAAATGATACATTAGCAACAGGTATGATTTATTCAAAAAAACTAATAACGTAACGAGAAAAATACTTTGTACGGGAGAGACAGATAGAGAGTTCAGGTCCTAATCTAGTTACGTTCCTATTCAAAAAACAAATTAAAATTAAAATTAAATTATTTTTAGAGGGTGATTTTGTCACATTAGAATGTATTGTTGTTAGTACAACACCAGTACATGCTACATGGTTCAAAAATAATATTCCTTTACAAGATAATGCTGATTGTAGATTAATACAAGAAGATAAACGTTTTCAAATACACATTAAAGTATGTTAAAATGAACTTTTAATTATTTATGAAATATTGAAAACCAAAAAAACATCATCTTTTCTTTTAGGAAGCTTTTGTTGAAGATGGAGGTGTTTATTCAATAAAAATTTCTAATCATGCCGGAACAGTTATTTGTAGCTGTAAATTATTTGTACGAGAAGGTAAATTAATAAATTTTAATAAAAATTTTTGAGTATATTTTATTTTATTTTTTTAAATTAGAAACAAGTGATGAACGAACAATACGCGATGATTTAGTTATTCGTGAAGGTTCATCACCTGAAGCAAAAAAAGGTTTGATAAAAGTTTTTAATTTAAATTTCATCATTATTTTCTATTTTAAAGATACAACTGATAATGAAGAAGAATTACGTATAACAGAAATGACATATGATCAAACTGGTGCATATAAACTAACACCACATATTGGTCGAGCACCAATTTTTCTTCAATCACTTATGCCAATTATTTCTAAAGCTGGAGATATTGTTACATTGAAATGTACTGTTACAGCAACACCCATGCCATCTGCTATTTGGTTAATATCAAAATAGATTTCAAATGTCTAAAACATTATTTTTTTTTTTGAATAATTTTAGGTATAAAAATAGTCAAGAAATTCAGCCAGGTGGTCGTTATTCAGTATTTCAGGATCAAAATGGAACTTATTCATTAGTTATTTCGGATGCTTTACCACAAGATTCAGGTTCATATGAAATTACAGTACGAAATCAATATGGTACAGCAAATTCAAAAACAAATTTACAAATTCTTGGTTTGTTTTTTCTTTTATTTTTTTTTTGTTTTATGAATGAATTTTAATTTATATAGAACGTGAAAGTGTTTTTATTCCAATACCAGCAACTCGAGTATCAACAGAAGAACATGGAACAGCTAAATTATCATGTGCAGTTAAACGACCAGATGTTTATGTTGATTGGTATAAAGGTGAACAAGCATTATTTAGTGAAAAACAAGAAGAAAATCATAAATATAAACGTGTTGATGATGGTTTACAAAGAGAATTAATTGTTAAAAATGTCTCAACAGATGATCAAGGAGATTATGTTTGTCAAGCAGATAAATATCGTGTTACACTTCATCTTAATGTTCAAGGTTAATATTGAAAAGAAAAATATGGAATAAGCCGAAAGTTTTAACTATTTAAGAGACTCGCCTTTTTTTTCGAATGTTAAAATCAAATTTTCTTTCGATTTTTGGTATAGTTTCGAAATGTCATCAGTTAAATACCATTGAAATGAGAGCTTTTCATTATTAGTTAGTACTTTTATTAAACTCCAACTGTCGAAATCTCAAGCTACAATTATTCTTTGTATGAAAAATTCTTCTACTGATTATAATTATTTTTTATTCAAAAAATGCTGATGAGAGAATCGTCCGAAGTGATTCATCGCTTTTGATTCCATATTTAGCCCATGACTAGGAGAAGCCTAAGATGATATGGACCCAGGTTGCGATTTGGTTGAGATATGGATGTTTTCGTCAAACTTCCATATTTCACCTAAATCGTAACATGGACTCATATCCTCTTAGACTTCTCCTAGTTATAGACAAAATATGTAGTTGAAAGTAGTGAATTATTTCGAATGGTTCCCTCGTGAGAGCATGAGTTATGGACTTCAAACACTGCTAGTTTTCGATCATTTTAGTTGGAGAAAAGAAAAAGTTCTGAAAATATATCTAGTACTTGTGAGTGATGTCTACTCTACAACATAATGCAAGAATAGAGCGTTTTGGTTCATCTGCTAAAAAATGGGAGAATTGTAACGGAGGGTTCATTTTGCGATGACAAGACAAAAATCGAAAAACTAGCTATTTTTCTTGTGATAGACTTTATAAAATTCTACTTCCACAAAAAAAATCACTATCAGTATGCATTTAAATACGAGAAAAATAGTCAAATAATTTGTCTAGAAACTTTCGGCTTACGTCTTATATATATATGAATAATATTCTAATAAAAAATTCTTGATTTTTTTTGTGTTTCAAGGACCTGCTGCTGAATTTGTACGTCCACTTGAAAATATTGAAGTAACAGAAAATAATGAAGCCGTTTTTGAATGTCAATTATCAAAAGAAGATGCTCAAGTTGAATGGTGGTTTCGTGGAATACCGATTGTTACATCACAACATCATTTAATTGCATCACGTGGTTATATTCGTCAATTGATTATACCAAAAGTTGCTATGAATGATGAAGGTGAATATTCAATACGTGTTGATAATAAAAATACGTCAACTGCTCAATTATTTGTCAAAGGTAAAAACTCAAAAAAAACAAAAAAAGGAAATCTTTTTTACAAATATTTCTTTCATAGAACAACCAATTATATTTCGTCGTCCATTACGTTCACAAATTATTGAAGAAAGTTCATTAACAGTATCTAATAATGCTGTTTTTGAATGTGAACTTAATAAACCATTAAAACAAATGTTATGGTTTAAATCAAATGTTCAACATTTAGCTCCATCAGATAAATATCAAATAGAATCATTTGCAAATGGTCTTATTCATCGATTAACTATTCGTAATGTTAATTTACGTGATGATGGAGAATATACAGCATCAACTGGATTAAATACATCACAAGCTCGACTTACTATTGAATCATTATTACCAGTTTTTATTGTACCATTAATGGATGCACGTGCTAATACACGTGAAACAGTTAAATTATCATGTGAAACAAGTAATTCTTGTCAAGTTATATGGACACATCGTGGCAAGAAAATTATTGAAAATAGTTATAAATATACAATAGGTAATTATTGTTTATAATTATACATATTCTAAATATTGAAAATTAGAATAGAAAAATTTGTTGTTTGTAATGAGAACGTGTTGGGTGTAACGTTTTTGAACCCGAGAGAAAAATGACAGAGACTTCAGGTTTGAATTTTCGCGAAGCGTTTGAGCTATAGCTTTTAATATACAGTGAGTGCGAAAATTAGGAAATAAAAATTACTATCAAATTCGCAAAGATAGGAATTCCAGAAAACGAAGATCCTAGTTTTTCAGCACCTAGAGTATGTAAATATAATTTTGTTTAGATTATATAGAATGATCGAGTAAATAATTCTCTACAAAAAGAGACATCTCCAAGTTCTCTGTGATGTTTTTTGGCTGAGATATAGTAATTTGATTGAAGGTCAAAAATGATTTTTCTATAAGAAATTGGAAAAAAACGGCTTTAGGGGCTGCTGTAAGACTGGCTAGAGAAAATCGCAGAGAGCTCGGAGACATCTTATGTTGTAAAGAGTTGTTTACTCTATTGTTCGATGTAATCTAAACAAAATATATTTATCCATTCTACGTGCTGAGAAACTAATTGCCTCTTTTGTTTGGACTCGAATTACACTCTAATGTCAACGAAAATTTTTAGTCTGAGTCTGATAATCACTCCAAAACACATCCTACACTTTTCTCAGACAACCTTGATGATGATCTGATAATAATCAAGGCATTATTGACTGTTACTTTTAGAGTATGGTCTGTTCATTCGATCCCGAACTCGGTCGGGATCAAGGACTAATTCGATAGGCTCCATTTGTAATATATGATAGATGGGTGAGAAAAGGCTAATGACAATATCATGTTGTAGTTAATTATCGATAATCGTTTCTTACGATAGAATATATTAATAATCTGAGTCATCAATTTAATCTAATGCATTTGTATTCTAATAGAAAAAATTTATACTAATTTTTTTTAAAACAGATATGATATATTGAACATATCGAATTATTTAAATAATTAACGAAATAAAAATTTTTTATAATTAAATTTATTCGAAACTTCTTGAATATTTATATATAAACTATTATTTAATAAAAACATTTCTTTCTTTTGTTTTTTTTTTAGGAAACTTTAATAATTCAACGTTACATACTCTTGATATTGATGATTTGGATTTACGTGATCAAGGTGAAGTTTTATGTTCGATAGCACAACATCCATCTGTTGCAACAACTTGTAAACTACTTGTTGAAGATGCTCAACAACAATGTAAAACAAAAAATTTTTTTAAAGCTTTTCATATAAAAAAAAAATTTAATTGATATTTTAGCGGCATTTTTTACACCATTAAAACCATTTATGGAAGTTGGTCGTGGCCAAGATGCAATACTTGAATGTGAAACATATGAATCAACATATTTTCAATGGTTTAAAGATGGTACAACATTGACGCAAACAAGTAATAAATATCGAACATTTGGTGATGAAAAACATTCAACATTAATTGTCAAACAATTTACTGAATATGATGAAGGTAATATTTAATAGAGAAAATTCCAGAAAAAAAGAAAAATTTTCTGCTTTTTAATTTTTATTTAAGGTGTTTATACATGTGTAACACGAGAAGGTAAATCAACATCGACAACAATTCGAACAGTTATTCATCGTGAACGAACACCACGTAGTGAAGAACGTTTTGGTTCATATATGAAAATTGATTCACCACGTGCAAGTCAAACACCTGAGTTAGGTGGTTATCGTTCAAGTGTGAGTCCAACAGCTCCTCGTTATATACCATCATTAGGCGATGATGATCGACGTAGATCACCACGTTTTGAAGAAACACGACGAACAAAAAAGATTACAATACATGAAACAAGTGAACAACGTGTATCTTCAGGACCTAGACCAGGTAAAATAGACAAAATTTAATTTCTTCAAACAAAAAATTTTTTATTTTAGGTACAACAAAATCTCGTCCAAGTGCGAGTCCAAGTCCACAACGTGAATATATTCGTAGTGGTTATTCATCAGGAACAAGTCCTGAACGAGAACGTATATCAATGCCACGTCATTTTTCTCCATCGACAACATATAAATCATCAAGTCAATTACAAGAATTTAGTCATTATATTGATCGTAGTTCACAATCTCCATCACCATCACCAACACGTAAAACAAGTATTACACTTACAAATGTTACTCCATCAGCAAAAATGCCACCTGTCTATGAAGAACAAGATGAACATCAACGACATCGTACATCTGTTACATTTTCACCAAGTCGATCACCAGCTCGACAACCATCAACACGTACATCAGCTGAACGAAAAGTTGTTGAAATGCAGATACCAATGAGGTAGTGTCATTGATTTATATATATTTTAAAAAAATAATTTTCATTTCAAATTTCTTTATTTAGTCCAACTATGCCACGTCATGAATTAAAACATGCACCATATCGTGAAGAATCTATACCGGAAGAACGTATACAATTTCTTGATAGTGAAACATATGATAAACAGACACCAATATTTCATCGTGAAGAACCATATGGTTTAAGTACATCACGTGTACAAATAACTGAAACATTAGCAATGGTACAAATAACTCAACCATTAGTTGATACACGTGTTGAACAAGGTAAACCATTACGACTTGTTGTTGAAACATCTCAACCATCAAGTGAAGCTACTTGGTTTAAAACTGATATTTATTCAACAGCACCTAATCAAGCTAAAAAATTAGATGAAAATGGCAAATATCATATGATAACACAAGGTACAAGACATATTCTTATTGTTCCAAATGCTACAAGTGATGACAATGGTGAATATATATGTCGAATACAAAATGCTATGACACGTGCACAAGTACAAGTAACTAATGAAGATTTACAATTTATTCGACGTTTACCACCATCAATTGATGTTATTGGTGGACGTGATATTATTATTGAATGTGAAATGAATAAAATGGATACACAAGCTATATGGAAAAAAGATAATGAATTGATTCGAGTAAATTTATAATTAAAACAAAAAAAATTGGTTTTCTTTTTATTTATTTTCCTTTTTTTTTTATTTTAGGCTCCTCAAAAATTTATTCCAGTATCAGAAAATAAAAAACATAAATTAATTATTAAAGATGCAAGTAGTGAAGATTCTGGTCTTTATACAGTTATTGTTAATGATCTTGAATCAACAACATATGTTAATGTAACACCTGAACCATTACTTATATTAAAACCACTTCAAGATCAACGTGTACATTCAGGTGATACAGTTACATTTACATGTGTTTGTTCCAAAGCTCCTAAAACTGTACAATGGTATTTAAATGGTTATCCATTACCAATAAATGAACGTTATCAAACAAAATTAATTGATCGTGAAATACAATTAACAATAAATAATGTACAAGAATCTGATATTGGAACAATAACATGTTGTTTAAATAATACAATAACAACAGCAAATTTAACATTAGATGATAAAGATAAAACATTAAAATTTATTAAATTATTAGAAGATGATGATACAGGACATATTCAAGTTGATTCACCATTTATGCTTGAATGTCGAACAAATCGACCAACATATCAAATTCGATGGTTTAAAGATAATAGAGAAATTAGTCAATATGATCAAGTTATGAGAACAATTTCCGATGGATGTACACATGTACTTCAAGTAAGTTTTACAAAATTATTTTAGAGTGTTTATGTCTAGTTAAATAGAATCATAGAATTAAATACTTGAATTTTGTTAACGAAGGAACTCTTCAATTTGATTTCATCATTTTTTAGTTCATATTTTAAACATATTGAGTAGGGAACGGTGGGACCACCTTTTTTTTGGTCTCGGTCTCAGTTAAAATTTTTTTGATTGCTTTCTGGTTCAGATCAATCAATTGATATTTCCTCAAGAGTCCTTTGATAGTATCCAAATTTAGGATATTCAGAACTATAGGTACTATTTTTAGTAGGAACCTCTAAGATAATTCCAATTCTGATCCAAGATCGAAAAAAGTGATTTTACAGATCTATGCTTGTATCATGATCATAAAAAAGGGTCAATTTGTAGATTTATAGTCAGAACAAAATTATAAATATGATAACATATAGTCTAGTCCTTAAACAGAAACTATACTGAGACCAGTTTAGCAAGTTGTAAGTCCGGATCCCGTAAAAATCAAAATTTGGTCCCAACGGGATCGCTTTGCAGATCCCTAATATATAGAGAATCTCTAGAATAACCTAGTCTAAAAATGAATCTGTATTCATTGATCTTCTCGACGGAATTACAACAGTTGTGTTGAGTTTTTTCTATAGATCAAATTATTAATACAAAAACTCAACAAAGAATTTTTTATCTAAAATTTTGTTGATAAATAAATCTCATGATCGTATGAATATTAGTGAATTTCATTAGAATAAAAAGTATTTTTCGTCGATAGTCGGACATATTTCTAGTGGCAAGTATTTTTTATGAATTGTATAGAAATACTCCGGTACTATGCATGAAATCTAACATTGAAGATCGTTCGTTATGTTAACTAAATTACGATAAAATTATATAATTTAATCCCAATTGATAATTTCGAAATTAATTTACTTTTTTTTCTAAAAAAGATTTCTCGTGCTCAACCTGACCATACTGGTCGATATCGTTGTGTTGTTACTGATTCACTTGAAACTTCTTGTCATATAACAGTTCGTGAACCTGAATATCGTTTTACTCAATCATTACCTTCAAATATTCAATTTTCACCTCAAACTGATCGATCATTAACACTTGATGGTACACTTAATCGAAAACCAACACAAATTCAATGGTTTAAAAATAGTATTGAAATATTTCCATCACGAAAACATGAAATAGTTAATGAACATCATGTTGTTGCCTTAATTATTCATGATTTATCACCAGATGATCAAGGTTTATATCGTTGTGTTATTGCTAATGGACAAGCTGTAAATGAATGTCAAGTATCAATGAATTTAATGACAGAAAGTGATCGTCGTTTAATAAAACCATTACAAGATCAAAATATATATGTACATGATACATGTACATTACATGTACAATTTCAAGGTGATGCACCTGATGTTAAATGGTATAAAAATGGTCAAGAAATTTATCCAAATCAAAAATATCGTTTAGTACGACATGGAAATGAACAAACATTAATTATAGATGATTGTCAATTAACACAGGATCAAGCTTATTATAGTTTACGTTTAGCTACAAATCCAAAAGTTGATTTAACATCATGTTATGTTCAAGTTAAAGATAAATATGTTACTATAACAAAACATCTTGAACCACAAAGATGTATTTTAGGACAAAAACAACAAGTTTGTATTTTTTTTTATTATTCTAATAATGGAACTACTCAAACGAGTACTTATCGTTTGAGCTTATATTCGGTACATACAAGGAGATATTAGTAAAACTAGAAAAATGCTAAAAGAGTTTGTGCCGATGGGTCTCTGGAGTCGATTTATGATCCAGCTTTAGATATTTATCGAAAAGTCAAACAACGATATTTTGATCTAAAATGTCGTCTATAAAAAGGTTACATGACTAGTAGAATATCTTGAAAGTTTCAGCCAAAAAAAATATGTTTCTTTATTAAGATATTAAATTTCCCAAAAGAAAATGGTCGTTTGCCACAAAAATCGAGTTTACTTGAAAATTTAGTATCTCGACAAAGAAATATTCTTTTCAGTTGAAGTTTTCAGGGTATTCCACTAGTCATTCTATCTATTTATAGGCGAAATTTAAGATCAAAACTTCATTGAAATGGTCATAATTAGTGACTGCCATAAATCACGGTCACAAACAATCACGATTACTAAAATAGTTATATATTCTTAGTTTATTGTTATAATTTATTCATTTTTTCTGAATCAAAACAACTAGATAAATTAAAATAGAGAGTGAGAGTCAGGTAAAATTGTAAATTGTCCAAGGAGAATTTTAAATTTTCTTGCATACAACAAATGCACAACATAATAAAAGTACATATTTTGTTACAAATACAATTAAACAAAAACACGCATATATGTTACTATTTAGGAGGCCGAAGTTTTCACCCCAGTCCTAAATAGACCTCATTAATCCCCACAAAAAAAGCCTTGTTTTTTTTTTAACTATTTGCTGCATTCGGTAGTACTGAGTAGGACGCTATAACTATAGTATGATCTAAATTCATACTGCTTAGCACTACGAAAGACATAAGGCTTGTTATAAAGGTTAATGAGGTCAATTTACGCCCGAACCGAGACTCCTGTAATGCTACTATTCCATCGAATTGGATCGAATGAATTCAGAACATAATTATCTTCTTCTTGGTTAATAATCTCATCATTTTTACTTATCGTTGCTCTTATCATATTTTCGTCACGATAAGTATCGTTCAAGAAAAGAGATTATGGCCATAAAACTTTATCACATCGAGTATTTGTGATGTCTCGGTTCCAGAGTTCCATATTTAGAGTCGATCGGGTTCGATCCAAAAATTTTTGGACTACCATGGGCTCTACTCATATGTATGAATCCTTTTACAATTTTTCTAATCTTATCGAGACCTCCTTGTGACCTTAATATGAGCTCAAACAGCAAGTATTAGTTCGGATCGTTTCCTTGTAAGAATTTTTTTTAATAATTTTTTTGTTTTGTTAGGTTCAATTTGATTGTGAAACAACACCAACAGATAAAAAACCGGTTTGGCTTTTTAATAATCAACCAATTGATAATTCATCAAAATATGAATTAGTATCAACAGATAATACACATCATTTATTATTTATTCATCAACCTGAATTATCTGATCAAGGACAATATACAATATCATTTCCTGAAAGTAATCAATCATCAACAGCTAATTTACAAGTTTTACAAACCCCATCAACATTAGAATTTATTCAACCACTTGATGAAGTATTTTTATGTGAAGAAGGTGATAATTTTGTACTTGTTACACGTACAAATAAACCAACACAAGTTAGTTGGATGAAAAATGGTTATAAATTATCAACGAAAACAAAATTAGATTCATTACCAACGAATGAACATCGTTTAACAATTGACAAAGCACAAAAAATTGATCATGAAGGTATTTATACATGTATTATTGATGCAAATAATATTGCAACACAATGTCATGTTAAAATTCTTGAACGTGAATTACAATTAATTCAACCATTACCAAAACAAATACGTTTAAATGAACATGATACATTAACATTAATATGTGAAACAAATCGTAAACCAAAAAAAGTTCAATGGTTTAAAGATCAATCAAATATACCATTAGAAACAAATAATTCATTAATGATTATTAATGCTGATGAAACATGTACATTAATTATTAATAATGCTAATAAATTTGATTCAGGTACATATACATGTCGTCTTGAAGATCGTTTAATAACTGTTTCGGATGTTAAAATACATGAATCTGCTGTACAATTTGTTGATGGTCCACAATCATATCTCGTTTGGAGACGACGAGAAGATGGACCTGTTGTTAATATAAGTTGTACATTAAATAAACCAAATGTACCAGTTAAATGGTTTCGTGAAAATCAAGAAATTCGACCAGAATTAAATAATAAATATGAAGTTATATCTGAAGGTACTATTCAATGTTTATTAATACATGATGCACAAAAAGAAGATTCAACTAAATATGTTATTTCATTGGGAACTACATATCGTGCATGTCATCTTGATGTTGTTGATGATACGGGATTGTCAACCGATGATGAAAGTTTTGATCGTGTTGTACAACCTTTATTTCCTCTTCAACGACAAGAAGTTATGGAAGGTTAGTTGAAGTTTTATTTATTAATTGTTTTTCAAATATAACTAATCAACAAGTTTATCTTTACAAAAAAATCAAGGCTATTAGAATTATCATGGCAAGATTATGAACTTACGTATATTGTAAATTAATATAAAGTTCAGTTACGTGGCTATGTCTGTCACGTTCTGTGATGAAGATTGTAGAGTTATTAACGAAGGAACACATTCCCAAGTGTTCGTTCGCTTTGGAACTGAGACTTAGTGCATCCTGACGATCTTGTTGACCTATGTCTACCGTGACAAAAGTTCGTGCCCATGGTTTGTTTTTGAAGAGATTGAACGTTTTTAGTGAGTTCCAAATGTAGGAGCGCACATCTGCAATGAGACCATATTTTTCGAATTTCAATCTGAAACTTTGCCTACGTAAAATAAGACTAGTTCGCATAAAAGATTTCAGAGTTTTCGAACTAAGTTTCTTCTTGATGCGACATTTTTGAGGGGTAGAAGCTCTTTTTCATAGATAACATATACAACATGTTATTTTTTGAAAGCGCCATATCCAGAGCCCATCGTGTCCGAATCAAGCTCGAAAAATTCTTGGATCCAATGAGCACTAGTCATATCTCAGAAAGAGTAAGTCTGAAAATTTTGAAATTTTTTATACAAGCTAGCATAATTCAATCTCCTGAGAAACAAGTCATAGGCGCGAACTCTTTTTATGGTAGATACGGCATAAAAGTGAATGGACACCTGGGAATATTCTTTTGTAAGTGGTCTGTGACAATCTGTGGAAGGGCTAATTTCTACCCTTATATTTCCACACTTCTTTTTAGTTTATTGCTCTTAGCCTAATCTGATATATATGTCGATCTTTTGAAAGTATGATCATTTTCGAATGAAGATTTTCTTTTAAAAATAATTGATAATAAACTCTAAAAAGAATCTTTCTATTTGAAATATGAAAGAACAAAAACAATAAATATAATAATCGACAGACACATTAAAGATAGATTTTTATGATTTGATTTTGAAAACGAAGCATTAAAATATAGAAACTATATGAAAATTAAAGATAAAGTTCAATATAATCAGTTATTCATCTATATTAATTCGATCACAATATACATAATAACTTTTTAAAAATTATTTTAGGTGATTCTCTAACAATTGAAGTATCACCTGACAGTGATCTTCGACTAACATCACCAAATCAATTTCGTTTATTAAAAAATAATCAACCTGTAGTTGATGATTCTCATATACAATTAGAACGTGATACTTCATCAATTGATTCGAATCGATGGGTTATTCGTTTAGTTGATGTTGATCTAAAAGACTCAGGTGTTTATTCAATTGAAATAAATAATCAAATTCGACAAGATTTACTTGATTTATCTGTTAAAAAACGTCCAATACAACGACAATTTATAACATTACCAAAAGATGAATTTTATTTACATGAAACAATAACACTTGAATGTAAATTTGAACGACCAATAAAAACAAAAAATCTTTTACCAACGTGGTTTAAAAATGGTCGTCCAATACAACCGTCTAATCATTATTTAATTAATGTTGAAAGTTCAATAAAAGATGGTCCAACAAAATATTCAATAACAATTAAAAATGTTGATTTTAGTGATGAAGGTATTTCATTTGAAATCTTTCTTTTTTTGTTTATTTATTATATTTCTCTCTTAAGGTATCTATGAATTACGTAGTGATTATCTTATTGTTGAAACTCCATTTGTTCGTATTATTGAAAGACCTACTCAACCAGCACCATTACGTACAGTAACTGAAGGTGATAGTCTTCAAATCGATGTTAATATTGATCAAAAGGATTATCAACAAATTTCACCAGATGATTTACTTAATCAAATAACAGTATTAAAAGATAATCGTCCAATAATAAATAAACCTGAAATAAATAAATGGTTTGATGGTAAAGAATTTAACTTAGAATTAAAAAATTTATCATTAAATGATCGTGGTTTATATGAAATTGATATTCAAGGACAACGTACATCAATATGTTTACTTGATGTTAAAGAACGACAACCAGATGTATTTTTACTTGATTTAGATCGAAATACATTTGAAGAAGGTGAAACAATACGTTTAGCATGTACATTTCCACAACGACCAGGTCCAATTGCAAATTGGTTTAAAGATGGACATTTAATACATCCAAATGAAAATATACAATTAATTGATGAAAATAATACATTAACTATTGTTATACGTAATGCTAAACGTACAGATTCAGGTGTTTATGAAGTTCGTATTGGTCCAGTTATAGCACGAGCACCTATGATTTATGTTATACCTAAACGAGAACAACCGGATATACCTGTACAAAATGTTCGAGAAGGTGATACAGTTACATTATCAGTTGAAGGTTTACAAACAAATGTTAGACCACAAGATATTCAATTATTAAAAAATGGGAAACCAATAGTACCTTCACAAAAACCAAAGGTAATTATCCAAGCGAGTTTTTGCTTTTTCCTCGTTTATTTGTACATAATTGATGAATTTGTACAACTATCTAGTTGAGATAGAAGTAAGTGTCTTATCTGATTAGAATTACAAGATTGTGAGCTACAAAAGTACTTATGTAGGGTTTTTTCTTACATTCTGTTTTATTGTTGAGAAATTTAAATTCGGTGGCAACGCCAGATAAAAACAATGAAAAATGCACCTGTATTAAACGATTGCTATTACCATGGTTCAATTTAAAAGCGAAATAGATGAAATATTTGAAAACTTCATCGAATCATATGTTTTAAGAAAAATTTTTTTCTACGAAAAATCGATCCCTGCGAGACTATAGAGACAAAATCTTAGAAAAAATGGGCACAGGTGAATTTTTCATCGGAAATATTTATAACTAAAACATATAGGATTCGACGCAGATTTCAAATATACTATCGAGTTTGCTCTTTAATTATTTCTCATTTAAATAACTTAATTCTATTGTTTGATTTTTTTTTCTTTCTCTTTTAGACATCGATTAAACGAGAAGATGATAAACTTCGTATTATATTACAAACATTAGGACTTGATGATTCAGCATTATATAGTGTACAAATTCAAAATGATATTCATCCATTAGCACAAATTGTTGTTGAACCACGTCAACCTGAAATTCAACAAATGCAACTTGAACAAGATACATTTTATATTGGTGATACAGTTACACTTGATTTAGAATTTACAAATGAACCAACAGAACAACCACGTTGGACAAAAGATAATATTCTACTTCGAAATAATGAACGAGTATCAATTGAAACTATTGGAAATCGAGTTACTTTAATTGTACGAGATTTACGATTAGATGATGCTGGTAAGTTAATTGAAAATTATCAACTAAATTAAATATTAATTTTCTTCTATGCAACTCACATGCGATGGTATTTTTTAAAAATGTTTCGATTTTTAAGATCAGGACTGATTTGAACTAGAACTGCTGCTTTTAATCGACCAGATTTACTAAGTCTTACAGTATCACATATGTGAACACTGAGATTCTATGCAAATTCATATATTTTGGTAATTTCTTTCTAAAAATGCTGCTGCCGACACTGCCACAGCGGCAGCATTACCATAGACGCTTCTGATGTATACAATATGAATTTTTTGAAAGCTTCATATTTTGAAGAAACTTTATTCAAAACTTTTGAATTTTTTTATGAAAGTTAATCTCGTTGAGTTCTCTATATGTACAAAGTTTCAGATCAAAATTCTACAATAGAAATTTTTCGAAAACCTAATATCTCTTGAAAATTGATATCAATAGCTTAATCAAATATGAATAAGCATCCATATCCTTTTAGAGTATTTATTAGAACACCATGTAGTATCTATAGGCAAAAAAAAAATCATTGAAATCGCATGGAAGGAGCTAAAGAGGTTTCATCGTTGGCATGAGATTTCTAACACTACGATTTTTTTGTATGACTTCGTACATATCTTTAAAAATTATCATAAAATCTTTTTCATAGGTGTTTACGAAGTTCAAAGTGGTCCATTAATTGTTCGTACACCATTTATAAATGTCGTCGAACGTCCACATGATGTAACTGAAATTGTTGATGAAACAATAACATATACAATTACACCAAATCGTCCATTACCACCTGTTGAAACAAAAGTTTGTACAATAAAAGAAGGTGATGATGTTACACTTAAAATAAGTTCTCCAACACCAATAACAATAAATGATGTTCATTTATATAAAAATGGTCAACCAATTCCAATTGATAATGAAACACGAAAACATATTCGTCTTGAACAATTTGGAAATAAAGATGTTCGTTTAACAATAACAAATGCACGTTTAATTGATGCTGGTGATTATAGTGCAGTAATTAATGATAATATGCAATCAATAATAAAACTTGATGTTCAACCACGTGAATTACAAATACAAATGATTAATTTACCACAAGATACATTTAAAGAAAATGAAACATTAAAAATTGATTGTCGATTTCCACAATCAAATATAAATACAGATTATAAATGGTATAAAGATAATCAACCAATAATTCCAAATGATCGTATTGTAATGAAAAAAGATACAAATAGTGATTCATTAACTATTCTTAATTTACAAATAAGTGATGCTGGTGTTTATGAACTTCGAAATCCAAATAATATTTTACGTACACCACCAATTAAAGTAATTTCTACTGAGAAAAAAATTAATATCGAAGAATTACGACCACAAGTTAGTTCAAAACTTGTTCATGAAGGTAAAATTTTCTTTCTTTTTTTTTTTTGTTCAATTTAATTATTTTTTGTTAAATTTATTCTCTTAGGTGATACTGTTACTTTTGAATTAACACCAAATTTTGATGTACCATTAAATAAAATAGAATTATTTCATGAAGAAAGTCCTATAACACATGAACCACATGTTCATATGAAAAAAGATTATAAAACAAATTCTATAACTGTACAAATTGAAGATATTAAAATACCTGATCATGGTTTATATACAGCTATTGTACAAGGTCAATCTGTACCATTAGCTGAATTAATTGTTGAACCACGACCAACAATAATACAAAATATGGATTTACCTAAAGAAGTTTTTTATACCGGTGAACGTCTTGAACTTGAATGTGAATTTCCACAAGTACCAAAGGGTGATCAACCAAAATGGTTTAAAAATAATCAACTATTACAACCAACACCAAATATACATTTATTAACAGAAAATAATGGACGAAAACATTCATTAATTATTGATCATTTAAAACCAGAAGATACAGGACAATATGAATTAAGAGTTAAAGGCTTAATTGTTCGTACACCATTAATACGTGTTATTCAACGTGAACAACCACAAATTGATCAACAACCAAGTCCATATATTGTTACTGAAGTTGAAGATGATCAAGATAAATATAAACTTAAACCTGAACAACCACAAAGACGAATAAGTCAAGTTGTTATTGAAGATATTACCAGTCAACAAAATATTCCATGTAAATTTAATAAACAAAAAAAAAAAAACAAATATTTTCAGCATCTTATTTTTTTTTGTTAGAAAAAGAAAAACTCGAACTAGTTGAGGCGAACAATACAGAACAAGGAGAAATATATGTCTGTAGCAAAAAATAGGCTGAGCTTGTCTGAAATGAAGAGAAAGTCGTATATTCCATCTCAAATTGAAATCAATAGAAAGAGAATATCGAATTTTTTTTTTATTTGCTAACACTTTTCAAATGTCTAGAAAACATGTATACGTGCAGGAGGAGGTTCTTTATAGTCTCAGTAAATCCGGTCCCGGAACTGATCTTGGTTTTGACCTAGAGAAAACTATGCTAGAACTTATTCGTATTACATCTACAAAAAAGAATTCTTTCATACTCATGTTTTGATTGATTTGGTCGATAACTATTACTTTTTTTTGGGATCATGTCTCTTGAGTTATGTTTTGATTGGAAAAACATTTTTTTCTCGTAGTCTCCGTCCCGAAAAACTTTGATTTCGATTTCAGAACTGAAGATTGATCCCGCATATCTCTAAGTTCCATTATAGAAAGTTTTTACTGTATTAGTTTTTTTTCCAAAGAAAAAAATTTAATGAGAACAAAAAAACAAGAAATATGATATAACTGATTATTGTTTTTTTTTGTATTAGCTTCACCAATATCTCGTGAAAATATACAACGAGTTCAAGAAGGTGATTCAATACAATTAAAAGTTGTTAGTACACTTGATGTAAAACCAAATCAAATTCGTTTAATACATGATGGTGTACCAATTGATACGAAAAAACGTTCATCAATTATTGTTCATCGTGTATCACCTGGTAATTATACTGTATCATTACTTAATCTACGTGTATCAGATTCTGGTAAATATGAATATCAAGTAGAAGGTGCTCCAACACCTAAACATTTAGTTACACTTTATGTTGAACCACGAGCAATAAAAGAAAAAACTCTTGATATACCACAAACAACATTTAATGTTGGTGAATCAATTTTATTTAAAGTTGATTTTGATGAAAAAGATCAAATAACTGAAATACCTAAATGGTATAAAAATGAAATGTTTATACCAATTGATACAAGTCCAAGACATAAATTAACTATTGATCGTATTACTCGTACACATACATTTGAAATATATAATTTACAAGTAGAAGATAGTGGAGTTTATGAGATGCGTACACCTAATTTAACAGTTAAAACACCTGAAATTAAAGTTATACCTAAACCAGGACCAAAACCAACTGAAGAAGAAATTCGTCCAGCACAAGAAGTTATTCGAAAATCATCTGTTACAATTGATATGAAAAAACCTAAAGAACAATTAGTGTATGTTGAATTTATATTTTTTTTGTGTTCTTCAATATATATGAAAAAAAATATTTTTTTTTAAATTTTTAGTGAAACACAACCAGTCGAAGAATTTCAACCTGTTGATGAAAATATACCTGTTCATGAAGTAACTGAAGGTGATATGATGCATTTAACTGTTGAAAAACCTTCAAATGTTCATTTATCTGATATCAAATTATTTAAAAATAATCAACCATTAATACCATCAAAGAATATTCATACTGAAACAACATCACCAACAACAATTGATATTAAATTTTCACCTGTTGAATTAATTGATAATGGTTTTTATTCAATTAAAATACGTGATCAAATTCAACCAATTATGCAATTAAATGTACGTCAAAAACCAATACAAAGACAAATTATGAATTTACCACAAGATACATTTATTGAAAATGAAACATTAACTATTGAATGTAAATTTGATTCAAAACCAAATACAGAATTTATTTGGACAAAAGATGGTTCAATTTTATATAATGATTCAAGAATAATTATTAAACAAAAAAATGAAACATTTACATTAATTATTAAAGATTTAAAATTATCTGATCAAGGTGTTTATTCACTTGAAAGTAAATATTTAATATTGGATACACCATTTATTCATATCTTACCTAAACAACAACCACAACAACAACCAACTGTTCAAATTCAACGTGATGAAACAACAGTAACTATGCAGGTTAGATTATAATAGAAGATAGTCTTTTTGTACAGATTGATCTAAATGGAGTATTGAAGTATAGAGGTACAAATTTGGACACCGCTGCCATCGTGGTGGTGGCGTCGCATCGGCGGCAGTTTTTTTAGAAAGAAATTTCAGAAACACATGAGTTTGCACAGAATCTCGGTGTTCATGTATGTGATACTGTAAAACTTAGCAAATCTGGTCGATTAGCAGCAGCAGTTCTAGTTGAAACTAGCCACGGTCTTGAAAATCGAAACATTTTTTTGAATACCATCGCGGCAGCGACAGATTCTTCGCCGTCATGGACATCAATGTCACAGGCGCTAAGAAGAGACCGTCACAGATCCTAGTATACGATTATGGATCTATATGAATAACGTTTCATTCTAATATATGAGCTACTTCCTTATTGCATTTCTGAAGGATCAAGTAGTGAAGAAATATGTTCGAAAATAGATAGAATAAAACAATCTTCTTTGCGATTAGTAACATCAGCTATATTATGACTTCATATTTTAATCTCGTAGGAATTGTGCTAACAGCTTCTTTTTTTTTTGTTTTACTAATTATGATTTGTTTTGTTTTAGCCAAGTGTAACGGTTGCTGATAAAGTTGAAGAAATAAAAATAAAAGAACAACCATTAGAACAAGTACCAGCACCTACCGCTGTAATTGAATCAAAAGCGAAGAAACCAGATGAAACAATAACGACAACAACAACAATTGAACAACAAGAACAAGAACCATCAGTTATAGTTAGTGCACCAGTTGTTAAACCTGAACCAACGAAAGAAGAAATTATTGTTCAAACTCAAGTAACATAAAAATTAATACATTAATAAATTATTCTTTGCCTCCTTTTTTTTAGCAACCAGTTCCAGTTGAACAAGTTGTGGAAGTTAAAACAACAACTGTTGAAGAAACTCAACCACAACCAAAATTAACTGTAACTGAACAACAAGAACAAATCATTGAGCAGGTAAATATTTGATTTTATTTCATTCATTACATATAAATATAAAATCCTTCGTTTTTTTTTCAGCCAATTGTTACTCCTGTCGAACGACCAAAACCTTCTGTTGAAACTCAACCAGAACAACCTGTTACAACAACGACTCAAGTCGAAGAACAACCTTTACCACAAGTTACAACCGATATATCATCGACTAAACCAAAAACAGAGGAACAAGTAAGTTTAATTTGTCATGTTGTGCGTTTTCCACTGTGTGCTGTGAATATCATTAAAAAAAATGCGTTCATTACCATTTCGATATAGTCATTCGCTATGACTATCATTTACGTAAAAAAAAAACGTCATTTTTTGCGTTTAATTAAAACATATAAAATAATTAAAACACAACGTATAAGACAAAAAATATTCAATTCTATGGAAACAAACACAATTATTTATTTTAGCCAATTTCGACAACTAAAACGATCGTAATTGATGAAAGAAAAACTTCTACTATTGAAAAAACCTGTTGAACAAGTATGTTTTGCAAGAAAAAAACCCGTTCCATATTGCTTTATAAAGAGATAAACGCATGTTATAAAATATAAAATGAGATACGCATTCAAATTTCGAAGAACAAACTTGGTTTTCTTTTTTTCGGAAAAAAAAAACATAAAAAAAATACTTTTAGCCATCCGTAATCGAAATTGTTGAACAGAAAAAATCGATCGAAAAACCACGGACAACTCCAGAGGTCATAAATGAAGAAAAGCCTACTAACGAGGATCAACAAGTATACGAGACGAAACCTCAGATACCTGAAGTTACAAAACATATCGACAAGCTAGATGAAAAGGTAAAATTTCAGACAATGAAAACGATACAATCTTTGAATTTACAGACTATACCTACTACTGATATCACGACTTCACAGGAACAAATAAGTCCTGTCGTGACTACTGAACAAGAAACGATACCAACTGAAAAACAGATTGAAACTACCGTCTCAATCGAACAAAAACAACCAGAAATACCTATTGATACTGTGCGCAAATTGGAAGAACAACAAGAAATAATAACTACAACTGAACAGATTATCGAGACACCATTAGATAAGAAGCCTGAACTTGAAAAACCAACAGTTGAACAAACAATAATCAAAGAGGAGGAAACAAAAATAATAACAGACACTACTCCTCGCATAGAAGAGCTTACTGAAGAACACAAACTTATCATAGAACAACCAAAAGTTTCCGAAGAAACTGTAACAGTTATTGAAGAAATACGACAAAAGGAAGAGGCACCTGCCGTAGAACAACCAAAACAAGAAATTCCAAAACTATCAGAGACACTCCCTGAAGTGTCAACTACGACAGTTCAAAAAAAAATAAAAACTGTTGAAGAACAGCAGTTACCTTCAATTGAACAACCAACTGTTGAACAAACTATCATCACCGATGAAGTAACCACAACCGAAACTATTCCGATAGTTAAAGAAACCCCTACTACTATAGAAGAAGTCATTCAAAAAGATGTTTCTCCTGTCATAGAGGAGATACAAAAACCTACTGAAAAAAGACCAATTATTGAAGAAGTCATTGAAGAAAACCCGAAGCCGGCGACTACAGTAACCGAAGAAGTGACTACCATTGAGGAGATCATTCAAGAAACAAAAGTACCAGTCGAAGAACAACCGGAACAGCCCATTCAACCTACTTCCACAACAGAGGAAGTAATTGAAGAAGCTCTAAAAGTGCCAACTACAATTGTCGAAGAGAAATCAGAAACAAAACCTACTGAACAGATAACAACAATTGTTAAAGAGGAAACAATAACAGAAAAAGAAAAGCCAATAACAGATGAACGAATTGAAGAAAAACCTACTGTTCAAGAAATTGTCACAACAGAAGAAGTAACCATAACTGAAACTATTCCGACGATTAAAGAAACTCCTACTACTACAGAAGAAGTCGCTACTACTAAAGAGTTTATCGAAGAAAAACCGAAAACGCCTACAACAAATATTGAAGAAACGATCATCACTGAAGAAGTTATTCAAGAAGAGAAAGTACCAGTTAAAGAACAACCGAAATATCCAACTGAAACGGCTTCTACTACAGAGGAAGTTATTGAGGAAACTTCGGAAGTGCCAATTACAGTAGTCGAAGAGAAATCAGAAACAAAACCTACTGAACAGATAACAACAGTCGTTGAAGAAGAAACAATAAAAGAAAAAGAAAAACCAATAACAGATGAACGAATTGAAGAGAAGCTTAGAGTTGAAAAAATTATTTCTGACATACCAACTAAAACTGTTGAAGAACAGTTAATTTCACCCGAAAAACCAGCTATTGAAGAAACTATTACAACAGAAGAAGTAACCATAACTGAAACTATTCCGACGATTAAAGAAACTCCTACTACTACAGAAGAAGTCATTCAAAAGGATATTTCTCCTATCATCGAGAAGACAGAAAAACCTACTGAAAAAATACCAATTGTTGAAGAAGTTACTACTACTGAAAAAGTCATTGAAGAAAAACCGAAGCCAACAACTACAGTAGTTGAAGAAGTGACTACCACTGAGGAAGTCATTCAAGCAATGAAAGTACCAATCGAAGAGCAACCGAAATATTCAACTGAAACAATTCCCACAACAGAGAAAGTAATTGAAGAAGCTCCGAAAGTACCAATTGCAATTGTCGAAGAGAAACCAAAAACAAAGTCTACTGAACAAATAAAAACAATTGTTGAGGAAGAAGCAATAAAAGAAAAACCATTAATAGATCAACCAACCGAAGAAAAGTCTACAATTGAAAAAATCGTTTTTGACGTACCAGCTACGACTGTTGTTGAAACTATTACTAAAGAAGAAGTAACTACAACTGAAACTATTCCAACAGTTAAAGAAAGTCTTACTACTACAGAAGATATTGAAGAAGGACCAATCGTTGAAGAGGCTATCACTATTGAAGAATTTGTCAAAGAAAAACCAAAAACTCAAACAGCAACTATTGAAGAAACGATCATCACTGAAGAAGTTATTCAAGAAAAAAAAGTACCCGTTGAAGAACAACCAAAATATTCCATTGAAACAATTTCCACTACAGAGGAAGTAATTGAAGAAGCACCGAAAGTGCCAACTACGGTTGTCGAAGAGAAACCTGAAATGAAACCTATCGAGGAAGTGACTACTACTTTTCAAGAAGAGACAGTCGTAGAAGAAGAGAAACCAACACAAACACAACCAATTGAAGAAGTGACAAAAGCTGAAGAGAGCATCCCAAAAGCACAGACGACGACAATTGAAGAAGAAATCAAAACTATTGAAGAACCGTTCGTTTCCATTGAAAAACCAGTTGTCGAGCAACCGGTCACAGAAGAAGAAGAAATACCAATAACAGAAACTATTTCAACAGTTACTGAGACTGTTATTATCACAGAAACGCCATCAAAAGAAACAGTACCTGATCAAGAGCAATCAAAACTAACTACTGAGGTTATAGAAGAATATAAAACTCCTATCACTGAACAACCAACAATAACAGCAATTACTGAAGAAACTACTACTATTACAGAACAAGTAATACCGGAAGATACAGTTCCATCCGTAGTAGAAACACCGAAAACTATTGAAAAAATTCCAACTGCGGAAGAAAAACCAACAGAACTAATTTCCACCGTCGAGGAAGTTACACAAGAAAAACCTTCGGTAGATGAACAAATAAAACCCATAATCGAAATAGTCTCAACTATTGAAGACATAATTCCTACAGAAAAGATTGAAGAGCAACCGGTGCCGAAAGAAGAAACTCCAAAAGCACCTACTACAGTTACTGAAGAACTTGTTGAAAAGAAAATTGAATTAAAACCTATTGAGGAAATAACTACTATCACTGAAGAAAAGTTAACAAGTGAACAAGAAAAACCAACGATAACTCAACAAGTTGAAAAAACGTCTGAAGTTGAAGTTCCGACCACAACTGTATCAGAACAAATCACAACAACTAAGGAAGAATTGACTACTCTCGAAAAGCCTACTGTAGAAGATGTTGTTCAAAAAGACATAGTACCTTCAGCAGAAGAAGTAGTTAAAATCCCTGAAGTGCCAGCTCCAGTTGCCGAAGATGTAGCTGCAGAAAAATCTGCAATGAAACCAGACATAATTCAAACAGTAGAAGAATCCAAAACAGAACAAATCCTTTCTGAAACATCGATAAAACCATCTGAAGTTCCGCATGAAACTAAAGAGACTATAACTACTACGGAACAAGTGTACGAAGAAAAGAAAGTACATTTTCAGGAACAACCCAAAGAGACTATCGAAACAATAGAAGACAAGACCATAACAGCTACTGAACAGCCAAAATCAACAACATCCATTATTGAGGATGAAACTACTACTCAAACACTTGCACCGGAAGAGACAGTTTCGGAACAAGAGCAAATAATAACTCCGCTAGTTCAAGATACGATTGTCGAACAACAACCAGTAGTGACAGAAACAGTGACTACCGAAGAAATTTTTCCTACTTCTGTACAAGTTAAACAAGAAGAGACAATATCAACAGTAGTAGATACAACAAAACCTACTGAAACAGTTATAGAAGAAAAACCGATCGCACCAACGCCAATTATCGAAGAAGTGCCTACTACCGAGAAGATCATTCAAGAAACGAAAGCATCAGTAGAAGAACAACCGAGATATCCAACTGAAACAATTTCTACTACAGAAGAAGTTCCGAAAGTGCCAACTTCAGAAGTTGAAGAAAAACAAGAAACAAAACCTACTGAATCAATACCAACAGTTATTGAAGAAGAAACAGAAAAACCATTAATATATCAACCATCAGAAGAAAAGCCTACAGTTGATAAACTCGTCTCTGACATAGTAACTACAACAATTGCGGAAGGAATAAAAACTGTTGAAGAACAAAACTTAATCTTAACTGAAAAACCAACTGTTGAAGAAATTATTACAAAAGAGGAGATAACTACAACTGAAACTATTCCAACAGATAAAGAAACTTCTATTACTACAGAAGAAACTATTCAAAAGGATGTGTCTCCTGTAATAGATGAAACACAAAAACTTACTGAAAAAGTCATTGAAGAAAAACCGAAGCCAACGACTGCAGTAATCGAAGAAGTGACTACCACTGAAGAGACCATTCAAGAAACAAAAGTACCAGTCGAAGAACAACCGAAAAAGCCCATTGAAACTACTTCCACTATAGAGGAAGTGATTGAAAAAGCTTCAACAGTACCAACTGCAATTACTGAGGAGAAACCAGAAACAAAACCTACTGAACAGAAAACAACAGTCGTTGAAGAAGAAAAAGAAAAACCGTTAATAGATGAGCGAACCGAGGAGAAACCTACAGTTGAAGGAATTATCTCTGACATACCTACTACAACTATTGAAGAAACGGTGATCACTAAAGAAGTTATTCAAGAAGAGAAAGTACCAGTCGAAGAACAACCAAAACATCCAACTGATCAAACTTTACTTGTCGAAGAAAGGATTGAAAAAAAACCTCTTGAAGAGGTAATTAAAACTGTTCAAGATGAAGACATCATTGAACAACAAAAACCAACGATAACCAAGACAACTGAAGAGACGTTTGTGACAGAAATGATCGTCCCAGTAGTACCCACTATGGTGCCTGAAGAAGAAATCAAAACTGTTGAAGAACAGTTAACGTCAATTGAAAAGCCAACTGTTGAACAAACTATCACAACAGAAGAAATAACCACAACCGAAACTATTCCAACAGTTAAAGAAATTCAAGAAGATATGTCTCCTCGAATAGACGAGACACCAAAACCGACTGAAAAAATACCAATTTCTGAAGAGCAGGCTAAAATAAAAGAAACGATCAAAGAGCAACAAGCAGCAACCATGACTATTGAAGAAGTGATTGAAAAACAACCTGAGTTCAAACCTACCAAAGAGGAAACGACAACCTATCAACAAGAAACGATTATTACAGAAGAGAAACCAGTGGCAGATCAGTCTATTGAAAACATCATTGTTGAAACACCTACTGTAACTACTGAAGAGAAAACTATCACACTCGAAAAAGAACTGGTTTCCGATCAAAAACCTAGTTTTGAACAAATTGTTACAGAAGAAGAAAAATCGATTGTAACTACCGAAGTAAATACGCTCGAGCTAGAGAAAGTAAACGCGCTAAACGCCGCTGTAAAAAAAATATTGCAAGAAACAAGACGCTTCCAAACTAATTTGTCTATGTTAACGCCTAGGCGTGAGCAAGCTTTCGCTCTCCCACCTACTTTATTCGCTTTTTCGAGCTCTCTTAATCTCTTGCATGCTATTCAAATCACTCCCTTTTACATCGAATCGTATTATTTTAGCTAACGCAACCTGCAGAACTGCCAGTACAAAGAATCGAAGAAAATACCAATCTAACGATAACTGTTGAAACACCTATCAGTAAAAACCTTGTACTATTAAAAGATGGTGTACCTTTGCCTGTTTCTGAACATGTAATAATCACACCAATTTCACCAACAACAACCACAATAGAAATTCTCAAAGCTAAGCCCGAAGATGAAGGCGAATATACTATAATTGTCAATGAACAAGAGCAACCATTGGTGAAACTTGAAGTCACTCCAAAACCAGTCACCCGACAAGAAATGCAAATACCAAAAACACAATTTAATGAAAAAGAAACCCTTACTATTGTTTGTCAATTTGATGCCACACCTGAAGAACCATTTGTCTTTCTTCATAATGATCAACGCATTGTACCAGATTTTCGTGTAACTACTACAGTAGAAAATAATAAATATACAATAGTCGTAAAAGATCTTCGACCAGAAGAAGATGAAGGTGTTTATACACTTAAATCTGATCATTTGATTCTTGATACACCATCAATCACTGTTCTTCCTAAAGAAAAGAAACCACAGACTGAAATTACAACAGTCGAAGAGGAACAAGTAATTGTTACAACTGTACCAGAAGAACAGCAAAAACCAAAACTACAAGAGGAACAGGTAAGTTTAGTTTTCGCGAAT
>CAJNOL010000034.1:291971-348087 GCA_905250125.1 Rotaria sordida | reverse complement strand
AAGAAGAAATATCAATGCGCATTAGAATATGATGGTAGAAGACATTTGATACAAAGTGTTACATTACGTTTGAAATAATCATTATATTTCTCATATATTGTATCAAGATTTTTATGACAAATTACTTTTATTCGAAGTTCGTATCGAATAGTGTGACCAAACTTGAATTAATCGATAGTTTGTGCGAAATCATTCCCTAGAGAATAAATATTACTTAACTCTATATATTGTTCGGTGGCAAAAGTAGTCGTTTGATTTGTTAATATTACCGAATTATCTCTGAATGAATTTTTTTTTTCGAGCGAAGATACATGTAGTCTTTTTGCAATCTGTTCAGCGATTGAAATAACGGTATGTAAGTTCAAGTATTTGTTATCTTTGTTGAAGTCTGCTAAATAAGCCACGAGACGAGCTAATTATGGATTCTTCTTATCGGTTGAATACAAATAGATATGATAGATCTTATTGTTATTATTTAATTACCTCAATGCGAAATACACTGCCGATCAAGAAAAATCATTCATTTTTGCTGTGACTAAATGTACTTAAACTACCTATATTAGCAAATATAGCGGTATCACTTTTTTTCAATATTGAGTTCAAAACTAACAAAAAGTAATTATTATAGTTCTTTAAATGCATTATCAACATAAACGAATGCTACTTGAATGTTACTACTTATTGAAAGAAATTCATTAATAGAACAAAACAACACTCCCTGTTTTTCTTATATTTATTTAAATAAAGATGTCATCATCTAATGGTGATGATAGAGTGTAAAGTAATAATGTTTTATTCAACTTTTGATGAAGTTTTAATATTTCTTGTTTGTTTAAATCCTCAATAAAACTAAGCATATCAAGAAATGCATTAATATCAACAATAATTATATAATAGTTTATTAAATATTCTATATAAAAATATATCCCGTGTATACGGATTAACAGATAAAACAGTACCATAATGACATGTCAAATCGAGTCTCTGTCGAACAATAGTTGAATGGTTGATATTTTTCTTAACATAAATAATCAATCATTGCTATAAATGAATCGAAAGTATCATGCATTAAACTCGTGGTGAAACCAGGAGATCGTGTGTGGTAGATCAGTGCCCTACCATCTTAGGAATGATTCATGCAATATAGTGTTAATGATGGTAATTATTATGTTTTTCTATATTCTGTGGTAGGGCGGCGCCCGGCCTAATCTACCCCTAGAAAGAAACAGCAGATTTCAAGACTTCAGAGTTGAAGTGCTTGCTGTTCCTTCCTCGGTTACGTCACTACATTAAACGAATATACATAAAAATAGTTTCTTGTTTGTTAAACGGAGAAGTCCTATTATTGAACATATTAAAAATGATAAAAATTGGTTTTTGGATTATTTTATGTCGATGGTTAATTATTCAAAAAAATTTAATAATATCAATAGATTTGTTCATAGTTCGATCACAATGAGTTGATTCTCTATTACAAAGACATACTGTATAATAATCTAATGTATTGAAAGTCATTTAGAACAAACAATAAGCCTTTGTGCAATCGAAAATGTTAGAATATCATCTGCTACTATGACACCAAAAATACATACACATATATAGTCTTTATTTATTACGAAATCTATGCATGCATCGATGTCGCCCAACTCCAATGGAACAGATAAAGTCAAAAGACACAAAACGCACTTTACATACGAGTCATATAAAGTGGAGGAAAGAGAACTGATGATATCGTACGTAAAGCAGGGAATCAAGCCGAACGGAAAAAAAACAACGCAGTATGTTTTTTTTTGCCTAGCAAATGCACGTTGTCTCAAGGACAAGTTACTATTAAAACTAAGCAACATAGTTTTATTTATCTTACATTTATAAAACAAATTAAATATTCGATTACCAATGAGTCGAACTGTATTAAACAAACTTTTATCTCATTCATTTGAAAATTATCAAATTCTTTTTAATGAACTTAAATTTCATAATCATAATCCACATCATTTAGGTTCACTTTATTTATTGGGTGCAACTGATGATAAACTCGAAAAATCTTATAAAGTTATGTGTGAAGATCTTGATCCATATGCAACATCTCCTCATGAAATAAATCTTTCTAATTGGCGAAAATTTCTTGGTAATAAAAATTTTTGTAAAAGTTATCGTGATTTTTTTCATGAACAATTAACAACAAATGGAAATAATTGGCATAAAAAATTGAAAGAATTTTTATTAGACGATCAAGAACATCCATTAATTAATGGTGTTATTGGTGGTTTAGCACATCCACTTATTCATATTGGTTATGCATTTGAATTGGATAGTCAACTTGTAGGTATTGAAGCATTAGCAACGACTGCTGTTTGTTATAATTATCTTCATGAAATTGCCGATAAATTAAAACTACCAATATCTCCTTCAAAATCGGCTCTAGAAATTTTTAAAGATATTCATTTAGATAATCGTTTACCAATTTATGATAAACCTGATATTGATAATCTTGAATTAGTTGTTAAAAATTATACTGATTTGGTTCTATCTCATTATAATCAATGGAATATGAATAAAGAAAATATTGAAAAAACAATTGAAGAATTATTTGATTTAGCTGTTTATATATATGGTGCAACACATAAACCAAATGATATTGAATTTGATTTTTTCTTACTTCATTTAGTAACTGCTATGCATGCTATTCGTATAATATATCCACATATAAACAATCAACAAATAATTGAACATATTCTTCTTCAATTTTTTTATTTTGCTATTGTTATTTATATATGTCAATTACGACCTGAAATCAATGAACATCTTATTAATGATTATAAAATTGATAATGAAAAAAATAATTGGAATTATGTTATTGAACGAATTTTAAATACAAAATTAATCGATGACGCACATGCTGTTAAAGTTATACGAGCTTTAAAAGATGCTGATAAAGTTTATGGTAATAAGAATGGATTTTATTTAAAAACTGCAATTAAAACTGTTGATCATGTAAATGTTGAAGATATATGGATTGGAATGTCGGATGATCAACGACAATTAAATGTACTCAAGCATTTATAATTTGATTTTTATTGTTTGAACAAAATTAATCTGTTCTGTTTTTTTTTATGTACTTGATTTTAAATGTAATAATTTTTATTTTAAAGTTGAGAATTTAGATCGATAAGTGAATTTATCTGAACGTAATGGAAGAATTCTATTGAGTTATATATTTGATTTAATCGAGCATGATGTATAAATAAATCATAAAGATCAACATAGAATGATAAATATCTGAATTTCAGATACAGTGTTATTTTTTCTTATCAAAAAAGAACATTATTACATGTATATTATACTTGTTGTCCAGATACATGGGATACTAGAAAAGTTTTTTCGCCCGGTTCTTCTAAAAGCTATAATTTTAGTGGAAATGTTGTATGTGCAAAATTTCAGCCTTTTATGTCTTATGCATTGTTGTATTTTTTTTAAATTTCTTTCAGATTCGTCACATATCGTTTTCGGTATGAATATCAACTCTCTTAATGAGAAGTTGACTTCTCGGAGCGTTAAACTGTTCACCCCCTAATAGGACGCGTGAATGGAGCTTAGATGCCTGTGAGCCAAACTAGTTTTACTCTACATTGGATTTGTACTTATATGTAAAGTCATACTGCATAATAGTTCAAACTTATACTGTGAATGACATATGACTAATCTGAAAGAAATGAAAGTAATACAACGATGCATAAGATATAAAAGACTAAAATTTTGCACATCAGAAACACTTGCACTCCAATTATGGCTTTTATGAATGTCGGATGAAAAAAAACCTTTACAGTGTCTCATGTAGTTCTCTACTAAATTTTATTGATGATAACACTCATAAACCAAACGAACAAGTTGTCTGTAATATTGCTACGAAATTAAAACTGTTTCCATTTTAAACAATTTTTTTGATTTGTAAGGTATTGTGTACTGTCACATAATATGACTGTTGAATAGTAGATTGATGCTCTCACGACAGTTGGTCTCGTAATTTTGAGGCCAATGACGGTAAGGATGAGAACGAAATTTATCTTTGATCTCACTATTTTTCTAATTGATTTTTGATTGATCTTACTTCTAACCAAGAATCATCGGAAAGAAAATGTCGTAGGAGCATCTGTCGGGCAAGCAACAGTAATATGCCATGAAGTATTTCGAAATAGGTTTTTATAAGAACAAATTTTATTTTCTGAAACACGATCTAAAAGGAGCATTGAAGTATAGAGATAAAAGTTAGAATTCACTTCCGCGCTACAAAACTTGTCAGACACCTTAACAACTCTTTCCTTCCCTCATGTCATAGACTGTAATAGACATTGTTAATATACGATCAGAGACTGTATATCAATAATGTCTTATTCTAATATATGAACTACTTCAGTATTGCATTTCTGAAGGATTAAGTAAAAGGATAACGAAGAAGAGCATAGCAACATCTGGTGATTCGCAACAGCAGCTACATCGTATATCATATTTTAATTCTCCGGGGATTACGCTTACAGTTTTTTTTTCTATAATTTATTCAAAATTTCGTCGCAGAAATAACTGTCCTACATTTATTTTAATTTGATGGAATAATAAATAATTCAAATGAGAAAGAAAAACTGCATATTTCTTCATTATTTGATTCAATTTTATATTCATTAATACAACATCATATTGACATAAAAGATGTTTATTTGAAATGTATTCATAGACATCAATTTGTCTGAATGAAATAATTAATAAGTTTTAATCAATTATTGAAAATATAATTGTTTATAGTAAATTAGTATATTTGCTACAAAAATCTAATCGATTTTATTTATTTATATTGATCAAAGTTTAATACTAACACTTAAATGGCTTAAAAAAATATATCTTTACATCGTTCTTATTCATCCAGTCTTTGAATAATAAATGTCAAGAGAAGCCAACTAAACTTAAATTTCATTAACATCATTCTGTTTGATGTAAACTTCCTATTTAATGAATCATAGTTTTGAAAAAAAACAAAACATAGATACTGTTTGATAAAGTTAATTCAATATGATTTTTCCTTTTTGAACTCTTCAAAATAAATGGTAATAACATTTTTGTATAATAAAACTCAATTAAAAGAATCGACAAAAAAAATACACAATGAAATTTAGTTGCTCTTTATTTACTTTTGACGAGATTCATTTTTCTTTTTTTCTTTTGTTTTTTGCCATTACCATGTCTATCTTTATTCACTCTTGCCAATAAATATTGATGAATAAAGTAAATAAATGCAAATACTTTTCTCTATTGTCGTTATATTCTCTTTTTTTTTCGTCGCTGTGTTTGTTTAAAATACGTTCTTCTTTTACATTCACAACCACTTCTACTTTTCTAACCAAATGGCATCATAACATACTTTAAAATTGTTATTCGTTTGTCTATTTGACTACTAATGGCTGCTACGTCTTATTCAACATTACCTTCTAGTACATATGCTAGTTTTGGATCTAGACAAGATCCATCTCATTCAACTAATTATAGTAAAGATTTTATTATAAAATTTCTTTTCTTTAATCAATATTTATTTTCTAGGTACACATGATGCAGGTTTTGGTTCATTAAATTCACATCCATATCAATATGAAACAAATAGTTATGGTACTATTCCTATTGATAATCAACAAACAAAACTAAATAGTTATTCAAATTCAGAAGTACCTTTAACTAATTATAAATCTATAGATAAAAATAATAATAATAATCCCGGAAGTTATGGTGTGACAAATACTATGCAAACATCATATAAAAAGAATATGGATAATCAACAAGTAGAATCAAAGAACCATCAACAGGTACATATTTTTTTGTTACAAGAAAATATTTCAAAAGACATGTTTGAAATCTTTCATTTTCTTAGATCATTTTTATATTAGAAAATGCTAATTTTAATACTATAATAGTGGTATTTTATATCATAATAAATGTTTCAGAGCATATATAGGAAAAATCAAAAAGAAATTTCTTCCACAAAATCTTCTAGTTTAAATATTAAATATTATTTGAAATAATACCATAGATAATTACAACTTTTAAAAAATATTTCTATCAATTTTCACTTACAATAAACTATCCACAAAAGGTGTCATTTATCTCCAGATTATAGAAAATGTTAAATATCAATCAAAATTCTCAAAGAAGTTTCGTCATAACGAAAAAATAGAATAACTTTCACTTAACTTACATATATCAATGCCGAATCTTTTACTTTAGCATCAATTTAACTTTTCATTACAAAGATAGATAATTTTCAATTTAGTCTTTAATCACAAAAAGCAAAGAAATCAGATATTAAGGAAGACTACCATCTACCTTATGATACAGAATACTGCCCAGTGCCAGATTCAATAACTCGATATCTTCTCTAAAACTAATACTACCTTTAGTTCTAAACAGAAGGTCGAGCTGACACAGAACTCTTGAGGTTCCCATGTACACTAACTAGCCACAAGATTTTGGTCCCGGCTATTTTAGTTTTGCTAGTTCTGGTTCCGGTCTAAAGAAAAATATTCCAGAATCTATTCATATCACTTCTAAAATAATTTTTCAATATTCTTTCTTTTTACTTATTCAGACGACGACTATCACTTTTTGGGTCATCACTCTTGAATTATGTTTTGACTCATATGATTCATGAGATAATTTCCTTAAAACTACAAAATATGTTACTGGTCCTGTGAAAATTTTATTTTTTGGTTCCGCATATCTCTAGTAATCACGTAGTCAACATGCTAGCGGACGAGTGATCCGAGACAAATGGTCATGAGTGGCTTGTTCAGAGCCATTAAATAGCGGGTGATACTGAGGTTTGCAAATAGTACCTTATGAGCACGTGTTGAATAATTTAGTCACTCATGAGAAAACCTCTTCAACTACCCTTTTCCAATTTCAATGATTTTTTTTGCTTATGGATACTACATAGTGTTCTAATACAAACCATGAAACGATTTCAATTCCTACTGAGGTTTGACTAAGTTATCGAATTTTTAATCTGTCTATTTTCTAGAAGCTCTAGATTTTCGAAAAACTCGTATTTTGGAATTTCGATCTGAAACTTTGTGCATATAGAGAACTCAACTAGACTTGCTTCCATAAAAAAATTCAGAAGTTTTGAACAAAGTTTCTTCAAGATATGAATTTTTCAAAAGTGCATGTTCTATAGATTATTGATGGGAAAGAGTCTATACATTGAAAGTCTCATATTTCGAAGAGATTTTGTTCAAAACGTCTGAATTTTTTTTGTGGAAGCTAATCTAGTCGAATTTGCTGTATGTATGAAAGTTCAAATCAAAATTCGAAAATACGAGTTTTTCGAAAATCTAGGATCTCGAGAAAATAGATATAATATTAAAAATTTGATAGTTTAGTCAAGTCTCAATAGAAATTCAAATCGTTTTAAGGTGTTTATTAGAACACTATGCAATATCTATAGGCAAGAAATCATTGAAGTCGGAAGAGGAGAGTAGCAGAAAAGGTTTGCTTGTCAGTCATGGTGATTTTAATTGAACTGAGGATTGTCACAAAATACGTTTAGCTTCAAGAAAAGACTCAGACAATCTTCTTTAAATATTTATTTTTAATCGAATGACATAATAAATATTGTCCAACAAAATATGAACCCTTTAATTAACATAGTTAAAAATATTTAAACACAATTTATGTATTTAGAGTTCATATGCTAACACAACACAGCAACATCCACCAATTCCAGTTGATAAGCAATTTCAGCGATCTGAAACACATCTTCTTCAATCTGAACATCAGACCTCAAATCGTCTTCCTAAGGAACAACAACACCATAAATCTCAGCCACCACTTCAATCAAACTTAACTCGATCTGAGCAACAAATGTCAAAAGCTCGTGCATCACCTCCTATTCCTCATCATTCATTATCTTATGGTGATAAGAATCATGTACCTGAAACATCATTGAAATCAAGTAGTCTTTTACAAGAATTAAAACCTACAAAATCAAGTAAGATGCGAGCTGCGGCTATACAAAAAAGAGGAAGAGTTCTTGAACAAAAGCGTCAAGATCGATATTTTCCATCAAGTGAAAATACAGCTATATTAGCAAAATTACAACCTCAACATGAAAGTCCTAAACCAGATGTTGAACAAAAGAAAAAAGAAAAACCGACTAGTAATAAAAAAAAATCTCATTCATTACCAAGCCAACATCAAAGTCATCGTGATGAAAATCAAACAGAAGATAATAAAAGTTCAGGTGATGATGATGATAATAATAATAATAATAATAATAATAATAGTAATAATACTAACACACATCATCGAAGTAAATCTCAAAAACGAACAACATTTCCCAATAAGCGTCTTGAAAAACATTCACATCTTCCTCCAATTCATCATGGTCGAATGCCACCTTTATATGATCCTTACTTTGATTATCCATTCCCTCCAGAATATCATGCTAGAGGACGACATCCATATTCAGATGCATTTCCACCCTATGGATCCCATTATGGTCCATATGGTCATCCTCATTTGTATGGAAATGCTGATGATATTCCACCTTATCTTTCACCATATCATGATGCTTATGATCCATTTTTTGATTATGAAAAACGAAAAATTAAACCAAAACGACATACAAATAAAACTGATGGTCATAGTGATCATGAAGAAAATAATGGTGGTAATACTGGACATGAAATTGAACGAGATGATGGTGCTAAAAGTCAAATATCACGAAAGAGTCGAAATAAAAATACAAATAATGATCATGCTGGTCGAAAGAGTCGTCGTGATTATGAAGAAAATATGCATCCACATTGGCCACCAGGTTATTATCCATCACATTACCATCATGGTCGTGATATGCTTGAACTTTGGCGTCAAGAACGAAATGATTATTTAAAAAGATCATTTAAACCAACTATTCATGATGTTCTTTATTCTCAACAATGGATGAAAGCAGGTTATTTAATTGAAATTAAATTATTTTTATTATCTATTAGTTTAATTTTTGTTTCTTATAGATAGTTATTTAGAAAACCAACGAAGACGTGCATTACGTGATGCACAAGGTTATTATTTTCCATATAAAAAATATACATTAAAAGATTATAAAGATTTACAAAAATTAAATAATCCAAATCTGTTCGGTGATACTAATGAAGCAGTTATTGATCGAGTAGAGTTTTGTTTTATTTTTCTTTTTGATTTTTTATTTTCAAATCACTTTTTTAAAATTATGTATTTAGAAAGAACGTGCGAGAAAACGTCAAGAATATGGATCATTAGTTGAAAGACAAGTAGTCGATAATCCAGGAACACGACATATACCAGCACGTGAAATGCAATCTCGACAACCATGGCATTTAAGTAATAGCGAGTATGATGCTGAAAAAATATCAAAAAGAGACCGAGTATATAGATCATGAATGATCAAAAATAATAATGCATATATTTTGTTTTTCTTTTTGCTTTTAAAGGCTCTTGAATATGCTAAAGACCAAGTAAGACACCAACCGATAGATTCAATAGGAGATCAATCTAATAGATCAGATTCCAATGAACAATTTGTAAACAATCATATGTCAAAAATGCATAATGATCATGATAGATCAAGTATATTTATTTTATTGAAATTTTTTTCTGTAAGATTGATTTATTTAGATTACGAACGAACTAGAAAAACTAATCAATCGTATGATGATTACGACTAGTGAACGTGAACATTCATTTTCATTCATTCTTTTCTTTTATTATATTTTTTTGTTGTCAAAAGGCGGCAAGATTGCGCAGAATAAAAACGAAGGTCTCAAACATAGAATCAATGAACTATTGTTGATTAAATCATCTTTACAATTCATTTTTATCCCGGACATCATATCATAGCCAATATCTCAATTGGAGCATTTCCGATTTTTCTTTCTCGTATCGATACATTAATAACTATACAACGGAAAAAGCTCCACTTGAACCAAATTGAGTGAGAAGCAGAAAAAAAGTAAACTCGGTCTTTTTTTGCAAGATAGTATTGATTGCAAGTAATAGCTTTCTACGATGGCATGGAATACATTAATTTTTAGCATTTTTTTAATGCTCGCTTTTGCCGAGGTAGTATTGGTAGATAAACGTAATAAAAATACACGCGGGTGTTTTGCAGAATTGAAATGTGGAGGTAAGATCAAATAGAATCATTTACTTTAATGTAATCAATTTTTTTCTCTATTGGAATAGAAAGATCGGAAAATTTATCGATTTCTGTTCAAGGTCTACCAGGTTTACGAGGACCATCAGGAACAACAGGTAAATCTTGAATTTAGACTGTTATTTTTTTATGAAGATCTTTTCTTATTTTTTTGAGGTCCACCTGGACTAATGGGTCCACAAGGTTTAACAGGTCCTCCTGGTAAAAAAAATAAGTTCATATAATTTTTTTTTTCATATAATCTATTGCTTCGTAGGTCGTGATGGTTTTATTGAACGTCCACCTGCATTTTATGCTGAATTACGACGTTTATTTGTTACAAAAAATAGTGATAGCATACTTCAACCATGGACATTAAGTGAAACAGCAAATGTACCCGATGCATTTTTATATTTCTCACAAAACACTGGAATATTTACTGTTCCTATAAGTGGTCTTTATCATTTTTTTCTTACAATATCTGTTTCAAAAGCTAAGGTCAGAAAAAATATTTGTTTTATAAATAAAAATACTAATCATTATATTAAAGGCATCGGTTTATATTACTCGAAATGGAGAACGTGTACGAACAGTTTGGATAGAATCAGTAGCAACAATACAAAATGAAACAGTAGCATGGGGTTGGGCAAGTGGTTCAATTGATTGTCTTTTATATGGTCAAACAGGTGATCAAATAGCAGTTGTTGCTTCTTATCGTTCACATGAAAATTTCAATTCTCAAGTGTATGGTTATTCATATTCAACATTTTCTGGATATATGTTACATAATATTTAGCAGATTTTATTGTGTATAAATAAGATTATACAGAAAAAAAAAATTTTTTTTCGTTTTATTTTTAATCTTTTAAAAATGGAATTATATTATCAATAAACCATTGATCAGTAAATTCTAAATGATTCGTATCTGATTCAAGAAATTTAATACGTGATTGTTGATCCATTATTTTTAAACCTAATAAATCATTGATATATAATGAACTTTCACGTAAGGGAATAATTTTTGATGTATTATTTTCAGCATAAAAACCAAAATGTTCACTTTCATTTGGATATACCATTGTATCACGTAAAAATTTTACAAGAACTAAATTACCAATTTTTAAAGGATTTGTTTTATATTGTTCATTGAATATACGTTCTTGATTGATATCGGCTAAAAATACACTTACTTTACGATACGTTGCTTCTTGATGAGCTAAAAGAAAACAAGCAAATATTTAGAATAGTGTCCTGTAACCGATTCGAATACTCGGCATTTGAAGCATGGATCTAGAACCAATCTCGTGGACCAGTTCGGGTATCAGACATGAAAAAACAATGTTAGTTCGGGTTCTGAGTATGATCTCATACTAAAATCTGATCCGGCACTTCAAAATATTTTGACTTTTTTAAATTGACAATTTATATAAAAGCATAGGAGTGAAAACCTGAGTAATTTATTGTACTTTAAAGCAGATCATAGAAATGGAAAGCCAAATGTTGCTTTACTAAAAGATGTTTGTACATTGAATGTTACAAAATAAATCTTAGGTTAAAAGTGATTTTTAATTAAAAATTTGAATAAACAAACAATTGTGTACTACATATTCTACTGAACTTATTTTATAACAAACTAATTGAGTCAACAGCATAATCAAAAAGTTTAGTTGACGAGTCTCAAATTTTAAAATCCTGAAGTTTTCAATATCTATTCATAATAATTATACATACGATCCTGCCAATATTCTGCTTGAACAAGATGATCTTGTACAAATGATTCATAGACGCCAATACGTAATAATTCTCGAACATAATTACATATTGTTATATTATCTCCTGGACATCGTGGAAATCCAAAAACACCTTGATGTTGACCGCCAATAGAAATTAAATTAAGCATTGGTGGATTAGGACAACGTTGAGCAATAGCACGAAGAAATTGTCCACCTTGAGAAAATCTTTTATAAGACAAAGAAAAGTATATTTTTGTTTTTACTAGAAACGTTTATTCGTTTTACCCAATAGCATGATAACCTTTTGAAAGATTTTTGTCAGCATTTAATAATTGACAAGCATAATCAATTTGATGATTAACATTCATAAAAAATCCATTTAATTGATCTTCTTCAATATTCGATCCAATTCGTAATGAATGAATATAAGGAGTTGGTGTTAATTGACGTTCAATTAATTTAATTATTGATCCAAGACTGTATGGATCACAACAACTATCCCCCATACCATGCCATAAAACAATTGGTGATGAACCAATTGTGGCAAAAATATGTGTGAAACAAATAATGATACCGACAACGAGTAACATTGAAATGAAAGTTTTATCTGAATGTGTATTTACTTTTTTTCTGAGATAACTGATATGTAATAGAAACAACTGATATTAACAAAGGACCTCAAAAAACTAAAACACACCAAATAAAAAAAATATTTTTTTTAAGAGAAACGAGCCGATCTTTTAGAAAGCTGTAGATAAAGGTAGAACGAACTTCAATGCACCAAAAATTACCCAAAGTAGGAGCGAAAATTATTTCAAATACAATGAATAAAAGACCAAACATATATCTATAAACTCGTATATATTAATGATTAGTTTGCTTCAAGTCATTTGTTAATAATGAACTCGACCGTTCTCGAATAACTATTTTGAAACTTTTGATTCTTATATCACTTTGTAGAGAACAATTTTATCTTTAATTCTATGCAAAAAAGAACGTTAACTTTCTCCGTTTAAACTTAATTTTCGCGTCTTAAAATGTAAACTCATAATTTCTAAACCAGAAGTCCTGCAATAATTTTAAATCTATATTCGGAAAGAACATGAAATTCGCATTCTAATTCAATATTCTAAAATTTCTGTAGGCACCTTTAAGAAGCTGAAAAATGAATAAACATTTTGTCACATTAGTTTTTCATTATCCGTTACAATAAATGAAATCAAAACATTTATTTGGTTCAATGACATTCCTAAAATAGTAACCGATTTGACTCGTTGAAATTGATCAGCAGACATTTTTACTGGTGGTAGCTTATGCTAATAAATGTTAGTCTTCAAGAGGTTGGAATACTCACCGAACGTATCTTAGTCTTTCAATCGAATAAGTAATTCGAATTATCTCTCATACTGTTTTTTTTTTTAAGCATTAAAATTGGTCGACGTTATTCAACTCGTGATAATAAACTTTTTACAATGTTGTACTAAATGACTGCAGTGCTTGTGGAGTTCCATGGTCTAGAAATCCATTTTTTGTAAAACAACTATACTTTTAATAACCCCATTCTAGGTTGTGCTGGATCAGCAAAAAATTACCTGATTCTGAGCTCTGTAATCCAAATAGATAATGTCGACTTTCGAACGGTATATACATCATTAGATCAGATTCTGATATAGAAAGACCTTTTAAAAAAATATGAAATCTGTAATTTTTTCAATTCGATTTTCTTCTATAGTACACAATATAATTTGATAATGTATGTCGTTGGATAGAGGAAGTCCTCCTCTACAAACTTGCATATGCCTCGTTGTCTAATCAAAATCTTATAAATGTCTTTGTCTTTGTTCATTCTATATAAATAATTTCGTGTGAAAAACAACAAGCACTTTTTTTTATTTATGGAACTATACAATGAAACAAAAAAATTTAATCTCGACGACGTTTTTCTTTGTCACGATCACGATCACGATCACGATCACGGTCACGATCACGATCTCGATCTTTTCTATCACGATGTTCATGTCGACTTGAATGTTTTTTTCTACTATCACGTGCAGGCGAACGTGATTTGGATTTTGATCGACTTCTTGACCGCCTATAGAAAAAAAAACATCATAAAAATTCCAATAAAACAATTTTCATCTTACCGTCTCTTTTTGGAACTTTTTTCTCGTGGTGATAATGATCGAGCATAACGTGGTGATGGTGATCGTTCTGGTTTATCTAAATCTTTCCATTTTTTCTTTGATTTTTCTGGTATTGGTTCTTTCTTTTTCATTTTCTTTTCATCTTCATCATCACTTTCATCACTTGTTTCATTATCATCAATATCTTCATCAAGTACAGATTGACGAGGTTCTAATTGATTATTTTCTTCTAATACATTTCGTTTTTGTAAACGAGGTAATTGTACATCTAATACACGTTCTTCACGTAATAATAAATCAATAAATTCATCCACATGTAAAAGTTCATATTCTATCAAAATAATCGAAATATTATCAGAAAGATATTTTACAAAAAAAAAAACGAATTCCTACTGTCATCTCGATTCAAAAGTTTCATCTTTCGATAATCATTATAGAGTGGTTCGAGATATTTGTAAATTTCAACTGATGTACCAACTAATCGCATATAGAATGCACCAAGTGCACGAACATATCTAAACAAAAAAAAAGGATAGATTCTTGTATATGAAGAACATAAAAAAAGAGATACTGTTGTATACAAAATTGAATAAAAGCTCATCAAAGTTCTAAGAAAGATATCTTTTTTCAGTAATAAATAACGTTGGAATATCAAATTTTTTTCACATATTTAAAAAGATGGAGATCAGTATGATAATTCGTGTATAAAAAAGAAAACAAATGACGCCATAAGATTATTAATTTCTGCTGTTCTTTCAAAAATAATACTTTTTTGTGGCATGAGTTAGAAAATCCCATCGAATTCTATAAGAAACAATATTCTCTTGTTCGCACTTTCTACTGTTGAAAGTGTCAGATTGTTAAGAAATGTCATCCCTATTTGACTCTATTTTTAAATCTGATAGCGATATTAATAGAAAATTTAGAAGTTAGATATGATCAAGTGTATGTCTCAATTCTAAGCTTAATAAAACTTGAACTATGTCACTACAATAGCGTAGAGCTGAGCAAGTTTGAGTCATGATTTGGACTTGATTTACGAGGAAATCTTTCCACCGCGAAAATCGCATTTGAGTTCAAGCTCTGTACATAAGGTAGAATCAAATGATGTATTAAAAATCTTAAAAGGATAAGGGTCTCTAGGTCTTGTCTTCAGGGTTATAGCAGTATTACTGAAATTTTAGCCCGTAGCACAATATGTACAAAGGAATCGGATGACAATAGTTTGATCTGAAATTTTCAATATTAACAAGTGTTCCTTTCACGAGATATTGAATTTTCAAAAACAATTGAGATTCTCAAATCTTTTATGAAATATGAGCGATTTTTAGTAGTTCAATATTTCGTGAAGAGAACATCACTTTGAGCTGAAATTTTCAGGAAATTCTACTTACAAGTCAACCTATCTATTAACAAAATTTCAGTGAAATAACTATAACTCTGTATAGAAAGCCTAGGAAGCCTTATCCTATTAAGGTTTTTAATATTTCATAAGACTCTAGCTTATGCAATGAATCCGAATCCAAAAGCGATTTTCAAATTGAGAAAGTTCCTTGGTACTTGAAAATCTGACGACGCTGACTTGAATCATTCACTGAAAAAAAGCAAATTCAAATCAATCTCTTAATAAGCTTGCTAGAAAAATCATGTGTGTTTCTGCAACATCACCACTATTTTCTCAAAGCTATCTTTTAATCATATTTCATCGTTCAAGTTTTTCACAAGCTAATATTTGTAAGAAAACATTAATCTAAATGTCAATAGATAACTACATTTTTCAGCTTAAGTTGTTTGTTTATAAAAAATAATGCATTGTTTATTTTATTTTATTTTTTTTTTTGTGCAGAAAAACTAAGAACTAGATATTGTGTCAGGAAAAACTTGTTGTTAAGATTCTTTACAAAACAAATAAAAAATGCAATAATAACTAAACTTACTCAGCCTTAGTTCTGAATATCTATCCATTAAACACATCGATCGTTTACCAAAAAACAGAGAGGATAATAACACTATTTCAAACTTTAATAGCAAGCTGTTCATATGATAATTACTCAATATTTTGATAATTTCATAGTCGACATCCCTAAGCGAGTTATTTTTTCAATCTCAAGTATTTTATATGTGCTAAATTTGAATTAATTTTAAAAAGTTAACGTTCATTGAACACATACTCTTCGTTTCAGTCTTAAAATAAGAAACTGATTTTTCATATAATGCATATCTTTCGTAAATACTTACTTAAATTCTTCATTTTTAATAAATTCTACAATAATATCTTTTTCTGGACAAATTTGTAACATTTTAAGAACTAAACATAAAAAAGGTGTTGGACGAATATTTCCACCACTAACACCACCAATATATTTTAATTCAACGGCTTTATCAACAACTAATTCAGCTAAAAGAAAAACCACAAAAACATTTTTTTTTTTAGAACAAATAAATAAAGAAATTTATTTTTACCAGTAAGTGCAAAACAATCTTCTTTCCAATAACGACAATCATATATTCGAGATCGAATAATTTTTTCAATTAAATATTGTGGATTAGTACCTTTAATTGTTGGTGCTTCTTTTACCGTTCGATTAGCCATTTTAAACGAACTAAATCGATAAAGAAAAATAGCGACGACTTAGTTTCGAAATTAATTAAGAAAGAAAGAAAGAAATTTACGTTGTTTTTTATTAGTCAATAAATTTACACCAATCAAATATTATTCTTCAGATGGAAGTAGTATCATTATTGATAAATAAGATTAAATGTCTGTTAATCATCATCTGAATTTATTAGATTTGTTAGAAAATATATCATTTGAATATTAAATTGATAAATCTAATAAGAATGACATTTTGTTTTTTTTTTTTATTTTATTTTAATTATGATTATTTAGCAGAAAATTGTAGTATGTATTAATAATTTTAAAGACATTTAATATATATAGAGAGAGATGAATTGAAAATTCATTCACGTAGTTCTTTTTGAAATACTGTATTGTAAATCTTTTCTCAGTTTAATTTTTAGATCAGAGATATTTTTTTTGTGTCGAACGATGTATCTTGAAAATCTCTATGAGATCTCTAAGATTGATTGGATTTGAATATTTATTATCGATTAATTTTTGTATTGAGATTATTCTTCTACTAAATAGAAAAAAATTTTAATATCAATTTATTATAGATTTATCATGTATAAATGAATATGATTTTAATGAATGATAGAAAAAATAAATCTGTTATAATTTTTAAATCGATCATAATTTTATTAGAGTTTAGAATTTGAATTCTTTTCATACATTTGAAATAGAAATAAAAAGATATAAAATTATTTTTTCTCAAGCGTTTATTTTATTCGGTTAATAAAACTGTAGTAGATTTTGTTTATATGAAAGAATAGCACTTTCAAATCTTAAATCAAGTTGATGAAAATCGACCTTGTATGATTCTTATTTTTGATAGAACAGATGAAGAAAAACTTCGATTTAGATTTTTTTACGGTTCTCTCTCTTAAATTTGTGAAAAACAAAAAACATATAATTTCTTCTTCACAGTAATAGAGAGTATTGAATAAAGGTCTTTTTTTTCTATTATATTTGCAATGTACTGTGATTGTTGACGACGATTTGATTGTTATATTCATGTAAGTAATTAGGATTATACTTTGTTTTAGAAAGACAATAATTTTTTGGTGTGTATTAATTTTTATGAATTATTGAAATCTTAAAAATTCGATAGGAGAATTAAAAGAAACTATACATTTCATTGATATTCATTTATCAGGTATTCACTATATTTTATTGCTTGGTATAATGATCTTAAAGTTGGTGTTCCAACTTCTGATGTTATATAATGTCAGAAGAGGGAACACTTTTTGATAATGAGAAACATCAATTTTAATATATCCCCATAGTCATTGTCGAACATCTGTTAAGCGAATATCCATTTCATTTAATACGTAAAATTCTTATTGTACACATGTCTAATCGCTTATCGGTGTTTTGTTACTCGATAAACAAATATTTCATTGATAAATAGTTACATAGTCAGTAATTCGAAATTTTCATTGATAAAAACAACTGACAATGATTATATTTTTACAATAGAGAACAAAAACAAAGAAAATTTTCAAATTTTATCAAATAGAAATCGAAATTTCAAGCGAAGGATTAATATAATCGGATAAGTTATATGTCTATTGTGAATTCTTTTTTCATCATAGAGGAAAAAAAATATCATTAATACACTTTAATTTACGTATATTTGATCTTTGTTATAATGCATATGCATTAAGCTCTCTTGATGTCGTCTATTCAATACATTTTAAAGACAAAAGCCAGACATTATAACCAATGGTCATTGTGAGACACGTGTGAAAAAAAAAAGGTTCATTCTAATTGATTTTCTGTCGCTTTTAACAATAACATTGAATGTGCATTCAAGTTTAGATTTGTGTGTCTACTATTGTTGTTACCATTTTTTTCTTTTTTTTTTTTTTACCTCGTTCTTTTCTCCTGGTGCCACACTCGTGATAATATCAGGGCTATTGAGATGGAATCATTTTTTTTTCTCGCAAAAGCACACAAAAGACGATGAGGCACATTGTGTCGTGGATGTCAATGTTCGTTTCCCTTTTATTCGTTCTTTCTTCCGTTTTTTTTCTTTTTTTTTGATTCTAGATTAATATATAGGTAAAAAGTGGCACACTTTTTCTTTTACTGTTGAACAGCAGACGACAAAGAATAGAACGAGTGAAGCATAAAAGAAAAGAAATGCTATCTTTGATTTATTAATGGAAATAAACTTTAGGGATTGAAACGATGGATAATCAAGGTAAATGAAATAAACAAAAATTTTTAGTTTGAAATGATTTGTTTTTGTTTTTAATAAAGATAATTCAATAAATAATGATCATCATAGTAAATATATTTAGAAATTTTCAATTTCTTTTTTTTTGTTTTGTTTTTTTTTGATCATTTTTTTTTATTAGATGATGAGAATGAAGAGGTGATACCATCAATAACAGCAATCGGTGAAGGAGGTAAATTTATATTCACCTTGAATATGCCTACTGAATTTCTTTTATTCTATATAAAAAGATACGTATCCGATCTCAGATAGTGAATCAACAACTGATGTAATGCCTTTAATCGATACGAATGTTATCCAAGATGAAGAGCAAGGTGAATTAAATCGTAAGTAAAACATATATATAAGATGATTATTTAAAGAGAAATAGATTTTTCAATGAAATATTCTTTTTGTTTTGTTTTGTTTTGATATATGGTATGTTGTTTCTCTATATTCTTACATAATTATCGACGTCAAAAAGATTGATTTTCTTTTTTTCTTGTTTTTCTTACGTGAAAGTGTTTTGTCATAGTCTTATTCGTGATTAACTAACTATTGTCTACTTCTTCTGATGTTCATCTATTTGTCAATATACCGATCTTGTCTCGTCGTCGTCGTCGATTGTCGGCAAATGTTGTCATTGTCTATTCTTAACTTACATAGATACAACTATTATTCAACAATAGTTGTAGATATGCTCCATCTGTTAGTTTTTCTTTGTCTATTCCATTTAATTAATGCTACTGTTGAAACTTTACATTTTGAAAGTGCTTGCCTGACAGAATCCAATATAGTTCAATTACGTCTTCGTTGTTCATTATATGAACATATTGAAATAATTCGTGTTATATATGGTTATTCAAAACAACGATCAATAAATCAATGTCAATTTAGTATATATGATTGTATACAAGAAGGTTCAAGTCGAAATATTCTTTCATGTAATGGTAAACAAACATGTTTTATTAATTTAACTAAAAATGAAATATTTTCAACAACAATAACAACACATGGTGTACCAGCTTGTTCAGATTTTAATTATGTTCAAGTTAATTTTGGTTGTGTACTTGATGCAAAAGATATTTGTGATAGTTGGAAAGATGAAGGAACAATTATTCATTTAAGTCATACACGTTCTAAAGATAAACAATATAATGAATGTCAATGTAAAGTACGTTCATCATTATCAAATGGACAAGTTTTACTTCATGCAAGAGAAATAAATCGACAATTTGCTAATTTAGAAGATTTAAGATCTAAAAAAGATTCAAATACTGATTGTAAAAGTACAACTTATTTAGAAATTAATACTGATCGATCTGAACGTAAATGTATGGATAATTTACCATCAAATGGTAATGCATTATTTGGTTCAGGTTCACATAATTTTACATTAAATTATGTACGAAATGATCCACTTTCTGAATTATTTTTCTATTTTGAATTAAAAGCAAGTCCTGTAAAAAATGATCATTATGTACAAATTATTTGTAATTGGGCTAGACGTACAACAACGATACGTACAACAGTACCAATGACAACACGTAAACGTAAAATAACTACAATTAATATGTCAGATGGATTAAAATTAAGTCGTCTTGATCTTATTCGACATCCATTAATATCAGAAAATGAAATAAATAATCATAATATAGATGAAGATATAGATATTTCATTGATTGATAATAATGATGAAACAGAAACTACAATAATGAATAATGAATATGAAGTTGAAGAAGATGAAGAAAAACATTTAACAACAAATAGTATAATAAAACAATTGAAATCAAAAATTAAAAAGAAAATAAAAACATCTACAACAATCTTACTTGACTCTACAACAACAGGTACACCTTCAATATCTAATCATAAGAATGATGATGATGATGAATGGTCACATATATTATCAATGGCTGGTATTGATTCTTTGTCATCATCATCAGAACAATTTTTTTTGTTTAATAATGATACATTTATAAATTCAGCTCAAGCTTCAATTCTATCTAATGAAGAAAATTCTCGATATAAAATGTCAAAAAATAAATTTCTTATTATCTGTCTTCTTATGATTTTTACTATAATTTTTATTCTTTCACTTTATTGTCTTAAAGTTAAACAATCGGGTTTTATTCGACGTTTAAAAATAAATATCAATGTTGCATTATTATTTTGTTGTGAAGCTAGTAAACTATTATTTTCATCATCAAATCATACAAATTCATTATCAAGTACATCAACAAATACAATGACACGCCATCAACAATCATTATCATTACAAATTGGTGATTATCGTTCAAGTGAATATTATACGAATAATCCAGGAAATAATTTTCATACAACGGAAAGTATTTATGACTATGATGGTGGTGGAAAATCGATTTATAGTATCGATGATTATGATGATGATCAACCACAACAATCGGCTTATATAACTCAATATGATCGTTATAGTGCAGGCGATACTTGTTGAAAATATAAAATTGTTTTTGTTGCCTTCTTTTTGTTCTTTGTTTATTCTTACTTTTTTTTTGTCTTCCTTTCTTTCTTCATTCAAAATGAGTCAATTGTGTCTTGAGAGTTCTTTTTGTGTATATATAATTGCGTGATTATTATTATGATTGGTAATAAAATGGCACAATAAACAGATCTTTTTTTCTCTTTTTTGATAGGTTCTATGTCTCAAGATTCATTAATTAATGATGAACAAGATCATAATGAAAAACTTCAACAAACCTCTTCAATAATAATAATGAATTCGAGAATGAATAGTAAATTAAAATCATCAACAAATGGCAAGTCATAGAAAATTTTGATTGGTTAAATTAACTATTTATTAATAAATTAATTTTAGGTGCACGATCTGTTAATCTTGATGAACATATTAAATTAGTAAAACAAAAAAAAGAAGAAGCCGAAGTATTACGTTTACAACGATTTCAAGAACAGATGCGAAAAAAAGAACAAAAATGGTCAGTATTATTAACAATAACTAATGATAGTCTTCTGACAGACGAGTTGTCAATTAATAGAATGAATACTTTTTTAATGACTCAATGAAAAGAAAAGGAAAAAAAAGAGTAAGAATGACAAAGCAAAAAAAAAAATTACCGATCGTTTATTTTGTGTGGGTTGTAGAGTGATACGCACTTGACGCAGTTGTTTTTTTCCTTCTTTCATATTATTGTCGTGATTAGTAGTTTTGCTCATCATATGATTGATTTCTTCTGTGTACAAATCTGTTCTATGGTAGCTATGGGCTTACTCATCGATAATATGTTTTGTTTATTATGACTATTAATACAAGCTTGACATTTCTTTTTTTCTTAGACTTAGAGAACAACACGAAAGCTATACTCCCTTGCATCTCACAGGCATGTACAATTAGGCGTTCGAGAAAAGAAAAAGAATGATAGAACGAGAGAGTGACGATTATCAAAAAGATGTATAGTATGTATAAAATAGACTGTTTTCTTTTCTTGTTTTGGGTAGGTAGAGTCATCTGGCAAAAAAAAGAAACGAAAAATAGTAGAGTCTCATTCTTTTTTTTTTCAATGATTGTTGCCGACTAAATAGAAAAAATGCGCGAGTCAGAAAAATATTGTATATCGTTAATATGCAAATGGAAGGAGAAAAAGAAAAAAAAAATCTAAATGCACTCGGTTCTTTAATGAACTCAATACTGAATATTATTTGTCGTTTCTCTTTGTTTTTATCAAGGGCATTATTTCTATATTTATAGGCAACAACAGCATTTAGAAAAAGTGAAAAAGTGGTTAGAATTACGTAATCGTGATATTGATCATCGATCACAAGTTGAAGAAAGACGAAAAAAACGTGAAGAACAAACTAAAGTACATCATTTCATATTTTCTTTTTTTTGTTTTTTGCTTTAATAAGTAAAAAATTTTTTTATGTAAAGGTTAAAATTGAAGAAATACTACGTCGAGAAAAAGAACGGCAACAAAGAAGTAATTCACAAATAAAAGTCAATCAAAGGTAAAAGAAAAAAAAACAACGTGATAGTAATATGACAATAAATATTAAGTGTATTTATTTGTTTAGAGGAAATGTTTCGCATAGGCCTGATTCTATTATGAGTATGTCTGCAGATATAGTTTCAACTCGACGAGCTATATCAGCACCACGTATACGTACAAATCAACACGGTAATTTTTTTTAATTCTGAATAAAAAAAACAAACCTAGAAACTCTTATTATATTAGATATGACAAATCGACGAAGATCAAACGATTCTCCAATCCCTACAATATCGCAAGATAATAGTGATAATTCAACTAGTAAGTTTATCTAATTCTTTTTTTTTCCTCCTCAAACTTTTCATCAAAGAATGTATTATTCATGAGAATATGTATATATTATATATATATATATAGAATATGTCTTGTTTTTTTTTCTCCCTCTACACTTGTAGCTGTCATCAGTTCTCATCAACTTAATCCGATTGATGAACATCGATATCATCATCGATCGCGTCATTCATATGATGCAACAATGACAAATGAAGATAATTCATTGTCAGGTACATCTCGTACAGTAGCACATAGTCGAACACGACCGATGCCAACGTCATATACATATTGGTTAAATACCGGTGACAATAATAATAATAATATAAATGCAAATTTTATGCGTTCAACATATGCGGCTACGTGTCGATCGCGTCTTAGTCGTAGTGTTGAACGGTGTCCTCGAGCTTGTAGAGGTATTTTCTTGTGTTTTCAAGCTTATACACATATTATATATGTACGCATGGGGTTCTTTCTGTCGTTCGCGTGTGTTGTGTATCTGCTAATTGCTTCGCTTTGATTCGAAGAATAAGTTTATCTTAGGAAAAAGAAAATGTTTGGTTTTTGTTTTTTTTCTTGTTTTATAGTTCGAGATGATTTAACAAATAATACAACAACGATAAACGGTGAATCACAACATCGAATACAAAGTATTAATCGACAACATTTAAATGAAACTATTCTTAGACTTTCGAAACCAAAAACTACTCCAATAACTCAATCAATTCATAGTGGTACAACAACAGCATCAACATCACCAACAATAAATAGTATGTCCGTATCACAAACCGGTCATCAATTTCGCGTATCTACTCCACCTACGACTACAAGTAATCTTTCAACTCCAACATCAATTTCTTCTAAAATTCGAAGAGTAAGTTCAATATTAAAACATTACAAGATAGCTCAAAAGTCATTTTATCAAAGACAAAAATTGAATATCGCCACTATATTTCGACTAAATGGGTTAATTTTTTCAACACTGATAAAGATGTATTTACAATTTATATTCAACAAAAACTGTTTTAAAGTATCATCATTGATTTCAATGGAAAACAATTATCTTTCGTGGGTTATGAAAAAATTATATATATTCTCATAGTTAAAATAAACATTACATTCATTAAATATTTGATCTCATATGTATATCAGAAGTACATAGTTTGTTTCTCAGTGTGTCCTGAGATTTTAGCCATACTATTAAGAAAACTAAAAATGTATTACATGTACTCTTATGTAGATAAAACCTAAATCCGTTATAATACTTATCTTACTATTATTTTTTACTATATTTACCTTTCTTCGATGATGTTTAGTTGGCTATTGAGAAGATAGTTTGCAGGTGAGAATATCTTTGACTTTTTCAAACTTAAAGTAAACCAGAAACGATAATGAGATAATCATCACAAGAAATCTTCTTCTGTACCATATAAAAGCATACGAAACTAGAGATGTGTGAGATTGAAACTGCGAAAAAAAACATTTGCCGGAACCAAAACTCAAGTTTATAGTAAAATATTCTATGGTTTATAACCATATTATCTTATAAATCATATAGATTCGAACATAACTATTTTATACGACTGGAATAGATTGATTTTATTTTCAGAACTCCTAAATTGTATTGAGATCAATGGGAACATTTCAAAACAGTTTTTATCAAGGTTTTTCTGTTGAATATGAGCTATGAACATACTTTTATTAATGATGAAAAAAAAAAGCAGCCTATTTGATCAAAATACGGCAGTGATTAGTGTATTGCATGATTAACGTTTTTTTGGTCACGATCACGAGAGAAAAAACTTTTCCGATCACGTTCACGGAGAAAAGTGGTGTCTAATCAGCTTTAGAGAAAAGTTTATTCACTCTTTGACTGTGTTATCTATGTTGTTTACTCTACTGGACACAATCAATACGAACAGAATGAGACAGTTGAAGTTGCTTGCTTTCAGTTTCCTGCAGTATTTCTAATGGCAAGTGTAGATAGTAGCAACAAAATGTGCAGAACATCTGCGTCTCCTGGACTACACACTGCTGTATACTTTGCAGAAAAAATTAAAACTTTCCTTAATAATATATTGAAAATTATTTTGAATTTCAAAAAAATAGTGTTTTAACTATGTACAGAAGGCGACCTATTAGATAACATCTGCATCTATATTTATTAAAATTATATAAATACTTTTGGCTACGCTGTATTTTATCAATGAATATATATTTAATCTATAAAACAATGAATTTATATTTTTAGAGTACTCATTCTCGTCCAACTACTGCTTCATCTCATCAAAGTTCGTTAAATAATGATTCTCGAGCATCACCAACTGTTGAATCAACATCTGAACATCATCAAATTTCATCATCAATTAGACAATCATCACAGCGTACTGGTACTCATCCAAAAGTTTCATTATCATCTTCATCAAAACCTCCTACGTCTTTATCTTCTTCTCGTTCAAAACAACCTATGCAACGCTCTCTAATGACTACATCACATTCATCATCTTCAATTTCATCGGCGACGACGATGACAACACCACCAACAACAACAAATAAAAAAAATATACGTCGTATTAGTGGTGTACCACCATCAAAACAAAAACCTAAAACAGAACCAATCTCATCTATAGAAACACCTGATAATGAAACATTAAGTAAAGATAATGAAATATTAACCAAAGATAATGAAATATTAACCAAAGATAATAATGAAGAAAATTTACCAGTAAGTGAAGATACTCAAGAAAAAGAACAAGAAAAAGAAAAAGAAGAAGAAGATGATGAAGAAGAGCAACAACAAATATCTACTGAAATTGAATCAACAACTTCTGTTATTGAACCAATTAGTATTGATACAGTTACTGAAATAATTAATCCAACAACAACAACAACAACAACACCATCAAAACGTGAACAACAAATTATTGATGAACAAGAATATCAACGTAAGTTAAATCAAAAAATTCGTGAAGCTCAACAACGTATGGAACTTGAACGTCAACGTGAAGAAGAACGACAACGTCAATTAGAATTAGAAGAATATGAACGTGAACAAGAACAAATTCGTCTTGTTGAAGAACAACGTCTTGCTGAAAAAGAACGTTTACAACGTGCTATTGAAGAACGTGAACGTGAAAATGAATTAAAACGTCTTGAAGAACAACGTTTACAACAACAACGTGAAGAATTAGAAAGAAAACAAGCTGAAGAAACTGAACGTCTTAATCGTGAAAGACAAGAACGAGCAAAAAAAGAAGAAGAAGAAAGAAATGAAAGAAAAAGACGTTTAGATTTAATTATGAGACGTACAAGACAAGATTCACCAAGTTTAAAAGTAAATTATTTTAATTTGAATTTAAAATTTAATAAAATATTCATTCGTTGGTTGTTTTTTTTGTTTAGCCGGAAAATAATATTAGTAAAACTAATATTGATGAAACAAACGGACATGATACACAAGAATCATCAATGTCTCATTCCATTTCTGATAATCGTTTGCCAATTCCAGTATCAAATGACAATTTACTAAATAATAATGATTCAACAACACCTGAAACATCGAAGTAAAAGATTTTTTTGTTCTTTTCTTTATTTTAATTAATATAAAGAAAAATTTTGAAATTTAGATTTAAATCTCCATTAATACAAAGTCTTCTTAATAAAGCTCGAAATACAAAATCAACAGATAATCTTATACAATCGAATATGACAACATCACAAATAATGAATGAAAGTATGGTTGATGAAGAAACAATAACAATTGAATCAACAACTCAAAGTGATTTATCAGACAATGATGAGAATGATGATGATCAACAAGATTCAGAAATAAATAATATTACTAATGGTCATGGTGGTTCACCGTAAGTATAAATAAAAAGAAAAATAATATATAAAAATTATTGTATATTCATATTAAAGTTTATCTTCTTCTACAAATCTTAATTCTTCTCATGATCGTCCAATTGAAACAGCAACTACTTTTCAATAAAAAAAATAAAATAAAAATCCGTAAGTTTAACGTTATTCGTTTTTTTTTCAACTCTTTTTCTTTATTATAGATAAGCAATATAAAAGAAAATTTTAAAAAAACCTACGACTGGCGAAATAGAATCTAGTCTTATTCGATCAATATTACGTTATTTGTTTGTTTGTTTTGTTTATTTCTTATTTAATTCGCTCAATGATTGCACAGCTGGCAAAAAACTGTTCTATAAAAACAATAGCCATATATCTTCTATAAAAAAAAGAAACGAACTGAAAATAAAACGTTCTGTCCTTCGGCACTATTATTATCGTCCCTTTTACTTCGGTTTTAATTATATGGTACTTGTGTGTGTGTATTCATTCGATCTCTGTTGTTTTTCTCTGGGCTTTATACCCGTTACTCTTATTTTTTTTTTCTAAACAAAATTTCAAATACAGAGAGAAATCAGTCAAGCAAGATTAAAAAATAAAACGTGATAAAATAACCGTGTATGTTAAAGAATCCGATGGTCTAGAAATAAATCTACGATAAATGATTGTCAAATAGAAAGTTGCATCAGTATCAATTAAATCTCTCATTAATAAATCAGATTTAACATAAGAAGCTTTTTGTTTTTGAATTATAATTTTTATTCTTTGGTATTCACTGTACAAGATTATTTGTTTTCAGGGATTCGATTGGTATCTGTTCAAGGCCTACGCCAATGAGATGAAGTCGGAGTCAACCTTGACTTCGACTTTTCCTTATCTTTGTGAAGATTTGAAGATAGAGATGTGCAGAGTTACCCTACCTACTCTTAGGCTAAGGGTTAGAAAATTTTTCTCAGTCAAGTAACAGCCAACGAAAAAAGCTTACTCTGTACATTTCTAGTCTGAAGAGACGTAAATCGAGCCTCCAAAATACATCAGTTTGTACAATAGAACTTACAATGCAGAAAAAAATCTGTAGTATTCAATCTAATGTACTGATCGATAATTTAGAGAGCTCCTAAAAATGACTCTGATGCAGGTTTCTAATATTACAACATATATTGACTATATTCTAATAAATATTTTACATTTTGACTTTATTTAAATATTTAATAAGCATGAACTCTTATATTTTCTCAATCATTTTTTGTTTTTGTTTATAAGTCTTCTATAATATTAAATGTGACTCATATTGACATCTGTCTTTGATATTTTCTATTACTCATTATTGAGACCATTGAAAAGAGAACTGTTTACGATTATGATTCAAAAAAATTGAGTCCTTGAGTCATCAATTTCTCAGCTGATCGGTTTCGTAAATCACAACGGACGAGAATTATTTTGTTATTAAAGTATTTATTTTTTGTTCTTATTTGTATGCATGGCTACAGCAACACGTCGTACTTTACCAACACTTAAAGTAAAACAATTACATCCTCCACGTTTACCATCACCAGGAAAATTAGTAACAAATAAAACAAACACCGGAAGAAATCTTGATCCAATTGAAAAACGTCTACTTAATATTCGTCTTCATCTTTTACGTACTACAACACGACGAACACAAACACCTAGTGAACCATCACTTGTTTTTGATTCATTTCTTTATTTAGGTGGTTTAAAATCTCTTAGTAATCGAGTAAGTTTTATTTTATTTTATTATTTTTGTATTATTATTATTATTATTATTTCTCTCATTGATAATTAGGTTCGTCTTACACGTCTCAAAATAACTCACATTCTTTCCATTGTTTTTATTCCACCAGCAAAAAATCTCATTCCATCAAATATCAAACATCTTTTTTTAAAAGCTGATGATAATATTGCATTTAATATAAGACAATATTTTGAACAAGCATGTGAATTTATTGAAGAAGCACGTCAATCAAAAGGTTGTGTACTTGTTCATTGTGTATGTGGTGTATCACGTTCAACAACATTATGTTGTGCTTATTTAATGAAATATCATTCCATGAGTGTTGAACAAGCATTAGTACAATTACGTTCACGTCGTCATATAATTCAACCAAATAATGGTTTTCTTCGACAATTAGTTTTATATGATGAACAATTACAAAAAGAACATTATAATCATGATAAAACAACACTTAATGTAATGATTGAACAGTTTGAGAATATTTGATATTTATATTTTTCTTTTATTTATGTGTGAACAGCACGATTTTTTAGTCAGATTTTTTTAGTTTCACGATTTTTTTTTTAGATTTTTTTTTAAATAATGGCTACAGCATCATCCAATGATTATAATGAAAAAACAAAATCGACTAATAATAATAATAATAATAATATTCGATCAGATTTTCTTGGTAAAACTGGTAATGATGAAGCACCAATTGATAAAACATATTATAATATTCTTAATGTATTACCAAATGCAAATTCAACAGAAATTAAACGAGCTTATTATACACTTTCACTTCAATATCATCCAGATCGTACACAACATCTTGATGATTTTACAAGACGTGAATATGCTGAACGATTTAAATATATATCTCAAGCATATTGTAAGATAATAAGACAAAAAAAAAACAACAATTAATTATTTTCAAGATTATGTTTGTTTTTCTTAGCTATTCTCAGCGATCCAGAAAAACGAACACTTTATAATAGGTAGGAATGATGTCTGTATTAATGTACACGTTGTCTTACGAGGGAAGTTCTACAAGTGATAAATCGAGACTATGTGAAATATGTAGAACCAAATGAGTTATGAATATTCTGAAAACAGTTCAGACTCTTAGCTTTTTGGTACGGGGATACTGCAATTATACTGTATTTTTTAAATGAATGCTGTGGTAACAGAAAAACTGATTTGACTTCCTTCATTAGAAGCCGATTAAAATAAAATGTAAACAACTCTTATTATTTATATGTAGACAGATCTTCTAGGTTTTCTTTTCTTATTAATGGTTGACTTTAGGTTACATCGAGAATAGATTTCAGGATTTTTTTGTGAAATTAATTTGTTAATTGTTTAAAATTTAAAGAAAAAACATGTATTGAATAAATTTAATCTTTTCTTTAGATATGGCAAAGATGAACGTCTTATATCACAAGGTTCCGATGGAATATCATTGGAAAATTTTGATGCTGTAGAATTCTTTCGTTATATGTTTGGTGGTGAAGAATTTCTTGATATCATTGGTGATTTTGAATTAGCTAAATCATTTAAATATGCTATTAGTAAAATATTAAATGAGAATGAACAAACAATGGATCAAGAAAATACACATTTAGCTTATGTTCAAGAACGTGCAAAAGCACATGAAGAACGTATTAAAAATTTATCAACTAATCTAATTTTGAAATTATCTATTTATACTGATATATTTCTATCGAACAATAATGATAATCAATCAAGACAAGCATTAAATATATTTATTGAAAAAATTCGTTCCGATATTCCAAATTTATTACAAGCACCATATGGTGAACATTTATTACATTCTATTGGTTATATTTATTCAACAAAAGTACGTTTTTGGTCAAGTAAAATGGATTCACAAGAAGGCCATATAGGTAAACGTATATTAGGTTATGGTAAATATGTACAAACGTCATGGAAAGATCGTATACATGTTGTTAAAGAAACTGTTAAAACAATTAAATGTGCTGTTCAATGGCAACAATCAATGTCAAAATTAGCTAATATTGCTGATGAAGAATCAAATGATTCTCAAAATCCATTTCAACATCATTCAGGCCATTTAGAATATAGTGGATTTATTCCATCGGAATCAACTGCTTCAGCTTCATCAACAAATTCGAATGTGAATATAACATCACCGGTGAAACATAAACAAAAAGATAAATCATCAACAAAATCAATCGTACCATTAACAGATGAAGAAAAACATAAACTTGAAATTGATACAGCTACAAAATCAATGGAAACACTTTGGCGTGCAGCAAAACTTGAAATTGAATGTATTCAACGTGAAGTTTGTGATCAAGTTCTTAATGATTCATCATGTTCACGTGAAATTCGACGACATCGATGTAAAGCCCTTTCAAAAATAGGTGAATTATGGCAAGAAGCATCATTGTCAAATTCATCATAAATCTTTTGTTTTTTTCGAATATTTATGACAATTTACGATAAAAAAATTCCTTCCATTCTTTTTTTTTATATTTATTTTTTTATAAGAATTTTCCAAGAAAAAAAAAATATTTTTTTTTATTTTTTAAATATTTTAATCTAGATGCCTTTTAAATGCAGCATCCATCATTAAATAATTTTATTGATTATTCATCATTTGATGATTCAATAAATTTGGATGAATTTATTTCCAATAAAAATGGTAATCCAATAACATTAGCAAAATTATTTGCACTTTTAAGAACATGGAATAATACTGTACATAAAAGTTTTACTAAGCTTATTTATTTGGTATGTAAAAAAGAAAACGAATAGAACAAAAGAAATTATTTTGTGCTATTTAGACATTGGAAAATGAGATTGATATTAATGAATTTGATGTTATAACAGGAATGAATTTACTTCATTTTACATGTAAATTTGGAGCAAAACAATTAGGATATGAAAATGAAGCCGTACAAGTTATGAATTTACTTATTGAAAAAGGTATTGAGTCGTCTATAATCCTTTACCGTTCATTGACAAATAGAATTGCCATTTTTAGAAACATTGTAGAACATGTGATATTAAAAAACTTCTTACACATTGTGTGTAGAGAATTTTCTTAGCTACCAATTGACAACAAAGTTATTTTGTATCATAATTCTGTCGCCAAGATAGATGACTTTCAAAAGAGACAACCATGAGATTATTTAAAAAAAAACAGAATCTCATTTATATCTTGATGATATACTGTGTAATAAATATCGACAAAAGTTGCTACTATCGAACAAAATGTGTTTGAAGATTTTCACACAAATTTGTTAAACAAGAGATTGTACGATATAAAATGGTAACCGGGTATTGCCATTAGGGGAGGAGAGTGATGACATACAAAGAATTGAGACATTTTTGTCTAAACGTAACATTTGTTAATATTTACGTATAGATAAGCAAACACATTACTGTTATTTATAAATACAAGTATCATTTATTATTATATAAATGTTTGATGTAGGTGTCGATGTTCGACAAGCAGAGATCCAAACGATACGCACAGTCTAATTGTTTTAAATCTTATCATATCCGAAGTTGAAGAATAATGAATCAATAATTACGTATTTTCACTAGTGATTTAATTACTGCGAAAAAAACAGATGTTATGTGCATAGAGCATTGCTTCAGAAATATACGCGTTGTTTTCTTCTTTATCCATGTTGCTGATCTCCAATGATAACTGGAATTGCTAAATTACTCTGCACAAAGAAAAGCGCACCTGATCGATCTGGTATACTATTGGCCTACCAAAGAGGCCAATACTCTATTTCAATAGTTGTTTCATTAGTGATTCTTTTCGAAACGCTATTAGTAAATTTTATAAAAAAAAAGGTGCAAAACTGATTCCGTACAAAGATAGTTGTTATAGCGTCGTCCCTAGTTTGTATTTTGGAGCAGGTTAGAATCAATATTATTGTAGAGTATTGAATTCTGTAAAAAGCGTATCAGTGTAGCCTCATTAGAGCTAAAACGTAGAACTCCTATGCGTTATTTAGTCTCATTGTACTAATACACAATACGTCAAGTGAAAAATCTCTAACAGACTATAGTTGTTTCCCAAGGATAATCGATCGCCAGAGAAAGAATTTGTCTTATTTATTTCTGCATTTCGAACAGAATGTTTTTTTTTCATTAGCGCTCTACTTTTTGTTTACTTTGTTGCTATTCGCTCGTTCTTCTCCATTTTCATATTCTGTTTTTCTTAATTTATTATTCTAACCATTGATTTAATTGACAAATAAGCTTCTTGCGCGCACCCATTGTATCCGCAGTAGGTCTCAACGCACTAGTATATATCTGGATAGGTTCAGAAACACTGGTATTCATTATTTCCCAAAGTTATAAATTAATCAGTTCATGCTTTTTATGTTGATCATATGACAACTAGAGTACTGTATGAATACCTGATCCACGAGTTGCGTCAATTACTATCATCATTGACATCTTGAATAGAAATTTTTATCTGAGATAATATCAAAAACTGCACTATTTAGAACATACACAAATGTATTCCAGCCATTCAGATATCGAGTAAAGTTTTACAACGTTCTAGAACAGTCTAAGTGTTGTTGTTAATGTTATTCAGCGTCTTTTTTCGTTGCTAAGGAACTTTAGACAAGGTGTCTGACGCCTGTTATTCTCAATTGCTATGGAAACGTATCCAATAAGAGTTGGCCTTTCTCCCATTTGCTACGAAGAGGAATAAGTCGAAAAACCTCGACTTGGAACTTTCACTCATTGTATGTTTCTTTGAAAAACATAATGTGAGTTTCACAAAATGAGATATTAGAATAAGCGAAATCTCGTCTACACGTTTTCACTAAAGAGTTAGTTTCTATAGAAATCGACATTGGCTAAAAAATTTCTTTTCAATATAGAAAAGTTTAAAATCTGTCACGGAAAACTAAATAATATGCTTTGAAGAGCAAGCTGAACGATTAAAAACTGTTTCGTATTTTGAATTTGATAAGTTTCAATCGAAACACAAAATTGACCAAAATAATATTTTGTGCAGCCACTATTTTGAAACAATATGCTGACAGTTATCCAATCTTGTCCCAGAAGAAAATTCTGAACATATATTCGGAAAGAGTGAAAAAGTCTGGCTCGAACCAATTGTCTCTAAGTGATCAAAAAATGATTTTCTCAGAAGTTTTGATCATAAGTTTAATATTAGCGTTCAACATTATGCTTTATTTTTTTTTGTTGTTTGTAACATGCAATTTTCATTTTTCTAGGTATCAATCTCTCAGCACAATGTTTATGGATACAAATGAATTGTCTTCATTATTGTGCTTTTTTTGATTCTCCATCAGTTTGTGAACTTCTTTTAAAACAATCTAAAGTTTTATCATGTAAAAATGATTAATTGTTATATTTAATATGAATAATTTTCTCTATTTTATTTTTTGTTAGTATTAAATCAACCATGTTCTTCATTTAAAAATGAATCTCCTCTTCATCTAGCATGTACAGCTTTATCTCAATCAACAGCTCAAATTCTTGTACAAGCTGGAGCTAATAAACAAATACTTGATAATGAACAACGAACACCTACAGGTTAAACCTTTGTATTTTATATTGACGAGAAAAAATAACTTTATTTAATTAGATTGCATTCCAAAAACAAATACGAAAGAACAACAAGAAATTGCCGATGCATTACGAATTCTTCTTCAAGATCAAGAATGTATACAACAACCATCACTTTTACTCGATTCACTAATTAGTAAGAAATAAATAATCTATTTAACTACAAAGGAACATAGCCAACTATTTGAACCTAAATTTTTGGCTATGAGTAAGACTCAGTGTCAGATATGAGTCAAATTTTTGTGATCCGATTCATTCCCATTTCTTAGCTCGACTCCAGTCGGACTCTGTCATCGACCAATTTTGTATTTCTCTTGAAAAAAATCAATTTTTCAATCCTTTTGTTCTTCCTTTTATTTCGTAGTTGAAAACAAAGGATATGTTCTTGATCTCTTTTCGTCGATATTTTGCAGTTGGAATAACATGATTATGTAATAGAATTTCTTCTTGTTCTGCTAAGCTTCTCCATACTCTCTTATATAAATTTTAAATGAAAAAAAAACATTCAAAATGCCTTTTGTATCTGCAAAATGTTCAGACTACAGATCCTTTCAGAAATTCAAAATTTTTTTCGTTGACCCGATCCGAGTCGGACAATGAACTCAATGTGACTAGGAAAACTCTGAAAGGTTCGAACTCATAGCGTGCCTTGACAAAGATCTGGTTGTCACATAGATATAGAAAAATAGGATTTTCTAGTTTTTCTTCGATCTCTCCTTTTTATTCAGAGAAGGTGAGATCTGCAATTATTAAAATAGAATTTTTATTGGATACACGAAGCAGAATCATATTCATTCAACAAAGGCTTGATCAATTTCAAGATAAGATTCATTTAGATCCATCATGTAATATAATATTAAATGTAAACTTTTTCTTTATTTTCTCTTATACCAAGTGACAGCAAGAAAAACATTAACTAATTAGTCGACTTCTTCGTCTATGTCGTTATTCTTGGATTTATCATTGAGTATATCTCTATAATCAAGTGTAACATCGATCTCCATTGTATTTGATGAGCATGATATATGATTTTGAATTCTTATGTAAAGATTTTCGGTAAGTTCTGTTGCTTTAGAATGTTGAACGAATCGAAAATCAGTCTTCGTAGAACTTCGCGTGTTAAGAGGAGATTAAGTTATAGCAACAAGACTTAAATAAACGTTATCTCGAGACTAATCGGACCTTCTTAAATGAATATGATTCTGGTTCATGTATCCAATAAAATTCTATGTTAAAAATTATAGATCTCAACTTCTCGGAATAAAGAAAAAAACAACAATCGAAGAAAAACTAAAAAATCCCATTTTCTTACATCTATGTGGCAAACCAGATCTTCATCTAGGCACACCATGATCTTGAAGCCTTTTATAGTTTTCTTAGTCTTCCTAAGTTTTATTCATAGCCAAGATGTAGATGGGAATGATGTTTTGCAATTGGGTATACTCCCTTATAAGAAAAATAATTCATATTTTCGATTATTCAACTTTATTTAGATTCGGACAATCATATTGCAGCACAATTTCAAATAGGTGAACGAGTTCGACTAGCAAATAATAAAGTATAAAAATTCGTTTTTTTTTCTTCATTATTTGATTAATATTTAATTATTGAAATAGACTGGAACAATAAAATATTTTGGTAGTGTTCCATTTGGTGTTAATCTTTGGTATGGTATAGAACTCGACGAATCAACTGGTAAACATGATGGTTGTATAGGAGGTATACGTTATTTTACGTGTCCACCAAATAGAGGTAAATCATTTAATAATGAAATTTCTTATAGTTCTGTTATTCATTAGGTATCTTTGTACAACCATCATCTTTACAAAAACTAACACCAGTACCTCAATCACCTGAACGCGAACGTCGATTTCGTCCAATTAATTTTCCTACGGTCGATACTAGTAGTATTACAAGTCGTGTTGATACTGGTAATTATTTCATTATTAAAATCTAAGTTGTTGGAAAAAAATTTAATAACAACGTATTTTTTGTTTTCTTTTCTATAGTTTTAAATAATTATCTCAAATTCAGATAATGATTTTAATAGCCAATGAAGTTTTCTTTTACCAAGATTTCTAAAACAACCGAACACGGTAGTTTGCAGATCGTAGAAGACTTCTTCGGATTTATTGTTTATTAATACCATTTTAAAGAGAACAAAATGAGGAGTCGTCACATTTTCTATGACCTTCTCTTAAAAAGTTAAAAGTATCACGAACACCAAAAAAATATGTTTTTTAGTCGATTTTTTGATAAATTTCGTTCTTTTTTGTGATATCTTTAACTTTTTAAAGGTAGGTCGTAGAAAATGTGGTCACTCTTCATTTTGTTTTCTTTAAAATGACATTATTAAAAAATCGATCCCAAAAAAGTTTTCTGAAATCTGAAAACTACCATGTCCAATTTTTTAGAAATCTTATCATCATAGTTCGTTTATGAAATCTCGATAAAAGAAAACTTTATTGACTATTAAAATCACTATCTGAATTTGAGCTAATTGCTTAACGTTACAGAAAAAAAAAAAGAATTCATAAACTTTTTTTTCATCATCTTATTATTTATGTCTTATTAAAGGTTTAAAACGAGATAATTCAGCAGACGGTCGACCAACAGAACAGTATCATACAAATGATCGAGTATTTCTTTCGAAAAATCGATGTGGAACTATAAAATATGTTGGACCAACATCATTAGGATCTGGTAAAACAATGTATGAAATAGATAAATATCGATTGATTTCGATAATTTTAAGGGATATGGTATGGCATTGAATTGGATTTACCTGATGGTTTACATGATGGATTTTTAAGTGTTGATGGACAACGCTATTTTCAATGTAAACCACAACATGGTGTATTTGTACGAAATCAAAACTTGAAAAAGTATATTAATTTCACATGAACATGTTATTTTAATTGTGTTGAATTGTATAGATTAAATAACAATGATCGACTAACACATTCATTATCGAATTCATTAGATCATCAAACAAAACGAAATTCAAGAATGACAACTTCAGATTATGATACAGCAAGTAAGTGTTTAAGTAGATATCATCTTCAAAAACTTTTAAAATTAAATATAGCTTAAAATTAATGAATTTTAACGCTTTACTCTCTGTTACTAACCAATAAAAGTTGGTCTAGAGTCAATTACAAGAATAGCCTACGCAGGTAATATGATAATAGCACTAATATAGTTAAATTTGAGTGAGGTCTTTTCACTGTAGAGATGTAGAATGGGTCGGATCTAGGATATTTACTCCCATCGACGTGGGTGACGGATATAGGTATAGGGTATGCATGTGAGTGTGAATGAAGAGAAAACCCGTACCAGCATTCACACCAACATCCACGAATAACTGTTCGGCTTCCGATTTATGCTTCGACACTTGCACAGGCGGCTATTTTTGGATTAAAATCAGTACGTTTATTTCCTGAATCATGTTGATATCGTTAACGTTCATTTTATTTTTCTAATATGGAATCCTTGTTTCTATGTCTAATTGTTAAGGTCACGCTCAGATGAAAGACTATAACAAAAACTGCAGGTTTCTATCTTTTATCAACAAGAACGTATTTGAAAACTACCATGGAATGGTTTTTCACTTGCTATCAGTACTAATTGAGTTTTTAGCATGAAGACCGTGTTATTTATGAGTTTATATTGAAAATAAAATAATTTTTTAGAATAATCATTTTTTTATATTATTTACTATGAAGGGGTCAAAAATGACTTAAGCTGTCATGAAAAATGATGTGTTCAAATCTGTAATCAAGAAATTTTTAAAAACTATTTTGCAAATAGATTATGTTCATAGCAGTATCAATCAATCTGATAAACTTCCGGATAATCAACCTATGTAACTAAATAAGATGACCAGACGATTCGACACGGGTGTCTGTGTAAGGTAGGATCTTTCATATACCCTCACCCATTCATTTTTGATACTCTTTCAGGATACTTTCAGACTAACATGTTCATACGACAAATTGTCCTGGCATCCTAAATACAATTTTAAAAAAAAACTAATTTTCCAACATAATTGAAGTTTAATTTTTTCACAAGACTCTACATAATATTCGAGAGCCGTTTCGATTCGATGTTTTACTACTCCGAATTGAAAGTTTTTATGAATGAGTTAAAAACCGAGAAGTAAACGATTAATAGTTTCTAGATATGAGTGATAAGTATAAATAAAGATATGTGCATTCAAGATGAAATATAGAAACCGAATGAAAATAGATTTTAAATTTTCTATTAGAAAATATCTGATAACAATGTGAGATCCGCACAAGAATAGGATCAGATGTACCCGAACCAAACGAACATGATATACTCTTAAGGAATAGTTTTTCTTGTTATACAAACGAGTCCAAAATATAATAAAGAGTAAACCTGCAAATTCAAGAAAACTGTTTCTCCTGTATTCTTAATATTCACTATAAATGTTTTCATCTTTTTTTTCCTAGTGACAGCTTCAAGTATTGTTGAAGACGATCCAATTAGTAAATCTATGGCATCTAGGTAGATTAATTGCTATCTTTTGAAAAACTTAATGGCTTCGAACTTTTATTTTTTATCTCTAGTGTGCACAGTATTACATTTCATATAGGTGACAAAGTATATTGTCATAATCATCTTGGTAAATCTTTTTTGTTTAAATACGTCCTTACTTTATATAAATATATTTATTTTCTATTAGCTATTGTACGTTTTATTGGTAGAACAGTGTTTGCTGATGGTATTTGGATCGGTATTGAATTTGTTTCACGACCACTTGGTAAAAATGATGGATCTGTTAATGGACAAATTTATTTTCAATGCAAACAAAATCATGGTTTATTTATACGACCAAATCGATTAACATTAACTAAAAAATAATACATCCACCATTGTTTTTTTTTCTGCAGGAATTTGATAACTGTGATTTTGTTTTTGTTTTTGTTTTTACACTGTGATAAATCTGTCGTTTACTTTTAGTTTGATAATATTATATTAGTTCCATAGATTTGTTTTTGTTTTTGTCTTTTGTAGAATAAAAAAAAATGTCAAAAACACCTACAAGAAACGCTTCTGCGGTTTTAATGGATCCAACATCAGAAAGTGATGATCGATGTAAGAATTGATGAAAAGATTTTTGATTTTTCAATTTTGTATTATTTTATTTTAAGTTGATGATTATTCATCAGACAATCCACTTGATTTTACAGCTGGTAGTATTCGTCCAAATGAACATGCTTTTTTTTCTGATGTAACAACAATGAAAGAATTAGAAAATGATCTTACGGATTTATTACAACGATTTCGTGAAGGAACATTACTGGCATTTAGTAAGAACTATGGTTTTGTTTTTTTGTTCTTCTATATTCATTATATTTAATTCAATAAACAAATAGGTCCACAATTTACTTGTACAAAAATGGATACAATTCGAGAAACTCAAGAACAATTAGCAAGATTACATTTTTCTTTAGATAAAGATTTATCAACAATAAAGTATGAAGAAAATTTTCTTTTTTCATTTTATTTAAAAATAAGAATTTTTTTTCTATTCTAGTATTGAATCAGATGAATGTCAAAAGAAAGCAAATGAAAATATGTCATGTCTTATGCAAAAAGTAAATAAGATAAAAACAAGAAGAAATTAAACACTAACGAGGGAAATCTTCCAATTGTACAATTGCTTTTGACTCGAGACTATGTGTATTATGTAAGCTCAAATGAGTATTAAATATCCTGAAAATAATTCGTGCTCTTAGATTATTGCTGCGGCAATACTGTACTTTTACGGTAGTTTTTAAGTAAATATCGTGATTTCCCTCAGAAAAACTGATTTTCGAATTTCGATTTGTAACTTTGCATAGAGACAGGCATTAAAGTGAGTAGCTTCAGGTCTTTTGATTTGCTTCTACTCTGAAATAAGAATATCAAATCTATCGGTGTATATGAGTGATGTAAAAGACACGCTATTATCATAATTGTATCTTAGGATAGGAACAGCGACAAGACTTGAAATATTCTCAAAAAAAAAACTACTCACTTTAGGGTCTGTCTCTATGCATAGTTTCAAATCAAAATTTGAACATCAGATTTTTCAAATTTGAACCCACTATTACTATATAAGGAAACTATTGCATATAGCATTTGAAATATCAATGGTCTTTTTCAGATTGGGTCATGTATAACTACATGCGGATAATCACAGCTGTTAATTATCGTTTATCGCATTTTTTACAGTTCTGAACGCAAGCGAGTTTTTGGAAAACGGATTTCACATGTGCATTAGCCACATGCTTATAATCTTGACAAAAAGTTTGTCATTTCGAATAATGGTTAGATGTGAAGAACGCGTGGCTGACTTGAGTCGTGGCCTATGCGTCGAGAAGAAGAATTTGTCATGGTAACTAGCGAGTAAAACACAATCATGTTTTTGTTTAGACTAGTTTCGTAATTAGTAATATATTCATTTTTTCTTGAAGAATATTTGACGCAGTATCAATGGACACTTGAAATTTAGCTCTTAGTTCCCGATGAAATAAACTAAATTGTTTACTTGGTATATATGCTCTTCGCCGAAACGTACTTCGTCGAAAATACTTTTCGGCCATGGAGGACGCCGCAAAGGTGCGAGTAAGGGCCAAATGAGTTAACCTCTTCATGCTGAACAAGCCTATATAAGAATTAAAGGGCTCGCAACAGTCTAAAGAGTCCTACCAGTCTTTCAAAGAAATGCTTTTCGGCGAAGACGGTTACAACCGTATTGTTTTTAGTAAAAGAATAGCTTTATATAAAATCTGCTTGTCCGATGGGATGGAGCTGTACCATCCCACGTCAAGCCGTCGGTCTATCAGAAAGTGGCAATCGAAGAGTTCTATATAAAATTTCGATGCCGATCGCATGACTAGTTGAGAAAAAACATATTGAGAATTCATTATAAAATACAAAGCAATTAAATACGAGTCAAATAAAGATTATTTTTATTTGAATAAAACATTTTTTTTCTTCGTTTTTGTAGTTACAAAAATTAACTGAAGAAATGTAAGTAATGTTTTTTTTGTGACAAACGGAGTTTTTATAGATTTTTTTTATTATTGTTTTATAGTGAAAAGTTACCTCAAATGCCTTCTGATCATCCAGTTAATAGTGGAACTGAATAAATGTTTTTTTTCTTTTCTTTTTTGAAATAAAATTCACAACAGAAAATTCATTACATCATCATGAATCACAACTTTTCATCGGCTTTGTAGAATGATTGTCTGTTATTACACAATCAAACAGCATTCTTGCGTAGCAACCTAGAAAAAAACACATGTATTTAAAGAGCCAAGATAAGCACTTCAATAAAAATATATAAAAAAATATTCATTCAACATGATTTCGTATCCAGAAACTGAACAATTCCGAAGTGTAATTACTAAAGTTCTTCGATATACACGCCGACATGAAGCAGATCGAGATAAAGAATTACCTGTTATGAAATTTATTGGTACCATTAAATTACATGGAACGAATTCAGCTATTTGTTATCAAAAAGATTCAGGACATTGGTGTCAATCACGAAATAATATAATTACACCACAAAAAGATAATGCTGGTTTTGCACAATATATTGATCCATTAGCAGATGAATTTTTTAATGATTATGTTCTTTCTCAAAGTTCAATAATTCGAGAACAATATGAACAAGGTCGTAAAATTATAATTTTTGGTGAATGGTGTGGTGGAAATATTCAAAAGAATGTTGCTATATGTGGTCTTACGAAAATGTTTGTCATATTTAAAATACGAATTATTGGAGATCAAATAAAAACAATGGAAGATGAAGATCAAATACAAGTTGATAAAAATTCTTTTTGGATTGATCCAAAAGATTGGTCAAATATAAAATGGCATAAAAAATCGATTTATAATATTTATGATTTTCCTACTTTTGAAATTGATATTGATTTTAATTCTCCGCAACTTTCACAAAATAAACTTGTTGAAATTACTGAAGAAGTTGAACGTCAATGCCCTATTGGTACATATTTTAATAAAGTAGGTATTGGTGAAGGTGTTGTATGGACTGAATGGACATTAACTCACGGTGATTTAACATTTAAAGTAAAGGGTGAACAACATTCTGTCAGTAAAGTTAAAACATTAGCACCAGTAGATACAGAAAAATTAGCAAATATTCAAGAATTTATTGATTATGCATGTACAGAAAATCGAATGTATCAAGGACTTGATTATTTACGTGAACAACAATTAACAATTGAAATGAAAAATATTGGAACATTTCTTAAATGGCTTCTAAACGATATTATTAAAGAAGAAAAAGATACTATGGAAAAATCAAATATTGATATTAAAGATTTTCCACGCGCCATGCAAAATAAAGCAAAAATATGGTTTCAACAACATTTATCTTAACTTTTATTCAATTTTATAATAAATTTTCTAGAACTATTTTTACCGTGAACAAATTAAAAAGAAAAACAACTTTTATAAATTGTGTTGAGAAAGACAATTATAAAATTTTGACTACAGAATGACATATATGTAGATTTGTAGAGAAAGAGTTCCTCTATCTAATGGTATACGCATCATCCCCGATTCTACTACGTATCATTGAAAGAATCAATCACAAGAAATACATCCTATAATCATCGAGGATACATGCCTATAGAAATATTCTAGTTTCTTCCCAAAGAGTAATTTCACAAACTCAAGACTTTCTAGGAAACAGTATTCAGATATTTGCTACAATATACACTAGTCATTATGGAAAAAATGTGGACTAAAAATAGAAAGATGTTAAAGTGGACTTGGTCTGGAATCTGAAAAATGACATATATATATGAATTATACATCATCACGCTATAGTTTTAGTCCATATTGTTTCCCATAATGATTAGTCTATGCTGTAGCGGATACTTGAATATAGTTTTTGTAGAAAGTCTTGAGTTGACACAATTACTCTTTACGGAGAAACTAGGATATGTCTATAGCTATGTACGCTCAATGACCATATAATGTATTCCTCGTAATCGACTCTTTTTTTTTTTTTTTTTATTACGCTTTATTTAATGTAACACTCGGAAGTGCTTACATGGTGATATATAGGAGAAAAAAAGAATATGATACTTAAGCATTAAGCTGTAGCAAGGAGGCGGAGAAATTCACTTATTCTATAGTATCACTTTGTCAGATATGACTAATCTCATGAGGGTATGGGGGGGGGGGGGGGGGATCAAAAAAAGATAGAGAGAGAGAGAAGAAAAAAAAAAGCATGTAGGAATTTTAACAATTCAAAACAGCAACAAGCAAGAGACACAAAACAAGAGAGCAAATTGTAAGCGATACAACAGAAAAAAAACAAAATAAACTGCATCCAGAGATAAGAAAAGAAAAACCAGTAAACCAGTACAGGATTAAAGAAAGGAGAAAGAAAAATGAAAAAAGGAAGGAAGAAGAGAAAAGAAAAAAAAAGAGGTAATAGAGGAGGATCGTAGGAGGTAAACAGAAAAAAGGGAAGAGAGTAGGATTCTGCTTGGTCTATTTCTTCCATACGTACTACTTAATTTCGGTGAATGATATCCATCTTAAAAGAAATGACTCATGCTTCTCAATCAATTTTTTTACACGATTTGTACGGAAAAACTGCCCAAGGTGATCGTTCTTTCTTTTGTAAAAATCGTCCCAAAGAAAGACATCATTATAAAATGGTGAACGACCAAGATCTGTTGTGTGCATATATTTTAATCTTTTCTGAATATATTTTTTTATATAAAAATCAATTATCTGTTCATTAGTTATAGTGAATAAGTTACGAGCTGAGGTAAATGGACATCGATGCACTAGTCTTAGACCTACACGAAATTTCTGCTGAAATACTTGTTGTTGAGAGACAGGTAATAATGGAAAGAAGGGAAATATCCAAGCAAAATAAGGAAATGTATAAGCAAAGAAACATTGTCTGAGTGCCTAATCGACTCTTTTACCAACACAAAATAGAAGATATTAATAGTATCATGGCTGTTTGATACAGAGGCAAGAGTCATATCATTCCTAGGAACCATAGCTCAAATGAATCGCATGATAAATAAATTTGAGCATCTCTTGTTTGATAGGGAGAGATATTCATACCATCATGGACCGAATTACTCCGTGTAATCTATCTTTTCTTAACATCAAAATCAATCAAAGGAAGTCACTATCAGTTTAGTTATGTTAGAATAAATCCTTTCAGCATTTCGAACTTTGATAATTGAGTACTTTCATGGATTCATATGATAAGTATCAACATAAAAATTGAAATTAGACTCATCTGAAAGAAGATATATAGTGTTTCTATAACATCATGATATCTCATATGGATTATAAATACTTGATATTATAACTATGTCCATGCAACAAAATTTTAAGATATTATTCAAACATTTCAAATCCCAGTATCTATGCAATTTTTCTAGGATGCAGTGTGTCCTAATTATCTATATGCAAAAAGTTGCATCGGGATCTTTTCGAATTATAGAGAAAATGGTATATAAATTAGCTGTTCGATGATATCTATGTTTAGATTTGATAGCTATCTAAGATAAAAATATTTCAAATCAGATGTATATTTATATAAAATTTTGTGAAGCATTTTCTATTGCATTCACTAATATATAACATTACTTTTGTTTGTTTTATTAGAATACCTAACTCTTAAATTATTTTGCATACTACACCCCATATACTCCTCGCCATATATACAATGTCGAATTAGTAGAAAAAAAAACAGTACCATTATGAAACTATTCGAAAGTTAGCCAGTATTATTGATCATCTTTCTAATGATATATAATTAACGGAGAGTTTTCTTATAATTTTCAAATAGAACCAATTTTATTAACAAATCCGTCTCGTTTCTTTTTTATCTTTTTTTTTTATAATCGAAAAAAATTTCGAAATAGACCTATTAATAATGCTTGTATAGAAATTCATCTTTGTAAATGTACAAGAAAATCTGTAAGATGGCATGAAGACTTATTTTTATATACAAAGTTTTTGAAACCTTAACATCATTCACTAAAACGAGCACGAATGGATTGACATTTTTCGAGTTCTAAATCAGCTTTGATTCACAAGGTACGAAATTGTTCGTAACAGACAAACTAAGTAGTACGATTACTTCATCGTTTGTAGCTGATGAAGGAAAATCTCCAGATGTCAAATTGCTTTTCCACCGAGACGATTTTTTATTGAATACGTACTAGTGAATAACAGATCAGGCCATGTGAAAAATTAACTTTTGAGTTTCGACTTCACACATAGCATGAACAAAGTTCTTAATGAGATTAATTAATTGTACAACTAGAATTTTCTTTCTGAAGATGTAAATATATGAAAAAAATTTGCTTTTGCATATGAGAGAATTTTGAATATTGAATATTTTAGAATAGGAGATACTAGAAAAGTTATAACTTGTTCAATGAACCAATTTCATTGAGACTTCTGTTCGTACGAAGTTTGAAGTCGATTTTTCATGTGATCTGAGGAGGATGAAAAACTTACTAAAATTTCGATATGTCAAAAACGAAGGTACGGAAAACCATACCATTCTAGGCTTTTCTATTAATCTCTAGTGTGCTCATCGAATAAATATAGTTTCGGTCGAAAAGCGATTTGACATTTGGATAGATTTCCTCATGAGATATTCTTAATGTTGTTTACAAGCAGAATCTACATATTATTATCCAGTTTATACATGTCTCATTCAACTAAAATAGCAGATTTAATATTACTCATTAACATAGTAGGCGCCTTTAGACTAATTTTTCATTTATATGATGAAATGGACGATGTAACAAGCATTATCGGTATCGTAATTACATCTTTTGTCGTTCTTATTACAATCTTGACAGGAATTCTATACTATCTCATCGTATATCGTCATCACAAACAACAAAAACAAGTAGTTAGTGACAATGATATCTGTACAATAACAGAAGAAATAAAAGTTTCAACGACATCATTCTGAAAGCTAGTGTAATCAAAATATCATGTTTTTTTTTAAATAAAAGACTCATTATGATCAAAAATGAAATATTAACACATATAAGTTTACCCGCTCTTGTACTAGAACCTAATATCTAATCAAAATAATATTTCTATGTTTTTCTCTAACACTGACACATTTTCAAGCAATATCAAAAAACGTAATTACATAATTGCTTTTCTTACCGGTACAATCACTGGCATAGCATGGTGGATTATCATTGATATATTAGTTCGTTCAACAGAACATTTATTTGCTCGAGTCTATATTCTACCTGGTATTGCTATAACACTAATGCTTATTATTCTTCATTTCATTCCTGATACGGGAATACAAATGAATAATGAAATGACAAATATATTTAATGGTAGTTCAAGTTTATGTTGTTGTATTTCAACAAAATGTGCTCGACTGTTATTTTTTCTTGCTTTTCTTATTATCTTTTCGGCTGTGATTAGTAGTATATGGATATTTATTGCAAATTATGTTATAACTGATGAAATAGATAAAAAATTAGGTTATATACAATGGTTTGGAATTGGTAATATGATTTTTACAATATCACTTGCTATTGCTACTTTATTAAGTCGATTTGGAAGAAAAAAAATCGATTCAATGACAATATAAATTTTAAAACAAAAGCGATCACTCACGACATCTGAACATATTTTTCTTTTTTTGTTTTTTTCTTTTCAGCGAATACTATTTGACATACATATATTTTACTTGTAAACAGCTTAATACATTAAAAAATAAGTTTAATACATTAGACATATGAAGTATTTATATCAATTTAAAAAATGACTTCAGGAAATTCAATAAAGAATATTCATTCAAAAATCGTACTCGATTATTCATTTTGTAATTCAAGTAATATATGGAATTATCTTGGTATTATAACAATTATTCTTTTTCTAACTATTTTAATATCATATTTAAAACATCGCCAACGTCAACAATCATTACGTCATTATAAATCAAATTATAATTGGTTTTATGTATTTATTTTAATTTTACTTGCTTTATTTTTTGTTATACCATGTATGTGTTGGTTATTAACATTAGTTGAAATTTTAGTTACACTTATACGTTATGGTCATATTGCAGCATCACCATTGCCAATACTTTCATTACCTATACGTTTTTTAGCATTTACATATATGAAAATTATTTCAGCTATATATATGTATTTGACAGCACCAGGAACATTTATTTTTCTTTTATTCTTTATTATTTTAAAATATATTAAATTTGTAATTCTTATAACTATACATTTTGGTTTGCTAGGATTTCTTCTCTGTTCATGGATTGGTTTTGCTATACCATTGTATGCATTGAGTGAAGTTGGAAATATTGATTCATGGATTGACTTAGCATTTAATAGTCAATTACCATTATTTATTATCTTTCAGTTTCTACCACTTCTTCTAGCTGTAAAATCACTGATTTTATGGATATTTCTATTTATTGTATTTCTTATTGGATGTTATATTCAGCTTGGTTTAACATTATTATTTTTTTGTAAATGTTTACTTATTATTGTTCTTGTACGTTTTACATATGTGATAGGAAAATGTTTTGTTGTGTTTAGTTTTTTTACATCGGTGACACCAAATGCTAGTAGAAATAGTGATGATGTTCAATGAAAAATGACAAAAAAATAAACTATAAAATAAAACTAGACGAATAGATATAATCAAGCCTATATGATGAAAGTAGCATTTTGTTTTTGGTACCTACAGGTAAGAATGCTTGCTAGGATTTAATAATAGAAGCCAATAGGAAATCAATGCTAATTTATACTTAGAATTTGAATCTATATTGTTTTTACGTTTAAAGAGAAAAGCTTTGTATGCTTTAAAATTGATACCTGCTTTTTATTATGTAATGTAATTTATTAACAAATTGAAAGAGATATTGTTAAATCTGTGTTGTTTAAAACTAAAACAGATTTTAAAAAAAACTATACATTCAATTTATTTTATATAATCATAATGAGTACTTCTGGAGGAAAGGGCTTTAGCGAAATGTAGACCTGTGAATAAATATTTTCAAAGGAAAATGTCAAATGGCAATTGTCATTTACAGTCCTTAGCAACTGACGTTAAAAGCCATTAAGTACGAATCCTTCTCTAACAACTGAAGACAACAAGTATCAGTATCTTTTTCTATAGTTCTTTAGCAACAGGAAAAAGCAGTGAATAGTATTAACTACAAAGCATTTTAGACTATTCTAGGATAATCTAAAACCTTTCTTGATATTTACATAGTTAGCATACATTTTTGAATGTTCTAAATAATACAGTGTCAGATTTTTGCGTAGATAAAGGATCATATGATACATCTCAAGGATAATAATTAGTGATGTATTGATTTAGCATAGCCATCATTTAACCAACACAAAATACCATGAACTGATCAAGTTTTAGCTTTTCGGAAATCACCAATATCAGTATTTCTAAGTTTATCGAGCTACATAATAGTGTATTGAGACTTATTTTAGAAATAAGGATTGTATAAAATAGGGTTATTTGTCGATTAAATCAATTATTAGAATAATAGTAATAGTAAATTAAGAAAAATGGAATAAAAAAAGAAGAAAATAAATAACGAGCGAATAGTAACAATGCAAATAAGAAATAGCGCTCCAGTATAAAAATAAAAGAAGAAAAAAATCAATTCTGTTTGAAATGCAGAAATAATTCGGTCAAATCTTTTCTCTGACAATCGATTATCCTTAAAAGGCACTTATTGTCTTCTAGAAATTGTTCACTATGCGTATTTTGCATTATTATAGTAAAGCTCAAGAAGATATATGAATTCTACGTTTTAGCTCCAAAGCAGTTGCACTAATAAAAATTTCTTCGAATATTTCGATATGCGAGAAAAAGTGAAACATTGTTGATCAGCTCAGCTATAGTTAATCATTCAATAACAGTAATATTTTCACATGACTTATCTGAATGGTAATTATATGAGCAACTTCATTCTGTAACAACGTAATTTCGCAAAATAAAAATATTCATGTCTCCGGACTGGGGCATTTCTTTTAGCTAGTTTTTATGTTACAGACATATATTGAGTTACTCTAGATACTTTGAGCAACTCAGTCTATAGACCTAAATTTTGCTGACGAGGGAACATATCCAACTGTTAAATCGCTTTTGGGTCGACTATAGCCTCAAATGATAGATCTCAATGAGTTATCAAATACTCTAGAAGGAATTGGTTTTCCAAGCCTCCTGAGCAGAGATATATGCTCATTACTATTACCAGTTTTGCTGTACTACTGTACTAATACATTTGATATCTGGACTAAACATGCTCCGATCTGGCTCAAATTTATATCAGTGTTAAAGCACTCAGTGCTGATTAAGATCCCAGAGTTTGAAGATAAGTCAATGTTTCTTATCGAAGATATGAATTTGTTTCATATACTGATTGATTATTAAAACACAACATTTGCTCTTGCTTAAAGATACAAGAATTGACTCATCTGAAATTTTCAGCACATATTCATCTCATAATTACCAAGTATGTGAAAATCTCAACTCATTTGTCGGTATTTTACTCAATAAGAATTAGAAGAGTGAATTTGTGTACTCTTTGTTAAATGATCTAGTTTCAGGGATATGATTGTAAATTAGAAACGCATCAACAAAAACGAAGAAAATGGAGTGAATCATTTAGTAAACGGCAGTGAGAGTTGTTAAAAAAATGTTCAATACATAATATATGGTCATGATAAATTGTATCCGATTAATAAGTATGAGGAAAAATCATACTCATCAGAGGGGTGTCCAAGGACTGAGGAATAGGAATTCCTACTCAGTTCCCTGACATTTCCTTGAATGCTAAAATTAATAAAATACAATATCCACGGTATTTATTACTCTTACACTCGTTTTCATCAAGAAATTTGTGCACATGAACGTATGAGTACGAAAATTATTGCAAAAAAAGCATTATCTTGACTTTCATGAATGAGGGAACTGTGATGGAAATAATGGTCAATTCCCATTTCCCCAAGGAATTATCATAGCTACACTGACAATTCCTCTACAAATTAGGAATTCCTATTTCTCAGTCCTTGGACACTGCTGGCTGCCTTAAAAGAACGCGAATTTCTTTAGAAGTCGTTTGAATTTGACTTCGATCAGTGTTTGTGACACAAAAAGTTCTTGTCTGATTGATAGAACGAGTCATTGTCATGAGCAAATCCTTTGACGAACGGCTTTTCGCTAAAGTTTCTTGTATTACAAGTCAAGAGCCTCCTGTTTCATTTTTCTGTATGACAACGAAATTTCGACATGCAACTTGAATACGCTTGCATTTGAGAATATTGGTGTACGTTTTCATTGTATTATGCTAAAAAACTGTGATCCTAAGATTTTATCAATACATATGAGTAAACAAAGGAAGAAAAAAGAGGGATAACAAAAACAACAACAATAAAAAAGAAAATCATAACAACAGACCGTATAACACAATAGCGATGTCTACAGGAAAAACATTAACACATAGAAACAAAATATTCTGGGAAACTCTCAAGGAGTTGGATCTCGTCAATCTCATAAATAGGTACAGAAGAACAAGAGGGGATAGAAACCATCTACTATTGGTGTACGTTTTCTTGGTATTGTGACACGTATGCAAAAGAAGAAAGAGACGTATAGGTAAAAAATATGGAGACAAAAGCGAACATGTACAATGACGAGTGTATCCCTACGAAATCAACTGTTTACTCTATGAAAATGTCATGCTCCATTGATCCACGTAACGAGACACAAATTGACAAAAAGTCAGAAATTTTGTCATCAACAAAGTACGGCGCAAATCTAGTTGCGAATACACATAAAACATAGTTTATATATTTCAGTATCATTCTGTACGTGAGTATACTTTATTTTCAACTTATTTAAGAGACATTCCATGAGATAATCCATGTAAAAGAATTAGGATTAAAATCAGATTAAAATCGATCACAATTATACGCTTCTAATCTGTTTTTAATCATTTTTCAACTGATTTTAGTCAAAAATAACCGAAAACATCAAGATTTCATTGATTATTACGATTAATATCGATTATAATTGATACAAACCGTTGAAAATCGGTTGAAAACTGTTTCATTTATCACGAAAAGAAAACAATTAAAATTGATGTTTTTCGTACAATTTTTAATCGATTATAATCGACATTGATCCTAATAATTAATGAAATTTTGATTTTTTCGGTTATTTTTGATTAAAATCGATCGAAAAATGCTTAAAAATCGATTAAAAACGTATGATTGTAATCGATTTTAATATGATTTTAATTCTAATGTTTCTTACATTCCATTTAAAAAAATAAACAGAAAAATCAATAGATACATGATTTTAATCGATTTCAGCCGTAATTAATTGATGAAAATCAAATAATTGTAATGTTTTTTGATTCAATGTAAGATTATAATCGATTTTTCCGCATAATGGATTAGGAATTATTAGTTTTTAACCGATTATAATCCTTTTCTTCACTGGAATTAATTAAAATCGATTTATAGCAAGTATAATCCATTATCTTGGATTTTTTATTAGCCAATTAAAATCAATTTTTATCAGTAATCAATTTTCATTAGTAGTTGATGACTTTTTTTCGATTTAAATCACGCAATACTGATTATAATTCAGTGTAATCGATTAGATTTTCGAATCGATTATAATCATTGGAATAAGAATCGTCCATAATCAAGTCATGCTGGTTATAATCCACCGGAATCGATTAGTTTTTCGAATCAATTATAATTATTAGCTGAGGTGGATCATTTAGCTTAACTTAAAATTTAGTTTAGTTTTATTATCTCACACTCAATAGTATGTTCAACATTTTTATACGAAACGCTTAACTCACTGAAAATTAGATTTGAATGGTTGATTTACGCAAAATTCATTCAAGTTTGAGCTTTTTATTATTGCTAAAAAGGCATACCATGCTATTGTTCAACCATACAAAAGAGGATTGCTGATAAGCTCTGATCGATGCTGAACAGCAATAGATTTTGTCTCTACAACAGACAGAAAAATCGCAATTGAAACATGCTTCGCTGATGTGTCTTTTTTATCGATCTGTCAGATTCGAGAAAACTGCTTTCACCGCTATTGTAAGGACAAAACCTAATGCTGTTCGGAGCCAATCATGGGCTATCAATAGTTCTTTGTTATGTGACCAGAACAATAGCATGGTGCGTCTCTTTAGAATAATCGAAAACTTAAAATTAAATGCTATTTGCTCAACACAATCACTTAAACTTTATATTAAACATTAAGTTTGTTGTTAACACTTAATTTTTAAAATAAAGTTTTAAGTAAAAAACTTAAACCTCATATTAAGTGTTGATTAATAAAACTTAACTTAATCTCAAGTTAACAGTCCATCCGTAGTCATAGGGATACAGATTTGATGAGGGAACATTTCTAGGTGCTAAAAAGCTTTTAAGATCAAAATTTATCCATCAATACGACACATCCACATCAAAAAAAGGCCTAAAAGGATATGGGCACAAACTACAATTTGGTCGAGATATTGACATTGTTATATGATTCTTTTATGAGAATACTACTTTTTCGATTTAATCGAAGTTTCCAATTTTCACCAGAAATTTTGTCCACATTAAGACTTCAATCAGACTAGCTTATCTGCAATGTTTTTCACCTTTGGACAACTTATCTCCCAGATATTAGATGGTTATCATGAAGAGGGTTTTTTGTGGATATTGTATTATGCATAAATATTTCGAAAAATTCATACCTTGGTGATAAGTTGTCCGAAGACTTTAAAACTTTGTAGGAAAGCTATTCTAATTGAAGCCTGGAGGACAGCAAAATTTCTCGTGAAATTCGAAACTTTGATATTATCGGATAAGTAGGGTTCTGCTGCCCAGTTATACTACACTTTCAATATCTCAGCTGGAGTGTAACTTTTACTCATATCCTTTTAAGCTTTTTCTGTTGCATATGTGCCTTACAGGTGTACAGATTTTGAGCTCAAAAGCTTTTTAGTACTTGAGAGACTCCCTCGTAAGAGAATAAATGTCAGATTATAGGTGTAATGATATACTCTTAAGGACATAGTCATAAAGGTATAGGTATGTGAATATAGTTGTAAGGATATAGATATACGAGTATAGGTATAAGAATATAAGTATAAGAGTATAGACGTAAGGATATAGTCATAAGGGTATAGGTAAGATGCAGGAAGTTCAAAATTTAAGCAGAAATGTATTTTTTGTTTTGTGTGTATAGAGCTTAACGAGTTGCATAGGAAAAACACTATGTTAGAGGTTTGAAAGTTGATTTTCACTGAAGAAAATTCAAAATAATGAATTTTTCAAAAACATGCAAAATAAATGAAATTTTAAATATTATGCCAAATCCTCATGTTTATTGATGTTTCAGATTCCAAAAGTAATCTTTTGTAATTCTGCATGTAAAACTGTATATAAAACACTAGATTATCCGTTCTTATGGTCTAAAATGAACGGTGTTCCCTCAAAACATGAGTAGAACTCTTAAAGGGTTTTCTGTGCACATTGTCAATTTATCAAGCATTTTTGCATAAATGATGAGAAGTTATTTTTAATGGATTACAGTTAGTATACCAGTTGAAAAAAGTTGCATACCTGTTTAAAAGAATAATGATGCATTGTTTGGAAAATCAAGTTTGTTTATATCAGTGGTACAATAAAGCCGTATAGTTCGTTCTTCTTTCTATGCAATTTATATATTTTCGTTTAGGAAGAGGTAGAGTTCGCTAGTGCTTTCAATACACTTTACATATAGTTTAGGAAGATGTAGAGTAGGCTTGATATGTGCTTGCATGCTCTCAATGTATTCAGCTCTTATTAGTAGAGTGTGTGCTAAACTACGTCGTGCTCTTCTTCTTCTTCTAAATTAAGTCTTATATTTAGAGTTAATTAGACCGAATTACCAATATGAACGTCATAAGCCTGTTTTTGTATTAGAACTCTATTTAGTTTTCATAATAACATAAGATCAACAGTCCATTAAAAAGAAACTAATTAAAACCCAAAAATATATTTATTCAACAGCGAACACTGTGGAAAAAATGTAAATGGGACAAGATTTAGGTGTTGGTATTCGAGTTCTCTTCAAACAAGCATCCATCAAGATCCCATTTTGAATGGATATTAAATCATATTTGTGGAACATGAGAGAAACAATTCAAAATCTCTCTTCGATATTCATCGACACTTGCTTTTTTTTGCCTCTTGCTCGAGCTATATTAAGATTCGTTTTTCAATATGAGAATTAAGTAAATCACCTTCCTAAAAGCTTTCCTGATTAAGATTAAGATTCATAGTACTTAAACTAAATCTATGATCTTGCTACGTTCCAAAAAAGGTTTTGTAAAAAAATCTCACGCGATCAACCTATTTCAGTAACTTAGTCTGAAATGCGACAAGATTACATTGTCGTTTTTTAAAACAATTTATTCGACACTACATCTCACTTTTAAAATCTTCTTTTTTGTGAAGCAGCAAAATTCAAAATTAATCCAGAGGTGATAAAGCTTTTTGAATCAAATCCCTTGAAATGTGAAACTAATTTTGTTTTGCTGCCATGTTCTTACACTAATCTTCCAAAATGAGAAGTGACACTTTCAGATTACATTCATTTAGCTTCAAACAGACTACACGCGACACTTCTAAATATTTTTTACATTCAGTTAGATTTATGCTGGATTCTCTACTGGACTCTACAACTTCCGAAACTAAATATAAAATTGTATTGAGAGCACTAGCGACCTCCACGTCTTCCTAAACCAAAATACAGAAATTGCATAGAAAGCAAGAGAGAACTCTACATCTTTCTAAACTTTATGCGATTCGAACTTGAAAGTGGAAATTGTTAAATATGAGTACTTATCAATTAAAACTTGAAAATTAAATTAATTAAGTTTTTGTAGTTTTGGAAAAATAAATAGCTTTATTTTTTAACTTTAATGTTGACTGAAGTTTAAAATTTTAATAATATTTTAAAATTTTATTTGACTTATGATTGCAAATGACAAGTAGCCGTACAATAATTAAAAATTGGCTCATGTTTGGGCATTTCGATCATCAAAATTTTGTTTTCACAAAAAAACGCATGCGATATTCGAAATCAGCATAAAAAACTGAATCGAATAAATAGATTTTATTACAAAGTATTTTTCATCGAAATCCGATCCAAGCGGACACTCCGATGAATCACTTCGAATAAGCCATAGGTGACATAGGGACCGAATTTGCATGAAAAATATTTTGTAATAAAATCTATGTTATTCAATTCAGTTTTTTATGCTGGTTTTAAATATCACATGAATTTTATTTGAAAACAAAATTTTGATGATCAAAATGTCCAAACATGAGCCTGTTCTTAATTATTTTGAATTTTCTCCAGCGAAAATCAACTTTCAAATGCTTAACGTAGTATTTTTGCTATGTAATTCGATGAGTTCTACTCAGATAAAACAAAGAAAACAAAAATAAATTTCCGCTTTAATTTTGAATTAGCCGCACCTGACAAGCTAAGAGGATGTATAAGTGCATAGGTATAAGAATATAGCTATACCAGTATAGTCATACGGGCATA
>CAJNOL010000034.1:255478-291961 GCA_905250125.1 Rotaria sordida | reverse complement strand
GAATATAGCTATACCAGTATAGTCATACGGGCATAGGTATAAGAATACAGTCTCAAACATATAGCTGTAGGAATATAGTTATACGGTATAGCCATAAGGATTTAGGCATTGAGGTACCAGCATTCCGATCTAGTTCATAGGCTATAGTTATTATAGTGTAGTAACAACATAGGTGAATTTGTAATAATTACTGCGAATTTTAATCGATTTCTAATCGATTCTTAATCGATTACGAATCAATTAAAAACCGATTATAATCATACGCCTTTAATCAATTATTAATCGATTAGGAATTGATTAAAATCAGCCTTAATCACTTTTAATCAAGTAATATAGTAGAATAACTGTTTCTACAATTATAATCGATTATGGCTAATTATAATCGATTTTTAATCAAATTGTAATCGCTTTTAATTCGATTTTTTTTCTCTATTTTTTTACATGGGATACAGTGAAAAGGTCCTAACTTAGTCCAGAAGGAGGTACAAGTGTACAAATCCTCTTAAGTTTGATCATTCTCTTGAGAACCTATTCATACACTAGACAGAAACACAAGAGTAACGAACTAACTCGAGAGACGTCTTCCTTTTTGAAGGAGCTATTCTTTCCAAACTTCATTCGGTCTTCACTGCTACTGATTACAATAATTGTTAGTCAATGTCTGCCAACAGTTTGATCTACCTGGCATAACTATTCTTTTACTAGTGTATTTAGAATTCGACTGACACTGTGTTCTATATAGAAAAGCTTCTAACACAGACTTCATTGGCGATATATATCAGTCCAATTTTCGAGCATGCTTTCTTTCTTTTAGGTGAACAGCTTGTTTCTAAACAATTTTGTAGAATAGGCAATAGATTGGTTTTTCTGTACGGCGTATCATAAATAATTAACCACTTCATGTACTAGAAAACTAAGCCTTTACTGTAGGTATCGATAGAATAGTGGCAATAAGAATTCATAAAAGCGAAAAACGCAGTTTTCTTCATACGCGGAATTCTCCTTTTTCTTCATTCCTTCTTCTCTAGTAGCCTTACTCATTGGAGTTCTACATGTTTCTCTATGAAGACTGTTCAATTGTTGAAACCATATAGTATAATATGTGTTCCATAGTTGCATTTCGTCGTTCAAATTGAGAGAAACAGACAGAAAACATAATTGATGTTTTTCTCCTGTGTTTATAGAACATAGTACCCATACAACTATCGAATATGACTGCCACTTCAATGGCGAGTGCTTCTTTTCTTGACCTACCTGTTGAACTGGTCCATCGCATACTTGATTATTGCGATACTGAGACTATTCTTCGTTCGATTCGTTCGATCAGCCGACAAATAAATGCTATGGTCAACACTTATGATCGATATGAGCTCATTTTGAATTCGAAATCACTCGAGACCATAACAACACTTGTTCGTTTTATTCGACCCGACGGTGTCATTTCATTAACAATCTCTCATGACTGTTGGAAGAGTGATTCGATTGACCGACTTACGACGCTCTTGTATTGCCATCAATTTACTCGACTACGTTCACTAAGTCTTCACAGAATCCACAAGGATTTGGAGCATCTCTTACAACTTTTGAGTACCAAGTCTTTGGCTTCCTTTCCAATAAAATCAAGCAAGGCCAAGTACAGTAGAATATGGACTCTAGTCTCATTAGTATTCTGCCGAAAGTATCATGAAAAATTATCTCTAAGTGATGTACCTTACACAGCAAACATAATTTGGCCAGATCCATGGAAATTAGAACATCTAACAATCGCTAGTTGCGATTACAACGACTATCTGATCATTCTTTGCTGGTTATCTCATTTACGAACTCTCGTCATTCAAGACTACACTATAGGCGATGTGGGTGATGCGCTGGTTTCATCTACTGCATCAATATTTCATCCTTCACTGGAATCTTTGATCATAACTACCTGTTCACTTCGTAAACAAGACTTCAAGTTGCTACTTCCATCAATAGCATCACTTCGCCATCTCAAAATTGTTTCGAAGAAGCAAAGATTTGACTTTATGTTCGAGATCTTTTATTGGGAAGAATTTGTTTCTGATAAACTATTTAAACTAGATAAACTTGAATTCTTCTTCTCTTATCAATATGATGAAAACGACGATTTCATTAGTCTCGAGTCACTCATTGTTCCATTTCGAACTCAATTCTGGGTTGAAACTAAACGTTGGTTTGTAGCCTGTGCATACATTCCAAGATCACATGAGATCTGGGTATATACAACACCTATCAATATCATTGACATCAAGGAATTAGATCGATGTGAAGTATCGTGGATGGACAATATATGTCGTCTGACTGAACAGCCATTGTATAAAATGGTTGACAATACTTCAGATGAGGTATGTGACAAAACCTGTTCGCAACCAGAACTAATCATTGTATGAGAATTGTACAAATACGAGTACGAGTATAAGAATTTCGAATATGATCACATTGGAACATCTATCCAACATCGTTAGAGCATATATGTTGAATATAAATAGTTGTACTTTTGCATAAGATCAAGGGTGGAAGAAATTAGCTATTGGTTTGATTTTCGAAGAAAATAAATAGATGCTTGGTACCACTTGAATATAAAACTTTTATTTAAAGAACGAAAGCGGATAAGGTCGTTTTTCTGTCCTCAACATATTTCATTCTCTTTTGTGTTGAAATCGATCCAGTGGAGACATCTGATAGCATTTCAAAGATTTATTTCGCACCGTCTCTCGATCATTTTTCGAGGCACACCCGTATTCCTCTACAAGGGTAATAAAAATTTGACAATCCTTCGAGAGACTATGTGTGTGACCTGAAAAATTGATCGGGGGATATTGCGAAATAAAACATTGCAATGTTATCAGGAGTCGTCACTGAATTGATTTCAAGATAAAAACTGAAATATTTTGGGAGTAGAAAGCGGCCTTACCTGTCTTCATCTTTTCAAGTGCTTGATACTGCAGTACAAGTCCTTTGAGTATTTTATTCAGCTCTACATTGTATCGTGCACTATCGAAGCTTTAGTTTAACCTTCACTTTTGAAGTTCTGTAGAATCTCTTTAAGGATCGGAAAGAATCTCGGCGAACTCTATTTGGTAATTGATCGAGGTCATAGTTACTGATCAGCTATAAGCTATCGTAGGAGCTTTTATAAACTATCCTGAATTAACTCCTGTTTCCAATAGGCTACAAAATCAATTCTGATCTTCGTTAAATCCTCTCGAGAAAATCGTTAGAAATTCGTGAACTTTCCACAGATGTATATGCTGGACAGCAATTGTGGGTATTTTCAATCCTTTTCTAGTCGAATCCCATGAGAAATCTATTACGATCCTTCTGAAATACTTTCAGTTTCTATATCGTAGGATGCTACTTCATGGTTCTGAAAAATTCTGTTCCACGTCTTGCTAAGATCTATTCCTTCGCTTCTCGCAGAATTTTCAACAAGTCCTGGACTATTTAAGAATAAGAGTGAGGATGGATGGATGGATCGTTGAAGAGACGGGCTTCACTCTTAGTGACCCACTCACCATTTCATCTATTTGTTTATAGATAAGTCTATAAGAAACAATAGGTAGATCCTTCTTTGAAATACTTTCAGTCCTAAATTAGTAAACATCAAGTAGAATTGCTCATAAAAGAACAAATTTAGCCTGCAATAAAAGTAAAGCTCCAATTAATCAATAAATTCATTGGACACTTACAACTTTTATTGTTTCAACGAATTTTTAGATTAAACAAATGAGCTTGTGTCAACTCTATTTATACCATTCGAAAGTTCAAAAACCATTCATCTTCCGCGTAAAAATCAAAGATTTCTACTCAAATCTCACAAATCTATTATAGTTTCCTAAAAATGCTGAGTGGTCGAGTAATAAAATTATTATACATTTTGAAATTGAATAGTGGTGTATATTTTTCAGAAAATTTTCGATAGAAACAAGGCGGAGACCTACCATATTCGCCATTGTAAAGAGGCAATGAAGTGACGATCTGCAAGGTTGCCTCGATCTCGATCTCGGTCACGTTGGCATCATAATCGGGACCAAATTTTGATTTTTACGAGACCGATACTGAGAGCGGGACTTAAAACTTGCTAAACTGGTCCCGATACATTTTCTGTTTAAGAACTAGACTATATATTGTCATACTTATTATTTTGTTCTGACTATAAATGTACAAACAACCCTTTATTATGATTGTGATAAAACCATAGATCTGCGAAATCACTTAGTTTCGATTCTGGACTAGAACTGAAACCATCTTGGAGGTTCCTACTAAAACTAGTACCTATAGTTCTGCACATCCTACGTTTTAATACTATCAAAGTGACGCTTGAGAAAACATTGATTGAAGAACACTCATTTATATTTTTTATCTATGAAAGTGTAAGTTTTGAAAGAATTTTCTAAGTCACACGGCCAAAACCAAGAAAAATTTTAAGTGAGACAATACAAGCGGTTTTATTTCCCTAGTCCTGATGCATACATATAAAGGTATGCTCATACTATTAATTTCTCAAAATCTTCAATGTTAATTTTATATGTGTTCCAAGATTCATATAGATTATTAAAAAAAACGTTTTTGCTAGGAACGAAATTAGGACCAGAAGCAATAAAAGAATTTTAACTGAGACGGGAACTAGGACCAGAAAAAAATGCTAATCGGAATCGAAACTGGAATCGGGACCAAAAAAATGTGGTCCGCCGTTTCCTACAATGAAGGCTCATCAAATCATAGATTTCCGAGTTTTTCGACACGATTTCTTCCGAAGTTCTATATCAAACTTTTCCAAAAAGCGTTCACTGTAATCTCTACTGGATTAAAATGTGAAATATGATGGGGTTAATTTCATCGTTAATGTAGACCTTCGCTATGTTGATAACGGTCCGCGCATAGATCACAGGAAGAGCATGTGGAAAATGTCTGTTACAGTCTGTAGGACGAGATTGATTGCGATCCACTTTTTTTCACTATTAGGAGAAGAAAAATGGAATTGACTTTGTCTTCCGGCTTTCTAGCAGTATGGGGTGCTACATGGCGGCAAATTTAGTAGTCAGATATCTTCTCTTCACCTAATAGTAATTGTAGATCTGGACAGAAAGCCAGTCTAACCGAGTTCTTGTGCTCAACCACTTGAGCTACCTATACACACTGATCAACTACATACTAGTCATGAGGGAAGATGTAGATTACAACGTCGTCCGAGCATGCTATCAGACTGATGATCTGAGACAAAAAGCTGTTAGTCACTTATCGAGAGTCATTCCATGACTGATAGTACTGATGTTCGAAAACAGTACCTTTTGTGTACATGTCGAACAGCGTAGTCATTCAGCTTTCGCCGCTACAATCTCAGTATTAAATTCAACACCCATTTCCAATCTTATTTCACAATACCCTGATTTTTTAAATCGGTTAGCAATGAAGCTTTCTATTTTTTCGGACTGCACCAGAGTCACTGATCAAATTCTAGGTCTATGTAATTATGCCAGTCCATATTTTAAGCATTCACTAAACATGGGTGTGTGATTGTGGCTCTTCTCTACGCATACACCCATCCAGCTTCAAATATTATTATTGACATTTCTTCGGTCTAAAGTCAAATGCACATCGATCGATCTCGATTTACATTCATCAAACTATTTTAAGAATGGATGGAGGCAGATAGAGGTATAGGACAGACCAACATCAATCCTTCCACTAATCCACATTCCCACACACATCTTCTGATTTTTTCCTGCTACGAAGAAGCCTACCCTTGATGAAGAGCGCTGTGGCTAGATGTGTTTCTTCAGAATAACACAGTGGGGAGCACTGTATACAATATGCTTTACAGTGAACGAAAACGATCGCTTTCGCGCTCGTATTTGTCATTTTTAAATGCTAATCAACACGAGCCGCTGCAACTTGGAGAGATCATCGCATGCATGTCTGAGTACTTAGATGTGAGTTCACTCTTCAATAGCACTTGCAGCCATGCCCACACCTAAAAACATTCACATAAGCTAGCATTCCAAGAAGATCATTTTTATTTTTAAGCGATACTCTTTGAAAGTGATAAAAACATGAAACAGAGTGAAGCTTGACTTGATTACTTTTAGGGTCCATTCGATATTGAGTTTGCTACACTAAACACATCTCTCTCAGTTAATTCAAAGCGAAAATCGTAGATCCATCATGACCCTATTTGAAAAACTATTTTTTAATGTAACTCATTATCTGCTGAACTCGGATTAATTTTTTTACCATCTACTCACTAAAACACATTTTATGAAATAAGACATCGCTCATGAACCCCTGGCCGACATTCCCTTTATGTACTCATTTTCTAAGTCATGCTACGCTCTTTGTTTTCTTTGTTAATATATCAGTCAATAGAAATTTAGCTTATTTTTCATCCTATTATTTACCATATATCAGCACCAACTGCACTTTTTCACATAGACATTCATCACACTAGATCTCGCCGGTAATGAAATTGGACCTCTTGGGGCACAACATCTGGCTGATGCATTACGACATAACACGGTAATGCTTATTCTTTCTTCATTCCTATCATATACCCATCTGCATTTTTCACACAGACACTCACGACACTCAATCTCCAGCACAATGAAATCGGAGAGAAAGGTGCACAACATCTGGCTGATGCCCTACGAAATAATACGGTGACTCTTATTCTCTCTACATATCCCTCATATAACCATTTGCACTTTTTTACACAGACACTTACCACACTCAATCTCCAATACAATGAAATTGGAGACAAAGGAGCACAACATCTGGCTGACGCATTGCGAAATAGCACGGTGACCTTCATTCTCTCCTCATCTCTCTTATATAACTATCTGTACTTTTTCACACAGACACTCTCCACATTAAATCTATCCTGGAATCAAATCGGAGCTCTTGGAGCACAACATCTTGCTGATGCTTTATGTCATAGCACGGTAACGCTCATTCTCTCTTCATATCTCTCGAATATGCCACTGCTCTTTTTCATACAGACACTTACGAGACTAGATCTCTCCTATAATCCAATCAGAGCTCTTGGAGCACAACATCTTGCTGATGCTTTACGACATAATACGGTGATCTTCATTCTCTCTTCATCTCTCTCATATACTCATCTGTTATTTTTCATATAGACACTCACTACGCTAGATCTTCAAATCAATCAAATCGGATCTCTTGGAGCACAAGATCTGGCTGATGCATTAGAAAATAATATGGTGACCCTCATTCTTTTATCATCTTTCTCATATACCTGTCTACCATTATTCACACAGACACTCACCACACTGGATCTCCAACTCAATCAAATTGGAGATGTCGGAGCAGAACATCTGGCCAATGCATTACGAAATAACACGGTAACTCTCATTCTCTCTTCATCCCTCTCATATATCCATCTGTACCTTTCCACACAGACACTTACCGCACTACATCTCTCCTACAATGAAATCGGAGGCAAAGGAGCACAACATCTGGCTGATGCGTTGCAAAATAACACAGTGACTCTCATTTTCTCTTCATTTCTCTCATACACTCATCTGTACTTTTTCACACAGACACTCACCACATTAAATCTCTCTTCCAATCAAATCAGAGAAATAGGAGCACAACATCTAGCTGATGTATTACGACATAACACGGTAACGCTCATTCTCTCTTCATTCCTCTCAGATATCCATCTGTGCTTTTCCATGCAGACACTCACAACACTCGATCTCCAACACAATGAAATTGGAGAGAAAGGAGCACAACAACTGGCTGATGCATTACGAAATAACACAGTGACCCTCATCCTTTCTTCATCTCTCTCATATATTCATCTGTACTTTTTCGCACAGACACTCACTACACTAGATCTCAACCAAAATCAAATCGGAGACAAAGGAACACAACACTTGGCTGATGCATTACGAAATAACATGGTGACCATAATTCTCCCTTCATCTCTCATGTATGCATCTGCATTTTTCACACAGACACTCACCACACTCGATCTCCACCAAAATCAAATCGGAGACAAAGGAGCACAACACTTGGCTGATGCATTACGAAATAACACAGTAACGTTCATTCTGTCTATATCTCTCTCTCTTATACCCATCTGTACTTTTTCACACAGACACTCACCACACTAGATCTCCAACTCAATCAAATCGGACATAAACTGGACAACGGTTTGAAGGAACTGATTGAACGAAATATAAAAAACCAAGAAAATTTGGTGCATTCATTTTGAAGATGGTTTAGTGAAGAATTGAAACAACCTAATAAATATGAGACTATGTTTTTTTTTGTTTGAAAAGGACAATAAAGCCTTTTGATTTTCTAGATGATGTGCTTGATAATGGAGATATTGCGTTAGTTTTCGTATAGGGGAAGCATGAAGACATAGGAGTTCTTTTTTTGTGTCATGTTACATATATGATTCTAGTGAAAAGAGATAGTGTACGTTCTTATAATCGATGATTATTTCATATTGGTAAACTTGTGTTAAAATTGTTTCAGCCAATGCAGAATGAAGTAGACTCTTTATTCCAAGATGTTATCGTTAGTGTTCGTCAGTGTGAATGATGATTTGTTCATATGACTTGGAAGAATGATGATATGAATATTCGATTGACCTTATGGTGTTTAATAGTGTGAATGTGAAATGATCAAAAATTCGCAAAAGTTTCTTTTTCTTGTAAACAGAATCTGATTTTCCGATGATTAGTAACCCTAACGATCAGCTGAAAATGCCCATGAGAAATACAAACTATTTCCTCATCGGCGATCACAAAAATATGAGATTCTGTTGTTTTAATTGACATGCAAAAAAGGATTCCGTTGACTATTTGGAGTGATAGAGATGAAGAGATCGAATTAGATGTAGCAGAAGTGTTTCCAAGTTCGATTTATTTGTATCAAAATGTCCGATGATTGCCGAATGTTACTTGATATTATCTTGGATTCTCATGATTTTTGGATGGTAACAGGTGTGAGTGTAGATGTCGATTTTCTCTTAATTCACATCTACACTCTCATTGACAGTTTGTGGAGGATTAACAATACTGTTTGTTGTGAATAATGTTAGGGTGGCAAAAAAAAGAATGTGCCTCTCTAGAAGAAGTGAAATGTTACCTCCTCGGTATTATTATGTCTATCGCTCTTCGTGAAGTTCTCTCTCGACAGTCTTTCTGATCTTGTTGTTTTTCTTTCTTTATATCGCCTTTATTACTTCATTATTTTATTCTTATTTTTATTTTAATGCTGTCCAGTACTCGTATCCACAGTCCTAAAGCTCCATCGTTCCTTTAGAACTGATATGATCACAGAACCAAAGAATACTAATAATAAAGTTGTCCATATGAACATCATGTCAAACTATTGATGGATCTATACACAATGTTTTTGTCCATAATTGCGAATGACTCGGATATGCGTATTGATATAACATAATTTTATCATTAACAACTGATTACACTAATATGAAATTATTATAATGAAAATCATCGAACATAATACTCATTATCATCATGAACAGGTTCATGTAATGTTTTTTGCATATTTCACAATGCGATAGAACTTAATCAGAAGATATTTGACGAATTTCATTAACAGATTAATTTCAATAACAATTTAACTCTGTAAATACATAAAAGAATTAAATAATATGAAATATCTTTTATTAAAATCGAATAAATATCTTGTTTAAATTTTAAAATCTTTCTTATAATTAAATAATATCAAAAATGATATTTGTAAAGATTATTTAGGAGAAATGTTTTCTTTGTCAATACACAATAAATAGTTCATTAGTTATTTTTGCAATCAACTAAATTAATCTGAAAAGATTTTACATTTTCAGCTGCATAAAACTGTTATGATCTCTTCTAAAGAATGAAAGAATTCAATTAGAATATTAATCAGTGAAGAAAAAAAGTCAAACGTAAGTATTTGGTCAATGTAAATTTGATAAAAACTAAATCATTCATCATTAATTAATTAAATACCAATTTGAGGAAAATCGTACTGATAGCAATGATTTTTCTGAGGAAAGCAATACCAAATCGTTATGAATCCTACTTAGTAGAAGAAAAGTGATTATATCATATTTAATCGCGATGATCGAATAACCAATGGATAATTCGCTATTTAATCAATAATTTCGCTCATCGATTGGAAAAAAAAGGCAATTAATCAACTGATTTCTCTTAGAGTTGTCAAATCGAGCAGTAGTAAGTACATATGTTAAACTTTTTTGAAGCATATTCAGAAAAATTTGTAAGTAGTTAAAAAGCAGTTGAATTTTCCATATGAGTGTCGCTATCCTAGTGAAAATATTGCTTGGCGAATATACATAATGTACTGACAGTAGAAAATGCAGCAACGACCCATTGAAACTTAACACTCATGAGTAATAAAAAACAGTATACGTGTCACAATCTGACAATCCGAATATGACAATCGGCTAGAGTGTGACTATGCGTGCGACTCTAGATGTAGGTTTAAGTGTAGGTGGTGGCAGATGTGACTGTGTGTTAGGACCTTCTTATCATTCACACTCACACTTGTCTCCAACTTGGCGGACTCTATTACTCATATATAGACTTTATTGGCATTTTCAATAAGATTCAATTGAATTGGTGGCATCAAGGACATTTAAAAAGTACCACTCGTAGATCAATATTTGACTTGATGAATACGCAATATAATTTTATTTCATGATTAACAAAGACATACATCCTATTAAAGTTGACTTGGTTTGACATTGTTTGTAATGTTTCGAAAAGAATTTAAATGATCAGTTGAACAAAACATTCCTTGTACAATGAACTTATTCGTCATGTGTTATTAAAAACTTTTTTCTTTCTTTCGCTTAATCAATATGAATGACTTTCGACAGTCAAAGATTATTCCTTCATAAGAAATTATATATCTTATTCAAGAGACAGAGTGATAGTAATATTCTTGCAATTAATCCAAAATAATACTAGAAATGATGCAAAATAATGAGAAATGGAAAACTAGTTAAATATATCTGACTAACTATAAAAAAAAAGAAAAAGAAAAAAGCGATTAAGTTCAGATATCATCAATTTTAACATGAACAAATATTGTTCCATGAATATAATCTCCATTTTTGGCTTTTAATTTAATATGTCTATAACCCAATTGAAGTACATTAAATGGTATACAAGCTTGTCCAATAAATGATGAACCACCATGTCGATCATGATCACGTACTTGAAAAATAACAAGACATAATTCTGGACAATAAATATCTGCTGTTATTTTATAATCCCATATTGGATTTAAACCATTATTACGTATTGATGGTGTACGATGTTCTGTATAATCACATTCAATACCATATGTACAAATTTTAACATATGGATCCGATATATCAGGATCATCAACTGAGTTATTTTCTTTCGGTAAATGTTGTCCACTAATAAGAAGAATTTGTAAACGTTTTCCTTTTTCATAAAATTTTTCTTTTGGATCATATGATGGATCCTTTCCTAATAAACATGGCGGTTTTAAAAGATAACCACATCCACCATTATCACTAAAAAATCCATGTTGAAGACACATGGATTCATCATTTGTTTGATAATTAAGTGCAACCATTTGAATCCCTAAATGAAATCAAAAAATTTCTTATCTATATCGAAGAAAGCAAATAAGAAAATCATTTTCCTACCATAAGTCCAATAAAATAATGGATGCATATTACTTGAATTCTGTCGTATTGTTCCAGGATAAACACGTACTAAATGATGTTGAGTTAATGCAATAAGATCAAGATGATGTGGTACTTCTACAGCAATTAAATCATCAGCTGTTGATTCTTTTAATGATATTGAATGATAACATTTTTCTATGTAATACAAGAAAAATTTATCATCTAATTTGTTTAAAAAGATTGATTACATACGAGTAGATAGTGTCTGTGGTATACTAGTAAACGAAACGTTTTGACAATAAATTAATAAACTAGCTAAATCAGGATGATATTCCTAAAAATCTCATAGAAGATTAGTTAAAAATAAACAAATGAGTTTATTACATTAGAATTTTGTTCAATTTGATTACTGATTCGATTCAATTTTGTATTAGTTGTTGTTTGTCCTTGTGAATGATGACGGCTCTATGTTATTCAAGTATATATGTATACATATATAATAAAATGACAAAAAAAGAAATTTTATTATTATTACTCTAATGATAACTTTATATTTCAATTGTTCAGGTGATGGTAACGTTTGAAAATCTTCTATCAATGGTTTAGATAATAACTGATCTATTATAAACGAAAATTTCATATATGAATATAATGATTAAAAACGTTTTCTTTTTTTTTTGTTCACTTTTAAAAGTATCTTTTAAAAGACGTGCTATAACACCTTGCTGTTGATATGAACAACGATTTTCAAGATTTAAAAATAATGGATAACTAATTTAAAAGAAAAAATCAAATTTATTTCTAGAATTAACTTTCATAAACCTACGGTGAAACAGTAAATGCTTCTAATGCAATAGCATTCAAAATGTCTTGAAGTTTAATTGGTGTAGTTAATGTATTTCCATGATAAACGATCGGTTCCATATTATCACCATCATAACAATCGACTAATTATTAAAAGAATCCATTGAGTCAGACAAAAACAAAAAAAGAAACGGTCGCTTACTTTCAACTGCTCGACAACCAGTTCTTAATGCACGTACATAAGTTTCAGCCGTACAATCACCATAAACTTGATAACCTTGAATATAACTATTAACAAAAAATAAATATGAAATTTTTTGTCAAATAATTTCTTTTGTTTTTTGTTTTTTATTCACTCACGTATTATGTGATGTTGCAATAAAATAATCAGTAATTGGTTGTGTCATATCTTGATATATACGATGAATTTTATCTGGATTCATAATACAGAATTCATCATGAAGTAAAAGTAAACGAAAACCATCAACACCTATTTCCTCACATTGACGTCCTTCGATTGATGGTTCAAATCGAACAATTAATCTTGAACAATCTTCAATTGATAAAGCTTTCATATGTTCTTCTTTTTGTAGAAAATCTTTTAATTGTTCAATTGTTAAAAAATTCTTTCTTACAGCTCTATGTGATGATAGAGTACTTTCAGGTGTTATTGATGATGAACGTCGACGCAAATTTGATTTAACATGTTTATTTTTGGAATTTATTGATTTTCGAAGATTTAATGGTTGAGAATTATTACGTGTATTATGCCTAAATATTACATTAGGTAATTTATGGATAACAGTATAGTCAGATAGAGTTCCTGCCATTTGTTCATTACTACTACCATTAAATCTAAAGTTCAATTAAATAAATTATATTGATACTGTTCGTTTGTAAAAAAAAACGAAAGATTTGATGCTTTAAGAAAAAGCAAATGTTTTTTTCAAGGGCAAATATTTTGCAAATTTATTCAATAATATTATCAGTGTAAAAAATATAGACAAAATACCTGTTTTTTGTAAAAAGTCAAGGAAAGAAAGAGTCAATAATTTGTGATTTTCAACCAGTCCATTAATTTTTAAACAGATCATTACTTCTAATGATGGAACGTGAAAGCTTTGGTATTCACCTTTATGGCTGAAAATATTATATTTTTCATGAGTTAATCAATTACTCAATCAAAACATTTAGATCGTTTTTTATAAATTCTATTTTGAATGAAAGAAAAAATCGAATGGTATTCGTTTAGTAGGTATTTTACCTTCTAATATTATATAATGTTAGAAAAAGAAATATTTTTTGATAGTGAGAAATACCAATTCGAATGTTTCTACATATTCACTGTAGAACATCTGCTGAACGAATATCGAATCGACGAATCTCTTTCGTTTTAGCTTTTTATTTTTATATAAATACTTACTGACAAATAATTTTTAATAATTCCGGTCGTTGTGATACATATTTATAAAAGACTAAAAATTCATCTTTATCTAAATATGTTAAGAGTTGATTTTCTCCTGCACGTATATTAGCTTGATCAAAATATAGATCAATTTCATTATCATTTAATTGAATATTAAGTGTATATAGAAGACGTTGAACTTCAGTACGACTTAGTTGTCCTGATTGATCATAATCAGCTTGTGCAAATAAATGCCATATCCATTTATCAGTTATTTCACGATGCGTACGCATATGTGATTGATAACGATTTATTAAAAACTCTAAACCTTGTATCCATTGTGAACGAATATCTTCAGTTTCAGCAAGTAAATCAAGTGATTGACGATTATTATTATAAAGAATTGAAAAAGCTAAATTAGCTTTATCAGTTATAATTTTATTTTTTTCTAAACATTTTCTCCAAACAGCTGTTGTAAAACCTGGACGAATTTGGTTAATATCTTTAATCACACATGCTTCGTGTTTTGATTTATGTTTTGAACCGCAATAATGTATAGCATCTTCAGATAAAACTAAATAATATATACGTGAATATGTACGACCATTTGGTTTATATTTAATAAATGTTGTTCGACGTTTAAGAATATTAACAATATGTATCTGTTGAGTGGAAGCTATATTCGATGGATCATTATCCATTATTCTAAGAAGAAAATTTTTAAAAAAAAGTTAACTTAATTCAAAAATTTCACATTAAATTCAAACCTTTTCCATTGTGTTTCATCCATATTGCAGTAGATTTATTTTCTTTTAATACTGAAGAAACAATATGAATATGTCCTTTTATTTGTACAACTTTAGTTTTTTTGTCCTTTTTTATTTGTTTATTATTCAATGGAGTAGGGGAATGAGTATCGTTCTTCTGTCTCGTTTTTTTTTAACTCACTTTTACGTACATTGCAAAAGGAGCGACGTAAAAACAAGGTTGATGAAGAATGTAATGAGAAAAAGAAAAAAAAAACTTTTTTTCTTTCAGCAAACACTGTAAAAGATGGAGAAGAATAGAAAAAAGGGATAAGCTCCACAGCCATAACTTTTATTTTGAAATCATTTTCTTCTATTATTAGAAAAATATTCAACATCCACTTATATGATTATATTTTATACTAATTAAACATTCTTTATTAAACTTCTCTTAATTAGTATGAATACTTTCGTTACATATTGAAACATTTTTTTTTTTTGTTAATTTTATGGTGACAAGCATAAAAAGTCAATTGTCCTTGTAATTGTGTCTGTAGAAAAAATATGACATATATTTCATAGCAAACAAATTCCATCTAAATATTTACATGATAAATAACCTAAGAGAATATTCAATATAAAATTTACTTTGTTCAAGTTTGAAATTGAGAAACAAAAACGGTTTATTTTTAGTTTTTATAATCCAAATTTATTTAAAGATTTATTAATAGAAATTAAATAAAAGCCAAATGATCTTTGACATTGACAATGATACAATAGTCGTACTACAAGAATAGGAAAAAAGCCACTATTCGAATAATATTAAATAGTTGAATAAAATATTTCTATTGAAAAATCATCATTCAAGTAAATTTTCAGAAAGATTTTCGGATGAAAGGATACTCAAATAAAGTTTTTTTTTTATTTCAATGAACTCTTGAATGTGATTCGATACGTTTCAGAAATGTTTCTCTATTACTTTTTTTAAATCGTATTCATTTCAATTCGTCTTACAAACGAATCCTTTATAAACGATTGCTTTGTAAATCATAACCTGCAAAAGAAAGACATATTGTTTTAGCATTGAATTCTTGAGAGTAAGCAATTATTGTTTATTTATTTCTTATTACGTACAAAAGAAAAGTCTGTCAACAGGACATTATTTTAAATGATTTTTACTATTGAATAAAAAATGCTCATAGAAACGACCTTTTTTTTTATTAGAAATAAAATGAGACAATAATAGATCGAGAGGTAAGAGTTGAATAAGTAATTTTAACAATGATGTTTTTAATGAATCAATGAATCTACCGTTTAGTAGAAGTCTTTTATCTAGATAGAAAAATCTTGCAAAGATCGTGCATGATTTTACAAGCAATTGGATGTTGTAAAATTCACATTGTATGATCTTACGGAATCTAGTAAGATCTAATATGATCTTATAGGATTATAATTTTAAGTTTGTCTTGCATAAATAGATTTTATAATGATAGTTTTGTGCAATTGAATACGTTCTAATTTAAATACTATGCGTTTTATAATTGAACGTACATCTTCTATATAGTGGTGTTTTTCTGTTTGGAAATCACATCACAGAGCATTTTATTGATTCGATTGAATAGAAGTATGTTTTCATTCATTCATTCATTCATTCATTCATTCAAAGCACTTATTTCTTTATTGTAGATTATCTTAACAATCGCATTCAATGGAAGCAAAATTTATTTTAATTTACTTATCTGGATTTATTTCAATAGCAATAATCAATGGTATATGAAGTAATAAAAGATAAATTTTTATTTACAATGAATATTTCTTTAGGACAGATGAAGAAGAAGGAGTAGCGCCTTTCTAATCCTCCCATTCTGCCTATCATAACAATTGACTACGAAAAAATAGGACAAAATTTGGTATAAAACATTGTAAGAAACTCTGGAAAGTCATCTATAAATCTTATAAGATCTAACATTAATGTCATAAAAGAATCATGCAATATGATTTCATCAGAAACGATGGATTTAAGATTTACATAAGATCATAATCGATTTTCATAGGGTCTTGTATAATTATAGAAGATCACACACGGTATAAGTTCCGATATGATCTTGCAAGAATCATACAAGATCTTATAGTTGTATTGTTTAATTTGAGCAGACATTTAAAATTTTATGAATTGAATAGATAAATAGATCCATGACATATGGCATATTTGAATAAAAAATGAATATATTATTCATAAATAACATATTCTATTTGCTATTAATTATTCAAAAGGAAAACTTAGACAATAGTGAAAATTCTTATCGATATATTAGCATAATCCACAGAATTTATCATCACATGTGACGACTTTTTCTTCGATATTCATTGATTAAAAAATGTGCACGCATTTCCTTTGTATGTTTTTTTTTCTCTAATCGATTTTCTATATTATTATAGATAATGATCTCTAATTAGTGCATGCGAATGTCTTTTTCATTAACCAATATATGAAATATTGTTTAATATTATATTCTTTGATAAGAGAAGAATAGTGAAGCATAGGTAAGTGGTGTTTTTCTTAATTATATGAAACAAATCGAAACATAATTAATACTATCACATATCAAATTAAAACTAATATGTAGTTGCCGACTGTTTTCATTTGATCTATTATTTGATTGTTTTCATTTTTCTTTTTGTTAATATTCAATTTGTAGAAAACTAAATAATCTAGTCAATTTATAAACATTACTGTTTTCTGTCAAGGGAACTCTCGACGACTGGAGTTATCATTTTGTCATCTTGGTTACCTTGTGCTCTATCTTCTAATCTTCTTTCGATAATCTCTGTCTTCTACATATGGCGTGATCCTACAAATGCATATTCCAACAGAAATAAATACGCACATATTTTTTCCTATCGCTCTTTTTTTCTCATTCTTCTTCCCTTGCTAGACCTGAACTTCTTGACATTTTTTAATAAACTATAATAACCGGTGCTAATATTGTCATGTCTTTTGTTTCTTTTGAATGGTTTTTTTAACCTTTCTTAGACTTCATGAAATAGGGCATGCTAAAAAATAAACTAAAATGAATATTATACCTTATTTAAAATTATTGAATATATAAAAAAAAAATTTGAAGAAAACAAAGAGGGTAGATCATTAATAAAAGACTGAAATGATAAGCATAAAATAAAAATGAGAACAAATTGTTGCGACTAGTTTGAACATTGAATGTTGTTTCTTGATTAATTGATTTATGTTGATTGCAATATAATTTCTAGACAAAATAGTATATCTAGAAATGTCAATGATTCTTCATAAGATATCGAAGTTTCTAAATGAACTATTCAAAAATATAAATTGATGTCAAGAAAAAGATATTTTATGTTATCGTTGGTACGAATTCGATGAGTCTAATGCTAATGGCTCTGCAGCGGTTGACAAAGAAACAAATAAAAGCAGCTATCATTTGATTCATTAAACCAAAAATTAGACAATAATAAATCAAGTCATCATCGAAAAAAACCGATTAGTTTTTGCCATCTAGTGAAACCTTGATATTCGATAATTGTCAGAGTGTTGTTTGATTGTTTGTGAGATAAAAAAAAAAGTGACGCACCATTTTATAGCTGTACTCTAATTTATACTTCCGTCGGATGCATTTGAAAAGCAAGAAATAAAAATCTAGTTTCTTTCTTTGAAAAACTATTCAACTGTGTCTATAAGTTTTTTCTGGAGCAATAGCTGATGAAAATATGGCTTTCTGGTTTGTGAAGACATCAATAAATCTGGCACACATCCGTTTATTAGTGGGTCATTAATAAATGTACTACTCATTTGAAGCATTGTCTATCGATTAATCATGACCATCTACCTGACATTCTTTATACAACTATAGGTAAAAAAAACCAATTTGAGTGCCATCAAATTATGTATCTTCTCTTGTTTTGCAATTAAGGTTTCGGAGTGATCACTCATGTACTTTTTATGTTTTTTTGTCCTTCATCAATTCCAATGCCTATGGATGTTCGTCACTAAAATATTAAAATATCCTTGCTCATCATTGTTATTCACTTGTCTCTTTTGATTTTTTCATTTAAAACATGTATCTGAATATCCATACAATGTTACAATAGTCACATCACATATCAATCCAACCTTGCATTTACGACGAATGACTGATTAGTATTATATCGAATATGTAGATAAACTATCATGCACATAACTTCATGAAATTCATTCGAGAATATCTATGTAAAACATCTGTTTCTATAAAAAAAAAAGATTCATGTATCGTTATACTTTACTTTTTACTTAAAAAAAACTTTAAATTTAAAATACATAGCATTCTTTTTAATTCCAACAAAACCAACTGAAGAATAACTGCAAGATTTACAAGCACAAAGTATAACAAAAAATTAAGATGAGAGTAGATGCTTATTGTCGATTAGCCTAAGAATGGAACGACAATTTCAACAAATATTCATATATTCTAGAATGATATTTTCAACTATAAGAAATATACTTAATAGTAATTTTATTTCGACATCAACAAAAAACAAATGTTTTCTTCTATCTCTAACTGTAATGAATTACAGACACTTCAATTATACGATGTAAATATGATACGTGTATCATATACAAACACTCTTTTCAGATGGAAAATCATCGTAGTTTAATCGTGTTGTTTCACCTGAGTAGATACCAAGCCTCGAAATTGGCTCACTTTTTGCTGACTCGGTTCAGCCCGACTTAGAATAACACTGGTAAAAGTATATTTCTTTTACAAAAAAAGATTTTTACATGACGAAATTTCACAAATACTACAGTCATTTATTAGAATATTGTAATAAGTTCATTACCATAGTGATCACGAGTGGAATAAGGTCCAATCATTTTGGTGCTTGAATGGAAAAATGGCAGGAGAGATAAGTTGGATTATTTATTTAATCGACAGACAAAGTTACGTTTGTGGATACTTCAACTTCTTGAAGACTGTCATTTATCAGCATCAACTCTCATGAGTAAAATACTCGCTGATCAATTTTAAAGAGTCAGATTGGTTACTATCGTTAGTCACACTGTTCATTTTTGTATACAGCTAACACTTATATCGTTTAATTCCATTAATAATGCACTCGGCCTTGTACATGGATAAAGAATGTCATCGAACTGAATAAATATTCTTCTTTTAGTTATTAGTTACATGAAACTTCCAAAATGTTCGCATAATCAAGATTTGTGATTGTTAGTAGTTGTGAGATGTAAAACTCATGTAAGAAGTTTTGACAAAAAAATCACATTAAAACCGATTTCTTGCGGTTTTTCTACATGAGACATCTTTCTTGAAAAGAGAAATAACGTTCAAGTCGAGCGTCTTATTTCGATTCCTGGTAGATATCAAATTTAATTATGATTTGTTTCGAGTATTTACCACAAAAAAACTAACATTTAAGAACCGCTAGTTGTATTAATCTTGTTTAATTTTGTAACAAAAAATAGACATAGTATACAGATACAAAAAAAAATATATATATATATTATCCTTTTATTGTCATTACTAATTTCTGTTTCAATCCAGATAAACATTGATTTTGATCATTCCTATTTTTGAAAATAAAATTCATTGTTAAACAAAAAAGAAAAATGATAGAATAGATACATACGAATTATTTTGAAGAAAAATTGAGAGAAGATTTTTTGTTGATTTAGGTAATTGTTGATTAATATCAATAAGTGTTTGATATATTTTATCACGTTGATTTATTGTACGACGTTGACGTCCCGTTTTTTCGTCCTAAATAAAAATCAAGACAATTTTGGTTAACAAAAAAATCGAAATGTCTTTTTCTTACTTTAACAAAGCCTAACGAGACAAGTAAACATTCGTTAAAATTACGTTCACTTGTAGTTGTAAATGTCAATGTTTTTAAAATATTTTCTATGAATATGTAAAAAATTTAAATTGTAGATAAACAAAGTATTTAATGTTTACTAGCAATAGAAGAACAATCATTTTGTGAGAGAGTATAATCATTCCATATATCTTCAAGTAATTTTATAGCACGTTCAATTGATTGTTCATCATTCTAGGAAAATGTTTTATAATTTTTTTTAGATTTGTTTCGTCAATGTTTTTCTTTTGCTCACTTTTAAATGTTCTTTAACTTTATCAATATTATTAAATGTTGTCCATTTATTATCTTTACTCTAAAATAAGTAAAAATCATTAAAATAAAATAAATGAATTAATGTAAATTACGTTAGTTGTTGATTGTAAACCAAAATTAAATGGTGAACTAGCAGTAAAATCAAATTTTGCTATCCTGTCAGATAGACCACTAACAGTTTCGGATTTCGATGAAATTGATGGTGAAACACCAAATTGAAAACCAAGATGTTTTTGAGTAGAATTTGTATTGGGAACGAACGATGGAGGTTCATTTTCTTGTTGTTCCTCTTCTGCTTCTTGATAATCTTCATCATTATCTTCTTCATCGTCAACTTCATTTTCATCATCTTCTTCTTCATCTTCATCACTACCTTCATCATCACTAACAAAAAAAAACCAATAATATATATCCATTTAAAAGAACAACTAATGATAGTATGGGAGATTCTCGGATATTTAGCAACTTGTTCGAGTTATTGATCATCTTGTATTGTAGACTTTATAGAATTTAATGAATAAATAAAAGCTAACCTCTGCAGATCAAATCAAAGACGTATAAAGACTATTATTTATTGTTTTGTGGTACTGATCTAGAAGAAGTATCGTCATTTCAAGTACATCATCATACATGCATAAAAATTATGATTTGCTTGATCCTTCTGATCGAATGCTTAGAAATTGAAAGAAAATATGAATTTACAAAAACAATGATCTCATTTTTCTCAACACTTTTTTAAAAACTGATTTAGTTTATTTTCTTTTTATTCAATGAATTCTCAATTTCAAAACTTCTAAAGCTCTATCACTTTCTTTTTTTCAACAAAATGAATCAAGTATCTCTCAACCTATAAGAGAGTTAAATTTACCTAAATGCCATTTGATTAATAAAACTCTTATTTTCAAGTACATTACGAATTTCATCGATTCCATCAAAACCAAAGCAATTTCCTATAATATATTAATCAATTAAAATACAAAGAAAAAATGATACAATACACACCATTTAAATCTAATACTTTCAATGATGACATATTTTTAACAGCTCGTGCAACTTCAAGACCACCTTCCGTATGCATATCATTACATCCGAGATATAATTCCTTTAAAAATAAAAGAACTCTATATTATTAAAAAAAAAAACATTTCTATACTTGAAGATTTTTATGTGAAACAATAGCACGAGCAATAGCAATAGCACCTTTAGTACGAATAAGTGAAGATTCAAGATTGATTATTTCTAATTTAGGTAATTTTCCAATAGCTGATGCTAATTTAGCTGCTGCTGTCGTTATTGTATTATCATTAAGATCAATTATGCGTAAATTTCGATTTCGTACAAAAGCTGTAGCTAATGCTTCAATACCCGGTGGTCGAATACCATTTTGTGGCATACGAATTACTTCTAATGTACCAATAATCTAAATTAATAAAAAAAATTTAAGCTTAATTTTGAAAATGAAAGATAAAATATAAAATTACTTCAAATGCTTTTGCTAATGCTTGTGCACCTTCAATCTCAAGACGATTTCGACCAGCAATAAATTGTTTTAATGCAAATTGTCTTCCACCAGATACAATACTATTCTTATGACATGCAATTAAAGCTTCAGCTAATAACTTAAAAAAATTATAATTAATCTTATTACATTTTTTTCCTTTCTAATAAAAGAATAATTCATTTACTTTTCCACCCATACTACCCATACCACAATTATTTAAACGAAGTTCTTCAAGTGTATAACATGCTGATGATGAAAGAAATGTTTCAAGACCTTTAACACCAATAGGACCAAAAGCATTATCACTTAAATTTATTTCAATTATATGAGAGCCATTTGTTAAAAGACCTTTTGTTAATTTAATCTATTAGAAAGTAAAAATAAAAAGAAACTTTATTAAATCAAAAAAAAAATGTGAATCTTACTAATGATGGTGGTACTTCAGTTTTAAGTCGAGTTGTAAATAAATCATTCCATATTAAACGCTAAAAGTCAATTCAATCGAATTAACTTCAAGGAAAGTATATTAGATATTTACTTGAATTTCATTATGTTTTTCTAAAGCTTTTCCAATAGCTGTTGCTGCTTCTTCATTTATTGTATTACCTTCAAGACGTAATGCTTTTAATGGTTTGTACTTTTCAATTTCATTACACAATTCTCTGACTAGATTTCATATTCAAAAAAAAAAAACAAAGAAAAAATTACTTTAGTCTTTTAATGAATTAAATATGATTACCATCAGCAGCACTATTGCCTTTTAGACCTCGATTTGCCCAAGATAATTCATGTTCAGTTGATTTAATACTTTTTGAAAGATTATCTGTCATGTTAGATTTGAATAAAGAGAATGTATAACAAAAAAAAAATGAACAATATCTGAAAAGACTTCAATGAATTAATAATATAAAAAAGCTTTTGTAATGTAATGTAAGTTTCTATTCTGTCTTTGTTTGAGATAATTGTAAACAAAAGCCAATAAGAATATTGAACAAATCGATAGAGATCGCTCTTCAATAATCTATAATATATAGTTTATATCTCTTTAAAACGAGTAGATTTGATAGTTAACTTTTAAAGATTAGATCAATGAAAGAATATATAGAAAATAAATCGTCTTAAAAAGTTTCAATGAAAAGTTATTTTATTTCAAAAGTTACTGCAATTTCTCTGGACGTGAGTTATTGATTAGAGAAAATTTTTGAATTACGTGGAGATGTCGCAATTTGTAGAGAACGTAAGTTTTTTGTTAAATAAAGATTTTCGTTATAAAACTTAGTGTAATTTGTTGATGACATGAATTTTTGTTCAATACAAATTTTTTAATCTTAAAGGATGAGATGTAATATATATAGGATATGAGCTTTTAACCAAAGAAGTTTTCGATTGAGATAGATTTGAGGTGATATGTAGAGAGCTGTATCATCGTATAAAGGATGATATGATGATTTTTCTATAAATAGTATTTATCAAGGATTATATGCATATAATAACTGGTCTTAAAATAAATTATTATTATTATCGGTTGAATGTAAGATGATTTTTATGAAAGAGAACTAAATATTTTGGATAAATATTTACTGGGTAGCTGATTTGCTTTTTTTATTATTGATTAAGTAACACTCATAATGCACGAACAAAAGTCATCGATTTGGGCTTAGCTAAGAAAAATTTTAATTAAAGTTAAAGCGAGATTTCAAAGAGGTTCTATCGTAATTTATAGTGGTGACTCATATTTATTGCGGGTGTAAGTTAGATGAAGAGAAGATGCTCACCAGCACCCGTATTTGAAAGTCGTCTTTTTTTTTTTGAACATTGTTTTCTGTATTTTTAGTTTTTGTATATAAATCCTCTTTCATATCGACTATTAGTTTATGTTCATTTGATGTTTGATTCCATATTAAAATGTCAATTAGTAGATGATGTGTTCAAGTTCAAGAAAAAGTTCATGACATTCGTAGTAACAATTATTCTACTGAATTCTATAAACTGTAGTTAGTTGAAAGTGAAATTGGAGATACTAGTTTTATTAAATTGTTATCAGTAAATTTTGAAAAAACGGAAATTTGAAATTTAAGATTGTTTTCTATTTGAATAATTTTTAATTACAAAAAAAAAACAATTGAGATTGAATTTAACTAATTTTGAATTGCAATTTTATATTGACAAATGAGAAGACATGAAAAGTTTTTATAATTTAAGTAAACAAACTTTTCTTCCTTATAATGTGTTGCCAAATAACAGATGTTTATCGTGAACAGAGAAGTATATTTTGTTCAATATTAATCAAGTTTACGAGAAATTTTATTTGATTTAACTTTAAACAAGTAGAAAAAAAAGTATTGTATGGATGGTAAGTCTGGCATAAAAATTTTAAAGAGACTATTGATAACAATTCTCTTTCATGAATATTACTTTGATTTCGGAATCTAATTTCAATGAAATGACTATGAGTAGATATTTGCTTAATGATAAAAAGATAGATTTTTTGTGAAAATTAAGGAATAATATATAAAATCGAAAATATTCTATTGGAAAAACAGTATTTCTTAAGTATTCGAGTGTTTACAGATAAATCAACAATGTTTTCGAGAAAATATTCAAATACGAATTGACATCCATTATTAGTTTTTTTTTTTTGTATTAGTTTTTTCATTTATGTTTGATAGTTACAACAATAATATTGTGTATTTATATTACTATAGAAAAAATGTTTAATGTACTCGTTGATAAGAATATCTATCCGCATGTTCATACGATCATTTTCTTAGACTAAAATCATTTTATTTTTAAAGCAAAATTTTATTTCAATAGAAAATCGAATTCAGTCTTTATTATATATATATAACTCAAATATTTATGATAATATTAGTTAGAATAATTATTTAATTCTAATATAACACACGCTAAAGATTTGATTTCCGAAAGTAGAAAAATTAAAACATAAATAATTACTTCGTAAGTATGTTTCAGCAGAAATGTTCCAGAAATGTTCCTATAGACTTCACAAACACTTTTTGATTTTTCGAATGTATTATGAAAATGAAGTGACACTATTTATAATTTAAAATAAAATAAAAAATCTATTGTTAGGTATAATCATGTTAAGATAGAAGAAACAGTTATGTTATCTATTCATTGCATGGAGTCTATGAAGTGTAAGAATTAAGTGTTATGATTAATTTGAAAAACGAAAATAAATAGTTCATTTTTTTTTCAACAAAAACAACAATCTATTTCCAGTACACAAAAATAAATTAATAATCGACAATTCTGATGTTTTATGATTGAAAGAATACTAATCAAAAATCATGATTGATAATAAATATAGAATAGGTGACAATGTGATAAAAATAGACAGTAGATTTGTTTTTATACATTCATTTGATGCTGAAAGAAAATCGACAGAGAAAAACAAATAAGTCACTTGAATAGTGAAGAGAAAATGATTACAAAAGAAGAAAAAAAGAAAGAAAAATCTAGGGTAGAATAAGTCGAAGTGTTTAACGGACATTATATTTTTCAAAGTGCGTCATAACTTATAAAAAAAACAACAAATGACAATATTTCTCGGTAAACTTAGTAACACTCAAGGGTTTGATAAAGTAAAAAATAAAATTGAAATACAATGACTCGTAATGATGAAAGAAATTTTTAATTTATACTCATTTTTATTACACCTGTGATTAATAATTATAAGAAAGAATTTTCAGATCTAGTTTTTATTATTTTATAACATTGCGACAATTGTCTAATTTCTATTTTTCTCCAATTACTTTTAAAATGTTCGACACAATTCAATCTATGATTCTCTGATTATTTTTCCTATTGTTACATTTCACAAAAACTCATATAAGTCTTTCTCATAAATGCATGAAAAAAAGAAATCTTTCTTTGTATCATATGTTCAAATTATTTTTTTTTTGTTGCTAGAATAGTATCCAGACAGTACATCTATTTGATATCATATTCACAGTTAGTCAACAATGCATGTATTGTGCTTGTCTCCCACAGTATATATATATTTGTTTTTGAATTATCTTGAAGAAATTAACTATATTATACTAGATAAAATAAATATTTATTTATCGTGATAATTAAAACATTTGTATTTATTAAATATTCTTAAAGAAAATGATTGATAATTCTATATAATCTTGAATTACATTATACATATTTTTTTTCTTATATATTAATTTCTTAGATAATCATAATGATTAATTTTGATTAAAAATAGAAAAGAACATTAAAGTAATACATCTTTCGTTTGTTAATTTTATGTCATGCAGAGAGAAGCTGATTTTGTTCGACATATTTGTTGTGTACGACGTGATCACCCTATTTCTCTTTCTGTCTGCCCGTCTGTTTCGAAGGAAATTTGATGTGTAGAACAAATAAAAGCAGCCAGGTATAATACAACGTTATAGAAGAAAAAAAAATAAATGAAAGCTTTCATAAATTCCGACTACATAGATTCACAAAGGTGTTCTTCATATGATTGATGATCATAATTTTCTAGATAAAAAAAAAAAAAAAAGAAAACTAATTCGTTCGATCATTCTTCTATCAAAACAGTGTATGTTATGGATGAATTAAATAAATCAGGTATGTCTTTATCATATGTACCAAAACCATTAGATTTACCAATATTAACTATTGAACAAAATGCATCATCAACAATGAATGTTGAACAAGAAGAAAAAGAAAAAGAAGAAGATTTTATTAAAAATAATTATGTAAAACGAACATTATTAAATGAATCTGCATTACCACCTATAACATGGTCAAATTGGTATAAAGAAGTTAATTGGCCACAAGCAACATTATTATGTCTTGAACCTTTTATTGCATTATATGGACTTTTTACAACATGTTTTGTATGGCAAACAGCTGTTTTTACTCTTTTATGGTATTTTCTTACTGGTTTTGGTATAACAGCTGGTTATCATCGTTTATTTGCTCATCGAGCTTATGAAGCAACATTACCTTTACGTTATATTTTACTTATATTAGGTGCTGGTGCTGTTCAAGGATCAGCACAATGGTGGTCACGTGGTCATCGAGCACATCATCGTTATACAGATACTGATCTTGATCCATATAATGCACATAAAGGTATATTTTATTCTCATATTGGTTGGTTATTATTTAAATCTCGTCGAAAACCTGGTGTTGCTGATGTTACTGATTTAATACATGATTCAAGTGTTCAATGGCAACATCAAAATTATATAAGTTTAGCATTTTTAATGTCATTTGTTTTACCTACAATTATATGTGGATTTGGATGGAATGATTATCGTGGTGGTTATTTTTTTGCTGGTGTTCTTCGTCTTGTTTTTGTACATCATTCAACATTTTGTGTTAATTCATTAGCACATTATTTAGGTAATGCACCATTTGATGATCGACATACACCACGTGATCATTTTATAACAGCTCTTATTACACTTGGTGAAGGTTATCATAATTTTCATCATGAATTTCCATCTGATTATCGTAATGCACTTAAATGGTTTCAATATGATCCAACAAAATTATTAATAAAATTTTTTAAAAAAATTCATCTTGCTAGTAATTTAAAAGAATTTCCTCATAATGAAATACAAAAAGGTCGTTATTCAATGACATGTAAAGCATTAGATAAATTTGGTCAAACTATAACATGGCCTAAACAAAATTCTCAATTACCTATTATTACATTTGAAGAATATCAAGAATTATCTAAGAAAAATGATGGTCGTGCTTTAATATTAATTGCTGGTTTTATTCATGATGTTAGTCATTTTATTGATTCACATCCTGGTGGTCGAACTATAATTAAAAATTATATTGGTAAAGATGCAACTGTTCCATTTTATGGTGGTATACATGATCATAATACAGCTGCACATAATATACTTGCAATGATGAAAGTTGCTGTTTGTAAATATGGTGGTGAAGTTGAATATATTAAAAGAAAATTAGGACATGTTCAAACACCGACACCTATATTTGCTTAAACGTTTTATTTTTGTCTTGTTCTGTTCTATTTGTTTCATCGTTAAGTATAAGAAAGAATATTATGATCAAAAGATAAATAAAAAAAAAAGAATTTTTTGTGATATTTCACACTTTATGAAAGCGTTAGCTAACAAAAAAAAAACCAACAACAAAATCTGCATCGATACAAATATTACAATCGTGTACAAAGAATATTGTCATCATCGTCTTCAATATCAACGTGAACGAATAAAGTTGAATGAGTTGGATCATTGTTATTAGCTCGTAAATGAATATGACGATAGCCTATAGAAAAATAAAATGATAATAAATACCATTCATTTCAAAATCTAGTGTACTCCACTGTTTTGTTTTGAATAACTTTTGATAGAAACATCACAGGAATCTGTGGTTTTCATCGTTTAAGAGAGAAGACCCAGGACCATCGGAAATATATCGGAATTCAATTGATCAACAATTAACTAATCAGGTGAGTTCTTGATAGGAATTTTTTGAAAAATGATATTCTGAAGTTATTTTTCTATCGATTTAGACATTAAACGGACTAAGCAATAGAAAAAAATTCTTCTCTATCGATCTAATCAAGGTCAATATTCCTAATTTGTTCCATTCGAAAGTTATAAAGCTTTTCTTGAGACTCCTCGAATTCAACCAATTGATCTGTAATCACCTGAAAAAGCAGCTAGACAAGAGTATTTCACCATGCTAAGCCGAATGATAATATTTGTTGTCTAGATTCGAAAAGATTTGCCTCTGTTATCTCAATATTTCCGAAATGTCGACTCCTTTATTACATAGAAGCTGATTGTAGAATTTCAAAAATATGGAGATAACAGAGTAAGATCATTTCCAACCTAAAAACAAATATCACCATTCGACTCAGTATGGGGAATTATCCCTGTCTAACTACTTTTCCAGGTATGATCATAGGTCAATTGGCTGGAATCTGAAGTTCCAGAAAAAGTCTTATAACTATCAAACAGTATATGTTAAGAATATCGACCTTGTGTAGATCGAAAAAGAAGGATGTTTTCTATTGATTAATTCTATTAAAAGTTTAAACTGAAAGAAAAATAACTTTAGAATATCGTTTTTGAAAATCTTCATCAACAACTCATCTGATTGGTCGATTGCTGACCCATGAAACTTTAATATACTTCGATGAACTCTGGATCTTCTCTCTTGAATGGTGAAAACTGCAGGTCTCTATGATGTTCCTATCTAAAGTTATTCAAAACGAAAAACAATCGAGTACATTATATTTTAAAATTGATAAGAGTTTATTAAAAAAAAAAAGAAACTCTTTTTGTTTAACCTGTTTGCATCATTGTTAATGGTAAACAAAAATGTGCAAGTTTATCATCAGGTGTAAATGCATCGTAATCATAAACAGAAAAATATACAAGTGCCATTTTTGGATATTTTATTCTAAAGGAGAATTTTTCATTCCATATTGGATCTAAACCGTTATTTGAAATAACTTTTGTTTTTTGTGTTTGTTGATCACAAGGTAAACCATGTATCGATATACGTACATATGGATCTGGTATATCTAATGTTGTTAAATTTGATCGAGATAAAAATTGTGCACTTATTATTGTTAGTGTTAAAATTTGAGGAAAATCAAGATTAAGTTTAGGATTTAATGGATCATAATGTGTTTCATATGCATTAATTAAATATTTTGGTTTGAGAATATAACCACAACCACCATTATCAAGAAATTTTCCATAGCATAATGGCATAACATCATCTTTATTTTGATAATTTAAAGCAGCCATTTGTATACCATAATTCCAAGCATTTACTGGATCAGCATTACTAGAATCATGTCTAAAACCAGCGGGATAAGTTCGAATAATACGCCATGTTGTTTGTAAAATTAAACTAGATGGATTATCACGAGTAATTTTTTCAAAACGATTTTCAACTAATGATGATGAATGCCATGGTGAATCTGTTTCAAAAAAAAATCTGTGCTGTTTTTTTAGATAAAATTTTCATAAGTTACAGTGAGTTTTAGCATAATCATTGTCACAATATGAAACATTTTGTAAATAAACAAATAATTCAGATGGATCATGTTGAACATTCTAAAATATTAAATATTCAAAAATATTTTTCAAAATTTTTGAGGCTTAAACAATATTTTTCTTTGCTTTTTATTTTGTATTATTCGTTCAGTGCGTGGAAAGGATAAACGTCTACATATATATACCTCTGAGGACAAATATTTTGTATATTCTGAAAGTACTGGAAGTTTTCCATCACCCAGCATATTTATCTATTATCTTGTGTTTGTTTGTTGGTAAGAAAGGTTGAGCACATTGGATCTACTGTCACTTGATAAATACCAAAAATCTGCATATTTTCTCTACATTTATAGTTTTCGTTTCAAGTTTATTACTCCTTATGAGAATAAATTTTTGCTAAAATTATTATGTATTCTAATAGAGTTTGACATTCTCTGCTATCCTATATAGTTGTGCTATATCTAATATTTATGGTCTAATAAATACTGTGAGTATTACGTAAGCACACTTATTGACAAAATCTAAATACTTCGATGTTTAAACTATTTCTTTGTTTTTTTTCTAATTTCAAAAGCTTAGTAAGATAGAGAGCTCCCAATTCTACCAGAATATGTAGTTACATGTTTGAAAATCTAAACTCGAAATAAAAAGCAACTGTTAGCGCAATCTCTGCGGTATTAAAATGTGAAACACGATGTACCTGTTGTTGCCAAATACTGGAAGATTATTTTATTTTATCTATTCTGGGACTCGTTTCTTCAGTATTCTTTTACTTAATCCTAAAGAAATGCAATAAGGCAGTAGCTCATATACGGTGTAGGTGATGAGTCGTTCCTAAAGTGTCTGTCGATTTCGTCTGTGACGTTTTCCATGATAATATCCGGCATTATCTGTAGAAAGGAAGGAGGGAGAAATCACCACTCTATACATTTCAACACTCATTTTATATCGTATTTCGTAAAAGAGAGTGAGCACAGAAAAAAGCAGTTTTGAAAGGTTTCTCAATGAATATGTCTATCTAATACTCACATTATTTATCAGAATTTAAACGAAAAATAAGAAAGAAATACAATGTTAGGCGTGAAAGAGTAATTCTATTTGATCCTTTGTATTCAGAATTTTCTTCTATTCAAAATGATGTACAATACTCTAGAATTACAATGATATATGGCAGAAGAAACTGCGACACATTCGTGGCGACCAAGAAGTTTCAAGAGTAAATGTGATTAGAACTGATAACGAATGATGTGTAACATTTTTATCTGGCGTAGATCATTTTATTCTCAAACTTTTATACATTATTTAGAAGGGGAGAAAATTCTGAATACAAACGATCATATTAGAATTATCTTTTCACATCTAATAATAATAAATTTAAAAATTCTCTCAGAAGACAATAACAAAATTTAGTCCGTGAGAATTTGATAATGAGGGTGCTAAGTTAAAACATAAATATACAGGACGATGGAAAACTTTCAGGCCTTTCAAGATATATAACTATTCTTTTTAAATATGTTTTTATGATGACAATATATTTAAAAAAATGACTATAACAATTTTTTCCAGGGATGTATATATGACTAATATTATTAATAATAATATATTCATTATGTTCAAACAATTATGAATTATAAAATTCTTAAATGAAATATATATCAATGATAACATACATTACTTAATAGTTCAGAAAATACATCATCATCATCTTCTAATGGTGTTGTTGAATTTCGTTTTGCTGTTTTTGTACTTTTTCTACTCTAATAAAAATCAGCAGAGATTGTTTTGTTATTAAAAAACCTAATTGAATGCTTACACGAATAAGAACTTTGTATTTTAAATCTTCAGGTGATGGTAAAACTTTTGAATCTTTATTAGGTAATGGTCCTGTAACCAATCGATCTTAATAAAAAAGAAAAATATTTTATTAAATATAATTCATATAAGTTTCTATTTACCACCAAGAATTTCTCGTAATATTCGAGCCATTTCTTTTTGTTGTTCTATTGAACAATGATTTTCTATATTTAAAATAACTGGATATCTATAGAATACACATACACATGAAAAGAAAATTAATTAATAGATAAAATATAGAAATTTTTAATATCAATTTTCTTTTACGGTGATTTTTTAAAAAGATTTGGTTCCATATAACGAATAATTGATTCGAATGAACATGGTTTTACAAGTGTAAATCCATGAGTAACTATTGGTTTACCATTATGACCATCATAACAGTCAAGTTCAACAGCTCGACAACCAGCTAATAATGCTCGATTATAAGCTTCTGGATTACTATCACCAGATAATTGACTGTAGAATAAATAACTAAAAATAATTTGTTTATATAAATAATAAATTCTATGAAGAAAAAAATATTACGTATTATGTGAAGTATTAATATAGTAATCACATAATGGTCTAGATAAGAGAGAATTATATTAATTGAAATAATATATATCTTCTCACTTGAATGTACCTTGTCATATTTTGATATATCTGACGAGAACATAATGGTTTTACTATATCAAAATCATTGGATAATAACATATTTCGAAAGCCTAAAAAAAAACAAAGTCTTGATAAAATTAAATTTTATTTATGTCTACTATGTCATCATGACTGAAAAACTATTTTCAATTACATCAATTAAAAGGCAATCAATAATGCTAGTTTATGTTAAGTTAAAAATATGATCGATATTTATTTTTTAAAATATACATAATACAGAGAAATATGTTTTATACAGTCTCCATTTAGAGAACTATAGATCTGAAACGAGAACTAGCTCTGCACATCACTACTTATCATAAGCGACTTGTTGCCATGACTGACTGGCTGCGGTGTTTGACACGTATCCGCAAGGTACTGTATCAAACCTTAGTACCACCAGCCATAGAATGATCTTGGACAACTTTCTAACGGTTGTTTGCCTGAAATCATCCGTTCTATAGCATGCTGATTACATTGGGACATAGATTTCCTCTTGTGCCTAGTGATTATGTATGCGAAGCTCAAGCATTGATCGCAAGAACTCTGTATCAGGGAGACCTTCTGTCCAGAGCTATAGCTCGTCATAGTTGTAGTAGGGATGCAACAAATCCTTATTTTTTGTACAAAGATTGAAAATTTTCTGAATGAAAACCCACCAAATCTTCGTGTCAATTATAATAAGTTTTAATTGCTCTTTCTGATACTGGTATTTATTTACCGAATCTCTACCTAATCTTGCGTAAGATTTGGCAGAATTTGGTGAAAATAGTGATATATTTAACAAATCCCACCAAATCCTACGCACGATTTGACAGGGGTTTGGTTAATAAATATCAGTATCAGATAGAGCGATTGAAACTGATCATAATTGACATGAAGATTTGGTGGGTTTTCATTCAGAAAATTTTCGATCTTTGTACAAAAAATAAGAATTTGTTGCATCCCTAAGTTGTAGGAAAGATATCGGGCTATTGAACGCACCGCCAGACAGTGCCCCATATTACAACGTAGGGATATTCTTCTTCTTTACCATAGGTGGTGGAAGGATTTGAATTTAGGATAGGGTTAAAAATCTTCATAAAATTTTCATTGGAAAGTTAGGAATAGGGAGGAAAAGGATAAATCTTTTTAAGCCACTCCCATGAAATACAATTAGTGCTTTTTATTTTCAACGTATATTTTCCAGTATACAAATCTACTAGTACAGTTCAGAAAAAATCGTAACTTTTGTCAAAAGACTGGTACTTAAAGAAACACGCTAATATTTGTTTTTTATTTAATTTCGATTCTTGCATGAAGAGTTTTCGATCTAGTTTTACACAAAAATACAATAATGATGAACAAGTAGTATTCACAAAACAAAAGAGAGAGATTACATTGTGGGTTTGTTCACTTTATTGAAAATACTTGCTTAGACATGTAAGTTTAGTCAATGAAGCTGAAGAAAATATTTTCGGTGGCTTTTGGTTTATCTAACTCGAGTTTCGCGTCGAGTTCTTCTTCATTTGTAACAAAGAAGTACTACCTCAAGTCATTGGTAATGTAGAACTCAATATATTTAATTATCTCAATAGGAATTCGAATCTTTTTAGAGTTTTTATTACAACGCTATGAAATATCTATAGGCAAAAGCATTATTGAAATCCAAAGGGGACATCTAAGGAGGCTCACTCGTAAGTCTACTTTACTAAGAAAATGTTACTATTTCCTACTGAAGGCAGAGAACAATTTTGTGATTTGTATAAAAATTTCAATGCACTACATAAATCTATTAATATGATGGAACGAGAAACAAATATTTGAAACCTACGGTATCTTAATCTAGGATAAGCTTCGGCTTACCTAAAACTCGTAGCTCGGCTACCTATGTTACTTATAGAAGATTGATAAAATAAAGATTCTTTAAATTTGATATGTCTTCTTAGTTACATCTCACGAGCAAACGTTTTCAAATGATCAATCACTTTTGAATTCGAACTCTTTGCATCAGGTGGACCCCGATGATATATAAAAAAAACCAAAAGGAGAAGTTTCCTTAGACCATCTATATAGAGCTATAGATATTTTACTGAAATTTTAGCTTGTGCCTTAGTATATAGCAACACATCGAATGATGGTATTTCGACCTGAAATTTTATTCACAGACAGATCTATTTGTCAGTAGAATATTCTGAAAATATCAGCTCAAAAGATTATTTCCTTCGCGAGATACCAGAGTTCTAAAAAAAGAAAATTCTAGCAGCTTTCATGGCGTATGAATGATTTTTGTAACTTTAATATTTCGGAAAGAAAATATTCTTTTGAGCTGAAATTTGCAGAACAGTCTATTGTCAAATAGGTCTTTCTGTAAGCGAAATCTTAGGTCGAAATAGTGTCATTCCATGTGTTGTTATATACCAAACCAGAGGATAAAATTCTAGTAAAATGTCTATAACTCTAGATAGAAGATCTAAGGAAACTTATCCTTTTCAAATTTTTTCCTATTTTACTAGAGTCTACCTTATGCATAAAGTTCGAATTCAAAAGCGATTGATCAATTGAAAATGTCCCCTCGTTAGACAACTTTTTAGATAGTTTTAACTAATATTACGGACTTTGTAAAAACTATATAATTATACATACCATCAAGACCTAATTGGCTTTTATCTCTAAATTCCTTATCCAATTCGAATTCATCAATTAATTTTTTTACTTGTTCTGGTTTTTCGATTTTAGATATAATTTTATTTTGACCATTATCAGTTGTAATATTTATTAATAATTTTTGCTAAATAGATAAATTAAAGTTAGAATTGTAATTAATTCAAAAGAAAAAAAAAACTAAATTTACATTTTGAACTGTTCGTAAAAATGATAATAATTCATTTACATTCATATGAATCGTATCCATTGATTGTGTATGTCCATTTTTAGTATATCTATATGAATAATAATAATAAGTTTGAATAATAGAAAATTATTTTACTTTTTCATGATTTCATAGAGATCTTTACGTTGAGCTAATAAATGAAAAAAATCACAAAATTCTTCAGGACTTAGTAAACCTTCTTGACTTTTGTCTGCTTTCTAAAAAAATTCAAAAAACAACCATATTTATAAATAAAACAAAAATTTTTTTTGTTGTTACTTCAAAAAGTCTTTCAAATATATCATCAGGTACTTTAACATTAAGAGATTCAGTTAATAATTTTCGACATTCACGTTTTGATAATGAATTTGATTTATCTTTATCAGCCGCACGAAAATAATTTAAAATCCAACTTTAACAAAACAAAAATTCATTGTTTAAATTCATATTACAAAAATAATATTCTACTTTTCTTCATGAATTAAATCACGTTGACTTTTTCGTGCATGTCGATCAATTAAACTTTGTAAACCTGTTATCCATAAATCTCTAACACGTTTATTTGGTGCCATCAAATGAACTTCGCTTCGATGATTATTATACATTATTGAAAATACAAGATTTTCCTGAATAAATAAGAAGAATTTTCTTGTTTGTCTTGTTATTAAAAGAAATAAAGATATTTTTCTCTGAAAATATTTACATCAGTATCCTTGATAAGACGTTTTTTAAGTAGACGACCAAATGTTTGATGACCAAAACCAGGTCGAACTTCATTAATATCTTTGATATAATCTAATTAGAA